>OW804100.1:102156823-102214323 GCA_942159475.1 Sthenelais limicola | reverse complement strand
TGACCTTTGCTAATCTTCTCAAATAACCCAAATTTCAGACGAAAATAAAGTTTAAAATACAGTTCAACCTAACCAAACAGATTGCTTGAATCAATACAATGCCGAATATACTCGAATTAACCTAGTATTGACCAAATTGCAGCCAGATTTAGCAGGATTTACTAAATGTGTACAGCTGCCAATTGTACATTTTCTGAAAATCTGACCCACTAACTCCAGGCAGCTTCCCCCACCTGTGCCTAGCATAGGCTCCTCCTCACCCAATAGTGGGTCAGATTTTCGGAAAATGTACAATTGGCAGCTGTAGACATTCAGTAAATTCTGCTAAATTAGGCCCATACAAGGTAAATTTGAGTATATTCGGCATTGCATTGATTCTAGCAATCTTTTTGGTTAGGTTAAACTGTATTTTGAACTTTATTTTCGTCTGAAATTTGGGTTATTTGAAAAGATTGGCGAAGTTGAATTGTACATTTTCTGAAAATCTGACCCTAGTAGATTGTATTATACCAGGGGTGAAAGTGGGGCCATGGCAATAATACTGAAATATTTCTGGCAAGGGGAAAAGTAGGGGGCAATTGAAAAATTATTTTGGTGAAATTTCGGCAAAATTTGGTAAATCGAATCTTGTGAAATTTGTATAATGATTCAAAAATACTATATCAGTAGAAGTACTGAAGACATTCATCCCTGTTATACACGCATTTGATATTTTAAAAAAAGGTGAGATATTGCGATTTAGATCTTTGTAATAAATCAGTTAATTAACTGGTTGTTTATCAAGCGTGCCTGCAACCAACTCGTTAGTTAACCTGTATGTAGTGGTCCTAGTGGTCTAATACTGGCTGTTCCTGTGATTGCTAGTTTTACTGTGGTTACTTGTAACGCGTAATGCTTGTAAATGTGGCAGAAAAATAATGAAAAATTTCATCAAGAAAAAAATAAAAAGATAAATAAAATAACACCCAATCAGCAACCACAAACAACTTAATAAATATGAGCCCTACATCAAAGGAGAACATTTCTAATTAAAATAACAGATTTAAATGATGAAATTTAAAAAAAGCCAATTATAACCTAATTCTATATTGACAAATACGACAACCTCAAAGTATTTACACTGTGATAAAAGAAACCTATGAACACCTATAAACCCTGTTTATACACACCAAAGGTCTATGTACAGAGTGTATTATAAGCTTCCACCAGAGGTAGTGTGATTACCTCCTCCACCCGCCTGTATGTTGGTCCTCCCCCTGGCCTTCCACCCAGTGCCACATCTAGGTATTCTGGATATAAGCGCCCTCACTAAAGTAATTCTGGTATTAAGGGCCCCCACTAAAGTAATGCTGGTATTAAGGGCCCTCACTAAAGTAATTCTGGTATTAAGGGCCCCCACTAAAGTAATTCTGGTATTAAGGGCCCCCACTAAAGTAATGCTGGTATTAAGGGCCCCCACTAAAGTAATGCTGGTATTAAGGGCCCCCACTAAAGTAATGCTGGTACTAAGGGCCCCCACTAAAGTAATGCTGGTATTAAGGGCCCTCACTAAAGTAATTCTGGTATTAAGGGCCCCCACTAAAGTAATTCTGGTATTAAGGGCCCCCACTAAAGTAATTCTGGTATTAAGGGCCCCCGCTAAAGTAATTCTGGTATTAAGCACCCCCGCTAAAGTAATTCTGGTATTAAGGGCCCTCACTAAAGTAATTCTGGTATTAAGGGCCCCCACTAAAGTAATTCTGGTATTAAGGGCCCCCACTAAAGTAATTCTGGTATTAAGGGCCCCCACTAAAGTAATTCTGGTATTAAGGGCCCCCACTAAAGTAATGCTGGTACTAAGGGCCCCCACTAAAGTTATTCTGGTACTAAGGGCCCCCACTAAAGTAATTCTGGTATTAAGGGCCCCCACTAAAGTAATTCTGGTATTAAGGGCCCCCACTAAAGTAATGCTGGTACTAAGGGCCCCCACTAAAGTAGTTCTGGTATTAAGGGCCACCACTAAAGTAATGCTGGTATTAAGGGCCCCCACTAAAGTAATTCTGGTATTAAGGGCCCCCACTAAAGTAATTCTGGTATTAAGCACCCCCGCTAAAGTAATTCTGGTATTAAGGGCCACCACTAAAGTAATTCTGGTATTAAGCACCCCCGCTAAAGTAATTCTGGTATTAAGGGCCCCCACTAAAGTATTTCTGGTATTAAGCACCCCCGCTAAAGTAATTCTGGTATTAAGGGCCCCCACTAAAGTAATTCTGGTATTAAGGGCCCCCACTAAAGTAATTCTGGTATTAAGGGCCCCCACTAAAGTAATTCTGGTATTAAGGGCCACCACTAAAGTAATTCTGGTATTAAGCACCCCCGCTAAAGTAATTCTGGTATTAAGCACCCCCGCTAAAGTAATTCTGGTATTAAGCACCCCCGCTAAAGTAATTCTGGTATTAAGGGCCCCCACTAAAGTAATTCTGGTATTAAGGGCCCCTACTAAAGTAATTCTGGTATTAAGGGCCCCTACTAAAGTAATGCTGGTATTAAGGGCCCCTACTAAAGTAATGCTGGTATTAAGGGCCCCCACTAAAGTAATTCTGGTATTAAGCACCCCCGCTAAAGTAATTCTGGTATTAAGGGCCCCCACTAAAGTATTTCTGGTATTAAGCACCCCCGCTAAAGTAATTCTGGTATTAAGGGCCCCCACTAAAGTAATGCTGGTACTAAGGGCCCCCACTAAAGTAATTCTGGTATTAAGGGCCCCCACTAAAGTAATTCTGGTATTAAGGGCCCCTACTAAAGTAATTCTGGTATTAAGGGCCCCCACTAAAGTAATGCTGGTATCAAGGGCCCCCGCTAAAGTAATGCTGGTATCAAGGGCCCCCACTAAAGTTATTCTGGTATTAAGGGCCCCCACTAAAGTAATGCTGGTATCAAGGGCCCCCACTAAAGTTATTCTGGTACTAAGGGCCCCCACTAAAGTTATTCTGGTACTAAGGGCCCCCACTAAAGTAATGCTGGTATTAAGGGCCACCACTAAAGTAATGCTGGTATTAAGGGCCACCACTAAAGTAATGCTGGTATCAAGGGCCCCCACTAAAGTTATTCTGGTACTAAGGGCCCCCACTAAAGTTATTCTGGTACTAAGGGCCCCCACTAAAGTAATTCTGGTATTAAGGGCCACCACTAAAGTAATGCTGGTATTAAGGGCCCCCACTAAAGTAGTTCTGGTATTAAGGGCCACCACTAAAGTAATGCTGGTATTAAGGGCCCCCACTAAAGTAATTCTGGTATTAAGGGCCCCCACTAAAGTAATGCTGGTACTAAGGGCCCCCACTAAAGTAGTTCTGGTATTAAGGGCCACCACTAAAGTAATGCTGGTATTAAGGGCCCCCACTAAAGTAATTCTGGTATTAAGGGCCCCCACTAAAGTAATGCTGGTATTAAGGGCCCCCACTAAAGTAATGCTGGTATTAAGGGCCCCCGCTAAAGTAATTCTGGTATTAAGCACCCCCACTAAATAATTCTGGTATTAAGGGCCCCCACTAAAGTTATTCTGGTATTAAGCACCCCCACTAAAGTAATTCTGGTATTAAGGGCCCCCACTAAAGTAATTCTGGTACTAAGGGCCCCCACTAAAGTAATTCTGGTATTAAGGGCCCCCACTAAAGTAATGCTGGTATTAAGGGCCCCCACTAAAGTTATTCTGGTATTAAGCACCCCCACTAAAGTAATTCTGGTATTAAGGGCCCCCGCCAAAGTAATGCTGGTACTAAGGGCCCCCACTAAAGTAATGCTGGTATTAAGGGCCCCCACTAAAGTAATTCTGGTATTAAGGGCCCCCACTAAAGTAATTCTGGTATTAAGGGCCCCCACTAAATTAATTCTGGTATTAAGGGCCCCCACTAAAGTAATTCTGGTACTAAGGGCCCCCACTAAAGTAATTCTGGTATTAAGGGCCCCCGCTAAAGTAATGCTGGTACTAAGCACCCCCACTAAAGTAATTCTGGTATTAAGGGCCCCCACTAAAGTAATTCTGGTATTAAGGGCCCCCACTAAAGTAATTCTGGTATTAAGGGCCCCCACTAAAGTAATTCTGGTATTAAGCACCCCCACTAAAGTAATGCTGGTATTAAGGGCCCCCACTAAAGTATTTCTGGTATTAAGCACCCCCACTAAAGTAATGCTGGTATTAAGGGCCCCCACTAAAGTAATTCTGGTATTAAGGGCCCCCACTAAAGTAATTCTGGTATTAAGGGCCCCCACTAAAGTTATTTTGGTATTAAGGGCCCAGACTAAAGTTGTTCTGGTATTAAGGGCCCCCACTAAAGTAGTTCTGGTATTAAGGAAATTATGGTTTTTACTGCTGGGTCCCTTAATGGTCCACCAACTGCCTTCCGCTCCCTTAGAATGGTCAGCAGGTAAAGGACAGCTTGTATAAACCCTTCCCCACCCGCCCAGTATGTGTATGTGTGCCAGTGGGTGGAGGAGGTGTGTCTGTCTGTCTGTCTGTCTGTCTGTCTGCTGGGGTGACAGAGAAAAGTAATGATGGACAGTAGTTACCATAGCGACCAGCAGCAGGAGAACTGTCCCGCAGTAAATACTTATTAGCAACTTACTCGCTCTCCAGCTCTGCAACAGTGCACTTGTATTGCGCCGTAGAGAATAAACAAATGTCTGCAAACTGTCGCACTGTGGGGGGAGAAGAGTACAAGTGGTGATGCTTGCAGTCGTATCTAGCATGTACTGGTGGTGGCACCTGGTGGCACCTTGTGTAACATCATGTGCATAGAGACAGAACGCTTCTTGGTGCCGGCAAAAGCTGACTTGGACTTGGCGCAAGTGAGGATTGTTCTAATGTTTGATAATTATTTCTAAGAGGGAGTTATAACTATATATAACTCATATTTTTGTATACCTCCCTGTTTATCAAGGAAATAGACCTCGAGCTACAGGAAGCAGCGAGGGGTCTAATTCGTTTAGTCAAGACCAACCTCCCTGTTTTAGTTTTGTTGTGGCTAAACACCCACAAAACCAAACGCAAGCGATCCAATATATATTTTGTATGATTAATAACAGACAGTGAGGGGCTGCTGATCCACTGTTTGGTCATAATCCCGGGACAAAGCCAAGGGATTGTACACCAAACGATGCACCAGCAGACCGTCAATAGGGGTTATTAATAATTTTAGTCTCTGCCTAAGGTGGTTAGCCACAGGGCCATACAAGGCAGAGACTTGTGCCCATAAAATAGACAAATTTATGAATAAAAGTAATATTGTCCCCCAAGACCAAGTCCACTTTATTGCAACAGTCCACGTTAGGTTCCCGCATGCAATGTGATGCAAAGCTTCCTGCCAGTCTCCTTTTCTTGACATATTTAGCAATTTCAGAAATCTGTGGCAGCGTGAACTTTTCATCAGATATGCTAAGGCCTGGCAGAAAGAAATCACTGCTAAATGTCTAACTACATGTATGGATAAAATAGGAAGCGACTCTTATCTGATTTTGTGGGTAGGAAAGGAATTTGATTAAGGAAATTGCGAACATTTTCTTGTTACGCTGTTTCCATTCAAATGAAGTCCTTTTGCTTGCGCACAGATTCAGAATACCAAATAACACAGCAGCTGGCAACAAGCTTTTAAATATAATTGACAGGTACTAGATAACTGTCACGTGCAATACTCGGCAGTCCATCGGAGACAGCTTCTACATTTAGATAAAAAAAAAGATAAAATACATATAATCTTACCTGATCAGAGACCTTTAGGAACATATTACAAAGTCTATCTTAAATAGAACTCCATACAAGGATGTTCCTAAAGCTTTCCTTTACCTTAAGTGACAGACACATTTATAGTGGAAAATCATATGCAAATATATGCAGATGTATGCAGGTATATGCAAATTAATGATCCTAATCATGTGAACTGGCAGGTTCTATTGGGCTATCTTTGTTCTATGTATTATGGGGTTGTCTTCTTTTGTCTTTTTGTTCCAAGTCAAAGTTACATTAAAAAAAAAAGAAAAAAAAGTTACATTAAAAGGCTGCAGAGGAATATAAATGTTTAGTTCCAAAATGATTGCGGCTATTTGAGAACCACATACATACAGAGAAATAGCAATGTGGGCCCCGAACCTGCATAACATGAGTGAGTGAGTGATAAATAAGGCTATAATAATAATGTGCATAGGCCAGACCATCCACGCCTGTATAATTGCGGTAAGACATTTGTGATGTGTTTCAGGAAAATGAGTCATAAGTCGCAAAAAATAGATTTTGAGAAACCATTATATTTGAGAAGATGAGTTCAAGCTGATTCCAATGATAGTAAACAGTCTAATAATCTAATATGTATTTCTAGATTTTAAGTTTGATATTTTCGTTTTTGAAAAAAAAAGTTTCCAATATTTCTGGGGGTCAATAAACAGTAAAGTAACTAAATGTAGTCCATATGAGGACCTGTAAAACGAAAGGATATGTTACATAGATTGTCCTGTAATTTGATACATCGATTGATATAGCTATAAGTGATGAACTCTCCAAAAATCAGAACATTCCAATAATGTCATTTTGTGAAAAAAACACTTTGAAAAATATCAATTTTGCGACTTATGACTCATTTTCCTGAAACGGATCACATATGGTCAACTATTGTTCTTATACAGCATGTTTTTAAAGTAGTGATATATTCAGTTCTGTGTTGTCACATACACTTGGATATTCCCCGAATTCCAATAACATATTACATCAAATTTTGGAAAGTTACAATTAATTTTGTAGATCTCGGTTTAAATGATTCATTCTATACCAAATTTACTCTAACATCCTGAAAATTCTAGGAAACCACAAAAACACTAATGGAAACAACTAAATTAGGTTAGATAAAATTATAAAGTTTCGGGTTTATATTGTATATAAGGAGGGCGAGGCAGTACAACAACTATTATAGTGGATGGTCTGTCCCATAGTGGTGGAGGTGGTGGTGACGCCTGGTGGTGGTGGTGGGTGTGAGAGGCCTGACGTCACTCTGACGTCACTCTGACGTCACTCTGACGTCACTACGCGTCACTTACGTAGTCTCCGTGTCCTCACACTCCATGCTGTAATTAGCCTTGACAAACATGGTAATGTCCGCGTATTGTAGGACTATACTCAGCAGGAGGGGCAAAACACAATAATAAAACACAATAATAAAACACAATAATAAACACAATAATAATCAAACATAGCAGAGGGAGACGTAAACAACCATACTATCATGACAAGATTGGTTCCATTTCATTTATAAATCGAGCAATACCTATCACTAAATTATATGAAAAATAGGGGAAATAGGTTGAATTTTTTAAAATATAATTTTGGCATCTCTGGCAGTAGAATAAAACTTTTTTTCGCACAGTCGCGACGACCATCATTCGAAAAGTTATTTCCGAATTTATGAGTTAAAAGATAAGTACATGGAAAAATTAAAAGTTTGGAGTGGCAGAAATAGGAAACCAAAATTGTGTTGGCGTTTGGAAGTTTGGTCGGTGGGAAAGATCATCTAAACAGATTTAAATAAAAGTTGAGGAACTTTGAAAGTTGTTTTATAAAAGAAACAAATCAATTCAACGGTTACTGGCTCACAGGAAATAATACTCTTTTGTAAAAGAATCAACAAGCATCATCTTTTTTCTCAAAACAGGAAAAAAATTTAAATAGCAGCAAACATGCCAGTAACCATGGAAAACAGTGTCCTCCCCATAGTTACTCATGATTAAACAGTGTCAAATTGGGTTTTGGCCCGTCCAAGGTAAACCTTAAGATTTAAAAAAAAAGATTTTATTGATACTGGGTAGCCAGGGTTTTTCCCCTACCCCATTAAATACGTAAGATACGTTTCAATATCTAAAGATTTCATAGAAGGATGGGACCAAATTTCATCTAAAAGATACTTATAAGTAGAATGAATGTAGAATTATAGTATTTTATGGTAATTTAGGTGGTGTAAAACACGTGTATGTAATGAGCGTGTGATATGACCAAGCCTTATCGCACGGCTGGGACATACACACCCGGGGAGTGCACTGGTATAATAGCACTGTAGGTTATATATGGGTCAGATTTTCAGAAAATGTACAATTGGCAGCTCTACACATTTGGGAAATTCTCCTAAATTAGGCTGAAAAATGATGAATACCAGGTATATCTGAGTATATTTGGTATCGCATTGATTTAAAGTATCAGTTCTGTTATGTTTAACTGCATTGTGTAGCTCATTTCTGTCTTAAATGTGGGTTATTTGAGAGGATTAGTGAAGGCGAATTGTACATTTTCTGAAAATCTGACCCATATAATGATAAATAATACAATAACATAAAATACCACCCACAGAGGTACTGGTTATATACTGCATGTGTATCAATGTATGTACAAAATATAATACATGGGAGAAATGATATACAAAAAGAAAAAATCCATTCCATATCATTTCTGTGAACTGTGAGAAAGTGATGGCTCTAGCATATATGTACTGATGATATTAACAATGATAAAAGGTTAGTCACTTTGTATGCCATGTACAATGCTATTACTCTAGTACATTAAAACATAGAATAAAATAGAATATGCGCAGACAAAAAATCGCAGTCTAAACAACTTCCGAGATCAGCATAATGAATTCCAGTTGTATAGTTTTTGACGTAATGAAATTATATCCCTGACAGAGCTAACTATCAAATGTTTTATGTTAGTCAATCGGTTGTCGACCACTTCGTAACCTTGGAAAGGTCTTAGAATTAATCTGAATTTGACGTTTTGCATACAGTTATCTCCCCTTCGTTCTAAACGATGAGAAACTTGGTGGTTGAGCCCTAAAGTTTTAGATTGCAAAGGTTTGTCGGCACAGTAAAGAATGATTTTTTTTAATTCATGTAACAGGAAATCTACCTTAAAGCATTTATTCAATGCATGTAAATATCGAAATCAACTTTCGGCAAAATAATATTAATAGTCGAATTATCAAATATCGAATGTGAAAATATAAGGACAAATATGAAAAGATTTTCTTGACAATTTACTGTTTTGACTACATGCAAGGGATATAAAAATATCAAATATATCTATCGATGATTTATTTATTATTTATATTACTTTAAAAGATTATCCTGAATTGTTACCTTACAAAATGGATTTCCTCATTTTATGAGGCTGGGTCATTGCTTTCCCGATGGCAATATATGAATATATTGTGTAAATTCCAAAATTTCACGAGTGAAATAATCATAATAATTTTTTTTTTTTTTTTTTTAAATAATCATAATAATTAATCCCATTATTAACCACTACTCACCAGAAATCTTGATCTTTTTGATTGTCTTGTTGGTGTTGTTGTCTACCAATACGTTCACTGCTATCGACTCCCCATGGTAATATTTCTACACAAGAAGAGGGGAGAAAACATCTTTTAAACATTTTCTGGGAATGACATTTTACATACAACGATAGTTATGTCAGGTTCAAGTGTAATTTATTCGTCAAATGTCAGAATAGAGAAACCTGTGTCACCGTATGTTCACCAAAAGTGAGAAGTTAAATATGGGTGTATGCTGGGTGCTGCTGCCTGGGGTGGACAGTGACATGCCAAGAAACATCCATAGTAGCTTGTGGGTCAGACTTTCAGAAAATGTACAATTGGCAGCTGTACACATTTAGTAAATTCTGCTAAATTAAGCTGCAATTTGGTCAATACTAGGTAAATCTCAGTATATTCGGCATTGCATTGATTCTAGCAATCAGTTTGGCTAGGTTGAACTGTATCTTGAACTTTATTTTCGTCTGAAATTTGGGTTATTTGAGAGGATTGGCGAAGTTGAATTGTACATTTTCTGAAAATTTGCCCCATATAGATTATAACCCTGGCAGGTACAATACTGCAGTCAGGCCTGCAGGTCTCCTTACCTCCTTGTCCAGGGAGGCCTCAAGCCGCAGGTTCCCGGGGCTCATCATGAACTCCTTGGTCGCCTCCGCGCTGGGCTGAGGCGCGGGCTCCTCAGGAGCGTAGGTCAACTTGCGGATAGCCAGCCGCACAGAATTCCTGCAGCAGAGAAAGCACAACATGCAGTTGAGAGTTGAACATTTTTTTTTAAAGATTTTTATTGCATACAATTTCATGGACAGGTCCCAATATTCTCATGCGATACAAATAAATATTCAAAAAGTATCAATATTGTTGTAGAGAAACTATAAGTTTCGCATGGTAATCTTAGTAAATAAGTAAGTTTTTAACATTAATCATCCAGGTTTTTAAGGAAAATGAGCACATCAGATACTCTCTTCGAGCTCAATAACCCAATACAATATAGTATGTATCTATGTACAACGGAACTACATGAAAATGTAAGCAGTCATTTTGAGCGAAAAAAAAAGAAACTATAGGAATTGAAAAAAAATAATCTATTAATGTGAATAGGGTGTTACAATATAGGTGAAACAATAAAGGTATCTATGTTTATGTTTACGTGTATTTTTGATAAATATGTTTCAAAGGCACCAGTGTACCAGACTTATTTATAAACCTTTTCAAATCAAATAAACAAAGACTTCGGGGATATAATATATATATAAAAACCACCTTACAAAAATCGCTGATTCTCTGGTTCTGGTGTCATATCAACTTATAAGATATAATATATAGTCTTAGTGTAGGAGAAGATACCATCCATGAATATTTTCATCTTTTGATGACCTTAAATGACCTTGACCTTGGGTTCAGAGGTCAAATGACTCTTTTAAAATGAAGGGTATATCATAGGTCATAAGTGTGCAAAAAATGAAAATCCTATTTTCAATCAATCAAAACATATGGCTCAAGAGGTTTTAAAAAAGTGATTTGTTGACCTTGACCATTGACCTTCGATTTTGGAATGTTCCGCCATCTTGATTTTTTTAGACTTTTTAGTATGTTAATAAGAAGGACTCAAAGTACCCAAAACCATTGAAAAACCTTCAATTGCAATTTGTTCTAGGTTGAACCCTATTTCCACTGGACTGGAAACCAGGTACTTCATTCCCTACATATGACAACTGAACTCACCTTTTGTGTGGTTTTTCATCTGGATTTTCAGCAACGTACGTCTTGAGCTCATAGTCGACCCCACAGGGCTGAAACAGAGAATAATGGCCGCCGTCAGGGCTGAGGGAGGTGACAGGGCGATGACGCAACCACTATAATAATACCTAATGTCTCATTCATGAACCACAGCACAAACTATGTATAAGATTTGTATAAGTTTTGTTTTGTTTTTTGACATATAAGATAGTTTTGTACATTATTACATCCCATGCTCAGGGGGCGAGTATATAACAAGGGGTGCAATAAAGTTTAATAATAAGCAGGTGCGAATAACTATGTTTTACTTTTCGGGTTGGTAGTATCTCTTATCTATTGTTATTTTACCCTTTTGATAGTATATATGTGCAATCAGAATCAAGAACAAAGGTCTATATTTCACAAGGCAAGTAATTAATGTACAATAATATTGATTTTTTTAAATATTTATTTGTATAGTATGAGAATATCGGGACCTGTCCACGAAATTCTATGCAATAAAAATTCATTAAAAAATGATAAAAAAAAAAATAGTGAATGGAACTCGGTAGGCCTACTTCAAATAGAATATATATTGGACTTGATTCCTGTGACACTCTCTGTTTTGAGCTAAATATTACCTGCTATCGGTGAATCTATTAAACCTAGCACCAGAGACGGTGAAGGTATATGTATGTATGTACTATTTTTATTTCCGTAGATACAGTTACAATTTTCGGAAAAAGGAATAAAGTTATACAATATATGTGTATAAACAAAACTTTCAACATATCTAGGTCTTCCAAGTCTTCGTATTACATGAGTGGTATATAGATATCATTGTTCATTTTGATTTTACCAAGTGTAAGGTGTTGTTCTTTAGATACTTAGAACATTTGATGAGGGCACATGACATAAACTATATGGGAACTGATCATAAGGCAGTTCAAAAAGAAACAATATTAGCTTTAGCTAACAACAAAAGTAAGTATATAAACTGCTGGTATCACTAGGAATGAATATCATGCTTTTGAAAGGGATATACATGATGATACGCTAGTAGTAAATAGGCAGTAAATACTAGGACACCTTATGTGTATTTCTATATTTTTAGTTTGATATTTTTATGTTTGAAAAAAAAAAAATGTTTCTGGATGGGTAATTACCAGTAACTAACTAAATATACCCCATATGAAGGCCTTCAAAACGCAAAGATATATTTGATACAATGTCCTGAAATTTGTTACATGGACTTATATGACTATAAGTGCTAAACCCTCTAAAGGTCAGAACATTTCAATAAAGAGATTTTGTAAATAAATCACTTTTTTGCGACTTATGACTCATTTTCCTAAAACACGTCACATTTGCTCTCGGATGACAGCGTTCCCTTTTGGCGACACATGAAACTATTCGCGTTATGTGGCCATGTGTGTATTCTATATTGGTTGACCTGGAATGTAGACTTATTAAATATTAATAAAGCCACATAATAACCCATATTTCAAACGAACAAAACAAGTTGACTCACCTTTCCCGTGTCTCCTGGCGCAGGTTGCAGTGTGACGGAGGCTGGCGAACAGCTTGGCAGCTGGTGAAGGGGGCGGAGAAACAGACAATTATTGTAGTAGAAAATAAACCATACATTTACATTATAGGTGCTGGTGAAGGGGGCGGAGAAACAGACAATTATTGTAGTAGAAAATAAACCATTCATTTACATTATAGGTGCTGGTGAAGGGGGCGGAGAAACAGACAATTATTGTAGTAGAAAATAAACCATTCATTTACATTATAGGTGCTGGTGAAGGGGGCGGAGAAACAGACAATTATTGTAGTAGAAAATAAACCATACATTTACATCATTACAGGTAGGACGTGTGGTTGTCCTGAAAGCGCAATGCAATAGGGGAGTTGCATAGCCGCCATTTTGAATCTTGATTCGCATGGAATTATGGGACTAATGGTACAGTCTAAAATCTATAGAAATCTTGTCATGTTCAGCATGGGATATTTATCAATGTTCTTATGTCAATATCCATATGTTATACATGTTTCCATAACACAAGTCTCCATCTTTCCCATCATGCATTTGGTTTTCATAGATGATTTAGACAAACTATGATATTGGTGAAAACATTTTTGCAATTTTCGATAAAATATTGCCAAATATTTGTATGTCAGATTTCATCAAAATCCATCCCAGCATGCACTGCAGTAGACATGCGCAGTGAGACATGCAACTCCCCTATTAGATGTATCTGATCTGCCTGGTCTATCTATCGCCAGCAGCCAATCCGGTCAGATCCAGTATGTAGGACAAACTAAGGACTCCATCATAGCAAGGTTAGGCAGCCATTTCTTTGACATCGACAAGAATAATGACACAACAGTGGCTTGACACTTAAATAATTCTCATTCAAAAGTCAGAGAAAAATGGTCACACATAGATCTAGATCTCAATCGTCTTTGTTTAAAAGTTCTTTTTTAGTTTGTAGTTTGTAGCCCAGAACTTGCTATTTATTCATTCATTCCACATTTCTCGATGATAGTTTTTTTAAATTGTAATATTTGTTTACGTAGACTGAATTACTTGGAACATAGTATTGTAATTTGAATAACATACAAAGTGGGGCTATGTTCCCATACAGAAACATGTTTTTGAAGCTCTGCTTCAACCATAACCTTTGCTATTTTATTATGTTGATGAATCAATGAATCTTTCTATTTCAATTCAATATGGGCCACACTTAGGCAAAAATGATTACCCCATCAAATTCCTAAACCATGATCACAAATTTAAATTCGTTATTGTAATATATATATATATCCTATATATTCTATTGTATCCGATAGCATGGATAACGACTGAACTATTGTAACCCCAGATATAGATTGCTCACCATGAAAAAGAAGGGGTAAGCATTAGGTCCTAGTTTCTTGATAAGTCGCTCCTGGAGACGAGAGAGTGGTTTCTGTTGTTGGTCCTTGAGAGGTGGGTAGACTTGCTGGGAGGCGAGGAACAGGTCCTTTCTAAACGTAAGCCCCAGTACGTCCAGGTCCTCACGTCCATATCTGAATGCAGCCAGTACATGTGCATACACCTTACGGTCCTTGAGGTACTCTGGGTCGACCAGCACCACGCCATCTGTAACGTAAGCCAACATATTAATATTTATTTTTCTTTATTGATTTTGTTTATATTGGGTGAACAAGTTCCATCAAAGGGGTTTTTCACTTGGCCCAGTAATCATGAAGAATATATCGATAATAAAAAATGTCCATGGGAGAGATAGAGTATTAGTATATGCGCATTCTACAACCAAGAGTTCCATATCTGTGATGTGATGTAGAACTAGTCCCTCACAGTTCATTCCATACACTACTCACTGTTTTCCATACACTACTCACTGTTCTTTCCATACACTACTCACTGTTCTTTCCATACACTACTCACTCTTCTTTCCATACACTACTCACAGTTCATTTCCATACACTACTCACAGTTCATTTCCATACACTACACACAGTTCTTTCCATACACTACTCACTGTTCTTTCCATACACTACTCACAGTTCATTTCCATACACTACTCACTGTTCTTTTCCATACACTACACACAGTTCTTTCCATACACTACTCACTGTTCTTTCCATACACTACTCACTGTTCTTTCCATACACTACTCACAGTTCTTTCCATACACTACTCACTGTTCTTTCCATACACTACTCACAGTTCTTTCCATACACTACTCACTGTTCTTTCCATACACTACTCACTGTTCTTTCCATACACTACTCACAGTTCATTTCCATACACTACTCACTGTTCATTTCCATACACTACTCACAGTCCTTTCCATACACTACTCACAGTTCATTCCATACACTACTCACTGTTCTTTCCATACACTACTCACTGTTCTTTCCATACACTACTCACAGTTCATTCCATACACTACTCACTGTTCTTTCCATACACTACTCACAGTTCTTTCCATACACTACTCACAGTTCATTTCCATACACTACTCACTGTTCTTTCCATACACTACTCACAGTTCATTTCCATACACTACACACAGTTCTTTCCATACACTACTCACAGTTCTTTCCATACACTACTCACTGTTCTTTCCATACACTACTCACTGTTCATTTCCATACACTACTCACAGTTCTTTCCATGCACTACTCACAGTTCTTTTCATACACTACTCACTGTTCTTTTCATACACTACTCACAGTTCATTTCCATACACTACTCACTGTTCATTTCCATACACTACTCACTGTTCATTTCCATACACTACTCACTGTTCATTTCCATACACTACTCACTGTTCATTTCCATACACTACTCACTGTTCATTTCCATACACTACTCACTGTTCATTTCCATACACTACTCACTGTTCTTTCCATACACTACACACAGTTCTTTCCATACACTACTCACTGTTCATTTCCATACACTACTCACTGTTCTTTCCATACACTACTCACTGTTCTTTTCATACACTACTCACTGTTCTTTCCATACACTACTCACTGTTCTTTCCATACACTACTCACAGTTCATTTCCATACACTACTCACTGTTCATTTCCATACACTACCTACAGTTCTTTCCATACACTACTCACTGTTCTTTCCATACACTACTCACAGTTCTTTTCATACACTACTCACTGTTCTTTCCATACACTACTCACAGTTCTTTTCATACACTACTCACTGTTCTTTCCATACACTACTCACTGTTCTTTTCATACACTACTCACTGTTCTTTTCATACACTACTCACTGTTCTTTCCATACACTACTCACAGTTCTTTCCATACACTACTCACAGTTCATTTCCATACACTACTCACAGTTCTTTCCATACACTACTCACGTGGGTTAATTATTATATATAGACAAAATTGACTCCTGGTCGTGTGAGAGGTGGTTATCTCCCGCGGGCGTACCAATTTCTAAAGAGGAAATTGGGTAGCCCAAGGGAGATAACCACCGATTACACGGCCAGAAGTCTATTTTGTATTTATTATACCTCTCCCAATGTTTTTGTGTGAAAAAATATTGAAAATTCGATGGAAATTCGTGTCAGACAACAAGCTCTGTTCACCACACTGTTTGTTTACTTCTTGGAAAGTTTCTACTTCCGGTCCCTCTCACTCATTTTCGGGTCTATTTTTCTATTTAAATACGCAATAAATTCGTAATTTTACAGTTGCTAATCATTCTAATTATTATCATATCATTATATATGATGTATTACGAGTCTTTTTTCCATGAAAATAATTATTTAAATAACGAAAATAAGGATGCGAACATGGACCTATTTTTTCAACATAAATTCCGCCAGAGGGCAATATGATATGTAAATACCGCCCAGAGGGTAATACGGTTTTCCAATGCTGTAGCCTATGGCTTACCATACCATCCCTTCCAGAGGTATAATAAATGTTCATATTACGCTCATTGCTTCTGGGTCGCAGTACAAGGTTTGTCATGCCATACTTCTATAGATAGATTTGAGTGCCTATATATCTCGTGGTATTTAAGCACATGAAAATTTTTAGCTGCGCCATACCTTTTTCCACCCTGCACCCCTCTACACAACCCCCACCCCTCTACTCAACCCTCACCCCATAGACCAGGGATGCAAGTTGGGTAAGATAAAATAATCTGAACATTTTCCAAGGTTCAAGGAGAGGTATATAAAGGCGCAAATGTCATATAAAGGACCATGTTAGATTAGCGGTGGGTATCTAGGTCGGTCCAAGCTCAGAGTACTCTAAGGTCCAAGGGGTGTATAAGATGCCACCTACTGCACCATTCCCGGAGTTCTTGAACGAAGGCACTCGGGGATTTCCGTGAGCTCCATTGACCCAATGCTAAAGACTAACGGAAATATCGGGAATCTCACTTCAGTTAGGATCTGAGGCCGCCTCTCCCCCAGCAGGGATAGGCGGCTCCGTTAGCTCCAGGCTCCGTGAGTACACTCAGATAGGGGTCTCTACACATCACTCCCCTATGGCTGTGTACAACCTCTACTCAAACTGCCTACATTTGTTGGTGTAACACAAGATGATCACCAACAATATTGTCAAATTAGATTTTGAGAAAATTTTTGTATTTATAAGTCAATTTATTGTATTGTATGGGACATTTGCCGACCTTTCCATATATCTGAATTCAGTTGATAATCTGAGAACTTGCATCCCTGATAGACAACCTTGCCACTGCTAATGACCATATCCCTGGATTACCTCATGCCTACATAAAGGGATCATCTCCGCCTGGATTAACAGCGGATTAGCAGCAAGGTCATCCCCTCCTCCAGGGCATGGTGAGGAAGGGCAGCGTGACCTTGGTGGACATGGGCGGGGCTTGGTGACTGGAGTAAACACGCTGATAAGTCATGTGTTGTTTGTGCAATAATTGAGAGACAGACAGAGACAGAGAGAGAAGGGAGACATACAGACAGAGGGAGAGAGAGAAGGGAGACATACAGACAGAGGGAGAGAGAGAAGGGAGACAGACAGACAGAGGGAGAGAGAGAGAGGAGACAGACAGGGAGAGAGAGAAGGGAGACAGACAGACAGAGGGAGAGAGAGAAGGGAGACATACAGACAGAGGGGGAGAGAGAGAGGAGACAGACAGGGAGAGAGAGAAGGGAGACATACAGACAGAGGGGGAGAGAGAGAGGAGACAGACAGGGAGAGAGAGAAGGGAGACAGACAGACAGAGGGAGAGAGAGAGAAGGGAGACAGACAGACAGAGGGAGAGAGAGAAGGGAGACATACAGACAGAGGGAGAGAGAGAAGGGAGACATACAGACAGAGGGAGAGAGAGAAGGGAGACATACAGACAGAGGGAGAGAGAGAGAAGGGAGACATACAGACAGAGGGAGAGAGAGAGAGAAGGGAGACATACAGACAGAGGGAGAGAGAGAAGGGAGACAGACAGACAGAGGGAGAGAGAGAGAAGGGAGACAGACAGACAGAGGGAGAGAGAGAAGGGAGACATACAGACAGAGGGAGAGAGAGAGAAGGGAGACATACAGACAGAGGGAGAGAGAGAGAGAAGGGAGACATACAGACAGAGGGAGAGAGAGAGAAGGGAGACATACAGACAGAGGGAGAGAGAGAGAAGGGAGACAGACAGACAGAGGGAGAGAGAGAAGGGAGACATACAGACAGAGGGAGAGAGAGAGAGAAGGGAGACAGACAGACAGAGGGAGAGAGAGAGAAGGGAGACATACAGACAGAGGGAGAGAGAGAGAGAAGGGAGACATACAGACAGAGGGAGAGAGAGAGAGAGGGAGACAGACAGACAGAGGGAGAGAGAGAGAAGGGAGACAGACAGACAGAGGGAGAGAGAGAAGGGAGACATACAGACAGAGGGAGAGAGAGAGAGAAGACAGACAGACAGAGGGAGAGAGAGAGACAGACAGACAGAGGGAGAGAGAGAGACAGACAGACAGACAGAGGAAGAGAGAGAGAAGACAGACAGACAGAGGGAGAGAGAGACAGAGACGGAGACAGAGACGCTTGAAAACAATCATGATGATTAATTTTTCCTGTAACAGCTAAATATTATATTGGCCTTAAAATGGAATTTTAAATAGAGAGAGAGTAGAGACAGCCAGACAGAGGCAACGCCTGACAACTTCATTGTATTGTTGTGTAACCTATTGAATATATATTGGCCTGAAAGAGAAGAAGGGAGAGGAGAGGGAAGAAAAGAAGGAAAGAAGGAGAGAAGGAGAGAAAGAGAGACAGTCCCACAGACACACACAAAGAGAGACAAACAGACTGTGGATAGGGAATGAAATGAAATTGAGAAAAACAACAAACTTTTTTTGTCGAATATTCAACGATTCAATAAAATTTTAAAACAGAGAGACAAGGAAATGTACGCGTGAAGAGGAAGTAGTGAAAGAAGGAAGGAGGGTTCAGGGGTGAGGAGGAGAAATGAGGAGGGGCAGTGAGACAGTGTCCTGTCTGTGTGTATGTGGGGGAGAGAGGGAGTGAGTGAGATTGGTTGCTTTACGCCCTTATCAACACATTGAAGGTTATATCAAGGGCGGGAGAGCTGAGAGGGAGTGAGTGAGTGAGATTGGTTACTTTACGCCCTTATCAACACATTTAATATGGTTATATCAAGGGCGGGAGAGCTGAGAGGGAGGTAGTTTATGATCTTACCCAGGAAACAAAGAGAGAGAGAGAGGGAGAGAGAGCAGAGATATGGGGCTATACACAATGTTCAGTATCATTTCGGCTTAAATTTCGCGGTTAAGCATACATATTCACTTCATGCTCTACCCCCTCCCCATACTCATGTAGCGTCAATAGATAGGGAGAGATACAGAGAGGGGTGGGGGAGTAGAAATATATAGTTTTTCTTTTGTTTTTAAGAATTTTATTTCAGCTAGACGTCATTATGTATGAGGTGTATTGTTGCCAGTGCTGGCGGGACGGGCTGAGGTAGAAGACTTACCTATGGGGTCTATGTGTGTTAGATGATCTATGAAGTCTCTTTTTCCTAGGTAAACTGTGATCTGTAAAGACAAAACGAATACAAATATATGAAAAAAATGATTGAACGAAGTAAATAATCCTTGACCAGGAGCACTTATATATTATTACCCTTCATTTATCTTTTATTTTTTTAACATTTTACTCTTGTTTCATCAGATCTGTAGATTTGTCGATTTGGTCCCGGGATGTGATCCCCAGAGACAAACAGCTAAAGATTTTTTTTGGTTTTTTTGTTTAGATATATTTGTTTAGATATCACTTAGATGAACCCTATAACCCATTTTGTAAAACAGACACGAGTCATCTGTTGCTAGAACATTATAGTAACTCGATAAACTTTTATCAACACCTGTAAGGGACGTTACTAGAAATAGGATTCATGTATGCGTTTCTTCCAAGATGATCCGTTGACCTTTTTATTGTTACAGCTCTCTGATCGATTAAGGCTGTTCAATCATTAAACATTTGGGTCATAGTTTAGCATACCCCCTCCCCATACATATTCACTTCATACTCTATTAGCATACCCCCTCCCCATACATATTCACTCCATACTCTATTAGCATACCCCCTCCCCATACATATTCACTCCATACTCTACCCCCTCCCCTTACATATTCGCTTCATACTCTACCCTCCCCATACATATTCACTCCATACTCTACCCCCTCCCCATACATATTCACTCCATACTCTACCCACTCCCCATACATATTCACTTCATACTCTACCCCCTCCCCATACATATACACTTCATACTCTACCCCCTCCCCATACATATTCACTCCATACTCTACCCCCTCCCCATACATATTCACTTCATACTCTACCCCCTCCCCATACATATTCACTCCATACTCTACCCCCTCCCCATACATATTCACTTCATAATCTACCCCCTCCCCATACATATTCACTCCATACTCTACCCCCTCCCCATACATATTCACTCCATACTCTACCCCCTCCCCATACATATTCACTCCATACTCTACCCTCCCCATACATATTCACTCCATACTCTACCCCCTCCCCATACATATTCGCTCCATACTTTACCCCCTCCCCATACATATTCGCTCCATACTCTACCCTCCCCATACATATTCACTCCATACTCTACCCCCTCCCCATACATATTCACTCCATACTCTACCCCCTCCCCATACATATTCACTCCATACTCTACCCCCTCCCCATACATATTCGCTCCATACTCTACCCTCCCCATACATATTCACTCCATACTCTACCCCCTCCCCATACATATTCACTCCATACTCTACCCCCTCCCCATACATATTCACTCCATACTCTACCCCCTCCCCATACATATTCACTCCATACTCTACCCTCTCCCCATACATATTCACTCCATACTCTACCCCCTCCCCATACATATTCACTCCATACTCTACCCCCTCCCCATACATATTCACTCCATACTCTACCCCCTCCCCATACATATTCACTCCATACTCTACCCCCTCCCCATACATATTCACTTCATACTCTACCCCCTCCTCATACATATTCACTTCATACTCTACCCCGTCCCTACCCCCTCCCCATAGATATTCACTTCATACTCTACCCCCTCCCCATACATATTCACTTCATACTCTACCCCCTCCCCATACATATTCACTCCATACTCTACCCCCTCCCCTTACATATTCACTTCATACTCTACCCCCTCCCCATACATATTCACTTCATACTCTACCCCCTCCCCATACATATTCGCTTCATACTCTACCCCCTCCCCATACATATTCACTCCATACTCTACCCCCTCCCCATACATATTCACTCCATACTCTACCCCCTCCCCATACATATTCACTCCATACTCTACCCCCTCCCCATACATATTCACTTCATAATCTACCCCCTCCCCATACATATTCACTCCATACTCTACCCCCTCCCCATACATATTCACTCCATACTCTACCCCCTCCCCATACATATTCACTCCATACTCTACCCTCCCCATACATATTCACTCCATACTCTACCCCCTCCCCATACATATTCGCTCCATACTTTACCCCCTCCCCATACATATTCGCTCCATACTCTACCCTCCCCATACATATTCACTCCATACTCTACCCCCTCCCCATACATATTCACTCCATACTCTACCCCCTCCCCATACATATTCACTCCATACTCTACCCCCTCCCCATACATATTCGCTCCATACTCTACCCTCCCCATACATATTCACTCCATACTCTACCCCCTCCCCATACATATTCACTCCATACTCTACCCCCTCCCCATACATATTCACTCCATACTCTACCCCCTCCCCATACATATTCACTCCATACTCTACCCTCTCCCCATACATATTCACTCCATACTCTACCCCCTCCCCATACATATTCACTCCATACTCTACCCCCTCCCCATACATATTCACTCCATACTCTACCCCCTCCCCATACATATTCACTCCATACTCTACCCCCTCCCCATACATATTCACTTCATACTCTACCCCCTCCTCATACATATTCACTTCATACTCTACCCCGTCCCTACCCCCTCCCCATAGATATTCACTTCATACTCTACCCCCTCCCCTTACATATTCACTTCATACTCTACCCCCTCCTCATACATATTCGCTCCATACTCTATCCCCTCCTCATACATATTCACTCCATACTCTACCCCCTCCCCTTACATATTCACTTCATACTCTACCCCCTCCCCATACATATTCACTTCATACTCTACCCCCTCCCCATACATATTCGCTTCATACTCTACCCCCTCCCCATACATATTCACTCCATACTCTACCCCCTCCCCATACATATTCACTCCATACTCTACCCCCTCCCCTTACATATTCGCTTCATACTCTACCCTCCCCATACATATTCACTCCATACTCTACCCCTCCCCATACATATTCACTTCATACTCTACCCCCTCCCCATACATATTCACTTCATACTCTACCCCCTCCTCATACATATTCACTTCATACTCTACCCCCTCCCCATACATATTCACTCCATACTCTACCCCCTCCCCATACATATTCACTCCATACTCTACCCCCTCCCCATACATATTCACTTCATACTCTACCCTCCCCATACATATTCACTCCATACTCTACCCCCTCCCCATACATATTCACTCCATACTCTACCCTCCCCATACATATTCACTCCATACTCTACCCCCTCCCCATACATATTCACTCCATACTCTATCTTATGAAACGTATCTTTTCATTTCCTTGTCTCAATTTTAAAGTCTGAAGATAGAATATTAAAGGATTTCGTCCAGTCCCCCTTGCTGTGAAAATAAAATCATTTCCTATTGCTTTAATTCTTTCTAATGATAATAATAAAAAGAAAATATCTTATTCAACTAGGAACTAACAATTTGAGTGTCATTTCCATCTCCGTTGTCGGGGTTCAGGCATAAATTGCCTGTTTTTCACTTCATAAGGTGAAATCAAGGCTTTTTACATTGTTTTGTATTACATCATTTTATTTCTGACTTTAAACATTCTTACAGTGATCATCCTATACATCCAGATTTACATCCAAAATAACTTGTTAATTTTTGTCTTGTGCGAGACACCAAAGCATTACCATTTATTGAATAAAACGAGATATTGCTCCTAAAGAGGTTAGATTTTTGTATTAACAGGGATTATTTTGTACCCCATCTCAGGGAGAACACACAGCCGCAACATCAACGACATGCATGTGTTAGTGTCTCAGGGTTGATATGGAGAACATATGTGATCCGTTTTAGGAAAATGAGTCATAAGTCGCAAAATTGATATTTTTTCAAAGTGTTTTTTTCACAAGATCTCATTATTGAAATATTCTGATTTCTGGTGGGTTGATCACTTATAGCTATATCAATCGATGTATCAAATATCAGGACAATCTATATCTTTTCGTTTTAAAGATCCTCATATGGACTACATTTAGTTACTTTACTTTTTTTGACCCCCAGACATATTGGAAACTTTTTTTTTTCAAAAACGAAAATATCAAACCTAAAATCTAGAAATACTTATTGGATTATTAGACTGTTTACTATCATTGAAATCAGGTTCATCTCATCTTTTCAAATATGTTGATATCTCAAAAATGCATTTTTCGCGACTTATGACTCATTTTCCTAAAACACATCACATATGGGGCACCTGTTTGAAACGCCCTTCTAACACCCTCAAATCTCGCCCTAAAGACAGTTTACTAAAGTATATCAACTATTTTTCTTATTCATTTATAGCCAATTATATATTTAACAGTTACAAAAAGACGTTCTATTCATCATGAATGTTTTCAGATGTTGCCTATAGTGATAATAATTGAGGGCTAAATCTATATCTATATAGAAACAAGATACAATGAATGTAAACGCTCTCTTAAGACCATCGACAGAACACAGTAAAAGAATGATAATTATATCTAATAGTACGTAATTACAGGCCTAATAGTACTAACCGAACAGAATTTGGACATGAATACCAAACCTAGTTTGAATGCTGGATCG
Organism: Sthenelais limicola; assembly: GCA_942159475.1. NCBI lineage: Eukaryota > Metazoa > Annelida > Polychaeta > Phyllodocida > Sigalionidae > Sthenelais > Sthenelais limicola. The sequence goes on along the minus strand of OW804100.1, from coordinate 102,190,166 downwards.
ATGAAGAATGTAGGCAGAGGAAAATGCCAGAATCAAATCGAGAAAAGTTTGATTGGTACAAGGTTATCGAAGCGAAATTGATGGACACGATCTTCCATGTACACTGACCTCTTGACCTTCATAAACTATTCTGTGCCACTGCTCATGTCTGATCATGCTGGCATGGATGGAGATCGAAATATTATTAAATTCTAATAAAATATTGTTTTTAAATTGACTGAATAGTTCGTCATTATCGTATCATCTATAAAGGTGGTCTCTGACACCAGGATGAGGAGGGGAAGGATGGAGCTGACAAATTTATACTCCGGGCTCAATATAGGTTTCATATATGGGTCGGATTTTCAGAAAATGTACAATTGGCAGCTGTACACATTTAGTAAATTCTGCTAAATTAGGCTGCAATTTGGTCAATACTAGGTAAATTCGAGTATATTCGGCATTGCATTGATTCTAGCAATCTGTTTGGTTAGGTTGAACTGAATTTTGAACTTTATTTTCGTCTGTAATTAGGGTTATTTGAGAAGATTGGCGAAGTTGAATTGTACATTTTCTGAAAATCTGACCCCTATATCTATGCCCGTCGCGATATGTTTCCACCCACCTCCCACTCACCCCCTCTCATAACTTGGAATCACCTCTCTCTTTCTTTACTTTCTTTACTTTCTTAACTGTCTTCTTTCTCTTCTGCACATCTTTTGGATTTAAAATCGTCCTAAGAAAACCCTCCTATGAGTTATGTCATTGAAACAAAGACCTGCCCTAACCTTAGTGTATGTGTATGTGAGCTAAAAAAACAAAAAAAGATTGACTGCCTTCGCTGGGGCTTGGTGCTTTAAGGGTGGTCTCCACTGGCTGCGGTAAGCTCTGCGGTAAGCTCTGCGGTAAGCTCTGCGGTAAGCCTTGCGATGGTGCTGTGTTGTTGAGGAGTGGTGAGGTCCTGCCTACATCGTTCACTTACCATGTAGGCAAGAACCTCGTCATTCCTCTCCACCTACAGAACCAGTACAAACCATCGCAAGGCTTACCGCAGAGCTTACCGCAGCCAGTGGAGACCACCCTTTAGATCATACAAGTGGTGCATTTGTCACGCCCTGGCTCATCCAGGTCCCCGCCGCCGCCGCCAGTCTACTTGCACCAACATCACTTTTTATATGAATAAGGATTTTTATTTCTCAGTATACAGTTACATTAATTGACGAGAAATTGGGTTTGACCTGTCAACACCTTGCTGCTCGTCCCAGGTGTCCGTCGGCATATTTGAGCTTAATATTTGTGTTATTTACCTTGTCTGTTTATAATATTTCACAGTAAAATACAACAGAGGCTTTTTAATAAATAAATTATGGTATAACATTAAGATTTTGGCTGATGTTGCCACTAACTTTTAACTTTTAACGTGAGAGGTTACCCTCTTTACCGATTGATTACCGGTATTTTCTGTTAATTCATCTAATAAAAGGCGGCCCTTTTGGCAGTTTACTATTATTGTTATATTTAGTTGAATTGTTGTACACACATGATGTCTTTTATATAATATGTCGCCCGTTTATAACATGGTTTGCAAATTAAGTGAGACTCTTTCACATTTGTGATGTGTTTCAGGAAAATGAGTCATTAGTCGCTAAAAATAGATTTTGAGATACCATTAGATTTGAAAAGATGAGATCGAGCCGATTTCAATGATAGTAAACAGTCTAATAATCTAATAAGTATTTCTAGATTTTAAGTTCGATATTTTCGTTTTTGAAAAAAAAAAGTTTCCAATATTTCTGGGGGTGCATAAACAGTAAAGTTACTAAATGTAGTCCATATGAGGACCTTTAAAACGAAAGGATATATTACATAGATTGTCCTGAAATTTGATACATCGATTGATATAGCTATAAGTGATAAACCCTCCAAAAATTAGAACATTCCAATAATGTGATCTTGTAAAAAAAAACACTTTGAAAAATATCAATTTTGCGACTTATGACTCATTTTCCAGAAACACATCACATTTGTGAATGTGATATTTTAGTAATATGCCCCTGAGGTTGCCCATACAAAATTAAAGTCAAGAAAGTGAATTCTCTCTATATTTGAACTTAAATGATATGCTGGTGTATGACTGGTTTATGCTATGGTTTCCTTTCCATTGATATAGTGTAGCACGCTTGAAACTGTAATTATATTCCCCACACATATAATAAAATCCCAGCTATCCCGATTAAATTGTCTGTCGCATTCACAAGCCGGGCCAACATTATACAGTGCAAGGTGCAAGGATGGGCAGCATGATTACTTCTCTCAATTAAACCTGTCAATTAAACCTGGACCGACTGCTTATATTACACAGATGCATACATGTATGCTAAATCTTTGAATAACATTAATAAAACATTCATTTGAAAATCCCGTATTAATGGGAAAGTCATCCCAGTATATAATATAAGTCAATGTTATAACAGCATGCAGTTACAGGAGGGTGATATTTTCACTAGGAGGCTTCCTTTCGGGGAAATATATAATTTCATAATACTGGAAAACCAACACCACAGCATCATCTAAACATAAAAATACAAATACAATTCCATTATCCATAATACTGTAAACGTATTTATTTTTCGCGCAGATAAATTTTCGCGCACTAAGCGCTTTGACACCTTTTCGCACGGATTTAAATTCGCGCAGCAAGGTAGTCTCACACCTTGTTTATGCATTAATTATTCCTTTTGCGCAGGATTTATTTTCGCGCAGAAAGATGGGTGCGCGAAAATAAATACTGCGCGAAGATTAATACGTTTACAGTATACCAACAAGTGAGTTTAATCAGGAGAACAGAGAAACGCGTGCCTTCTATAACCGAGCCAATTCCTGGCGCAGTGTACCCTTACCTCATGTGGGTCAGATCTTCAGAACATGTACAATTCGCCTTCAACAATCCTCTCAAATAACCCACATTTAAGACAAAAATGAGCTTCAAAATGCAGTTTAACATAACAGAACTGATACTTTAAATCAATGCGATACCAAATATACCCAGCTATACCTGGTATTAACCATTTTTCAGCCTAATTTAGGAGAATCTCCTAAATGTGCAGAGCTGCCAATTGTACAATTCCTGAAGACAATTCGTATGAATTCAAAATCATTCTTAAGAAGCACACTTGAGTTCGGTAACTTGTGAGCTTTCTTATAAAGAAACCTCCAATTCATATGACAAATCATGGGTTCTTACGACAATTTGAAGGCAAAATTTTGGACTTTTCATGAGTCCCCACTTCGTACGAATAGCAAGTTATTGAATGTGTGGGCCCGGCCTTACACTGTGTCAAACCTTAACAAATATTAAACAAAGCCTTAATGATTCACTCCCACTAACCATCTAGAGTGAAATAAGATTTGGACTACTACTATATGTGATGTGTTTCAGGAAAATGAGTCATAAGTCGCAAAATTGATATTTTTCAAAGTATTTTTTTCACATGATCACATCATTGGAATCTTTATTGGAATTTTTTGACGAGTTTATCACTTATAGCTATATCAATTATTGTATCAAATTTCAGGACAATCTATGTAATATATCCTTTAGTTTTACAGGTCCTCATATGGACTACATTTAGTTACTTTACTGTTTATTGACCCCCAGAAATATTGGAAACTATTTTTTTCAAAAACGAAAATATCAAACTTAAAATCTAGAAATACTTATAAGAGTATAAGACTGTTTACTATCATTGGAATCAGCTTGATCTCATCTTTTCAAATATAATGGTATCTCAAAATCTATTTTTTGCGACTTATGACTTATTTTCCTGAAACACATCACATATGTTACTGTTAGTGTAAACATTCCGGCCATTTTATTAACCTGATTTGTGTGTAATATTTAAAATTGTCTTACCTTAGAATTAGGGCTACTCTTCTTAAAGACTCTGCAAAGGAAGAAAAAGATAGATATATAAATAGGCAACTATCACTTTAGACAAAAAAGCCTACATCAAATCACAGTTAGAGCTGAAATAATTACAACGGCGCTTTCAAACAACACAATTCATGGAACCAGTGTCAAACCAGTGTCAAAAATTATTGATTATCAGCTAGCGCACATCCTTCATATGTACCTACTCATCTCATCCAAAGTTAACTTTTTGTTACTATTAAGCCCCAAAAACGGATTTTTACTTTCACTCTGTAACAATCATTTCAAGAAAAAACGTTGGCATCCATAGGAAGACCTGGCATATCTGTATGTCAGAATTGAACGACCAGTTGTAAATAACATCATGCAATAAAGAATTTCTGAATTAAATTGAATTCCAGAACTTCCCAAAATCCTGGCGCTAAGGATGTATTTATTAGTTGCAGTCTGGTAAGTATGACTTTATAGCGGAACTCCACTATAGGTAAAAAACGGCGCCAACAGGCAAAAACGGCTGCGACAAATTTTTTGCGACGAAATATCTAATCAAGTTAGATATTTTGCAATTGTTGGCAACACATAAATGTGTTGCCAACAACCTATTTTACCCCCTCATCCACTAGAATTTTTAGTCATGTCGAATTTTCCGAATTTTTTTAAATGTCGGCGACGAATTTTGCCTGTTGGCGCCGTTTTTTTTACCTATAGTGGAGTTCCGCTATAATAGAGTAACTGAACCCAAGCACGTAGCTGCGTCATCACCTGTAGCCAGGATGTACACGCAGCAGTAGGATTAAATAGATGCCTATAGGGACACTTTTATTTCTTTCAAACAAAGTTTTTAGATTTATGTATCACGAAAATGTCACAATTATGATAGGTTTCAATCCGAGAAAAAGGTTATACTACAGATTTAAGTCATACATTAAGATAAAAGTTTTTTCACAATTGTAACATTAAGCATTAAATCTATACTCTCTCCTTTAGTTCATTACATTTTTGCATGGGTTTTCTGGCCAGCTAAGAGATTAAAAAAAGTTATATAGCCGACGTCCGCTTAATGATGTGTATAGATCAAATGTATACACAAGAGTTGACCAGTGATATTAGACAAACTTCTTATGAGTTCAATAATATATGTTCGCAAAGAAAGTGACATGTCCTTTTTTCAATGTAATTGTGATGCAATTGGAAATAAAAACACATATATATATATCATGAGGGCAATGGGTAAATCCCCCAGTAATCTGCATATTTCGAAGATAGACCCTGCACAGGGCTCAAACTGCGCTGTTTACACTGACGTCACCAATGACGTCATCTTGTCAAGGCATGACGTCATTACATCAACCAATATGCCGGAATGAAAGTAATGTCTGGCAAAATTGACCTTCCATGCGCGCTGACCTGTGTATCTTAACTGAAAATCTTCTACTATGTCTATCTATCAAATATAAACCACTTAAAAGTAAAAATGAATAAACCTGCGTTTGAAGCCTCAACATATAATTATATTCACGTTTACTAACCCCAACCGCTCATGAGTTCAACCTCTTCACAAATGTATGGGTCAGATTTTCAGAAAACGTACAATTGGCAGCTCTACACAATTAGGAAATTCTGCTTAATTAAGCTAAAAAATGAAGAAAACCGGGTATATTTGGTACCGCATTAATTTAAAGTATCAGTTCTGTTATGTTAAACTGCATTTTGAGGCTCATTTCTGACTTAAATCCGGGTTATTCGAGAGGATTGGTGAAGGTGAATTGTACATTTTCTGACCAAATCTGACCCATATACTCGTTGATTGGGGTAATCAATAGGGGAGTTGCATAGCAACCCTTTTAAATCCTGATTCACATGACATTATGGGACTAATGGTACAGTATTACACCTATAGAAAACATCCTGTCATCTTCAGCATGGACTATTTATCAATGCTCTAATGTCAATATCCATATCTTATACATGTTTCTATAACACAAGTCCTCATCTTTCCCAGCATGCATTTGGTTTTCATAGATAATTTATACAAGCTCTGATATTAGTAAAAACATTCTTGCAATTTAGATAAAAATGTTGCTAAATATTTGTATGTCAGATTTTAACAGAATCCATCCCAGCATGCACTGTACAAGACATGCGCAGTGGCACATGCAAATCCCCTATTGGCCAAGGCTAAGGCAAATGTATATTGGGGTAATCAATTGGGTGACTGGATTGTATTGGGGGTACACTCTAGGTCCAAACCCTCAGATCAGATAAGAATGGTATGTCAGTGATTGGACCCCTACTTCGCTAATCGATTTCCTGGCTTAGGAATCGACATTTTAATGGGAATATACTGATATTTTTCGGTCTTTATGGAATAATAATGGCACGTTGCGGTTTGAGGCGAGAGGCTTTCCCTTCATTTCAAGGGACTCTCTCAACTTTGAGCCTAGACTGGGTAATCAATTATAATGTGTTGGTGGTTCCCTATATTTATACTCAAATGGTTGGTGACCAATATAATGATTGTGTGTAATAAGTCAGTGACTGGCGGATTACCTGGTGCCGCCGATGCGGAAGACCCCAACATCCTTGTCGGAACCAATCCTGGCAAAGTGAGACTTGATCACCTTCTCCCGCGCCATCTCTCCCCGCGACTTCTTCCTCACCCGTCGCACCTCCACCTCCTCCTCCTCACACTCCTCGTCCCCTCCTCCATGGTTCCCACCACCCAGTACTCCCTCCAGGCTCATCATACAGCAGCAGCAGCAGATCTAGGGACACCAGCTGGTATTATATATATGTGATATCCCGTATTATCGCCCTCCTGCTCGGCACTGAGTGCAGGCTTTGAGCAGCTCTTGACCAACTCACTGATGAAGAGAGTTGAGTAACTCCTAGAGACTGATATTCAGATATGTAATGATATATCAGGGTGTGTTTATATATCAAGTCCAAGGGGAAATCCTGTGTGTATACTGGACCTATGTTACTGCTCCACTATAGGAATATAGGAGGAGAGCTTCCCTGGTTGTAGGTGAGGTCGTCTCGCCTACGAGTAACTGAGGCAACTGAACATAATATGAGGGGATAGGGGAATAAGTCTTAAGTGACTTCCTCCCCACCCTCCCCCCTCCCACCTCCACTAAGTACATACCCCCACTACTGACCTCCAGTCCGACCCCCATCACCCCCACCCCCACATCACCCCCACCCCACATCACCCCCCCCCCCCCCCACACACACACATCACCCCCCCCCCCCCACATCACCCCCCCCCCCCTCCACATCACCCCCCCCCCCACATCAGCCCCCCCCCACATCACCCCCACCCCCACCCCATCACTCATCACCCACTCATGGCAACCTCTCCATTAGTATAGATCTATTGCGCCATACTCATAAAACGTAATGAAATAAATCTCTCCATTTAAAAAAAATCTCTCCATTTCCTAAGAAACTGAGAAAAAAAATCTAGGATATCATTTCTTTTTACAATAATTATTTATACGGGTTACATACCTGTGTAGCTAATACATGCACTAGTCTCACCTTTTTCTTAAATATTCAACACATGTAATTGGGTCAGATTTTCAGAAAATGTACAATTCACCTTCACCAATCCCCTCAAATAGCCCAGATTTAAGACAAAATGACCTTCAAAATGCAGAATGCATAACACAGAACTGATACTTTAAATCAATGCGGTACCAAATATACTCAGATATATCTGGTATTCATCATTTTTCAGCCTAATTTAGAAGAATTTCCTAAATGTGTAGAGCTGCCAATTGTACATTTTCTGAAAATCTGACCCAATTACATTATTAGTACCATATCGCTGTTCTATCATTTACTACAATTATCAATATAATTAGAAGACCTGTGTTTCTCACAGAAGGTTGAGATCCTATTTCCAGAAATGTATTTATATGAAATTGGAGCTATTACATAATTTTGTATTAATATTGGTCTATAAGTCAATAAATCTCGGATATATTATGACTTATTGTTATTACAATCATAATAACCAACTATCATCAACATTACGCATATATACTGCTCTTACAGGAATTTCTAAAATTTTTTTTTAACGTTTTTATTTTTCAAACACATCGTGAAAATATGTAGAGGAAAACATGTCGCTGAAATTCAGCGTTCTTCTAGCTCATCTACAATCATTACTGATGGCTAGTACATTGATTATCAATCAACCTAGAAAACCATGATATATAAATCTAATATATAAATATATATATAAATATAAACAAGATATCAATGATATCATACACAGCTTTATTAGTACGTTATCAATACCATTTATCACAATTATCAATATCATCACTGTGACACAGCTAAAGTAATAGTGAGTATATTTGTTGACCAGCAGAATTATGCAGATAACTACAAAGCTCGCCATGTTTATGTCTAAGAGCACAAAGGAATGTAAAAACACTCTAGGTCCAAACCCTCAAATCACACTCTAGGTCCAGACCCTCAAATCACACTCTAGGTCCAAACCCTCAGATCACACTCTAGGTCCAAACCCTCAGATCACACTCTAGGTCCAAACCCTCAGATCAGATAAGCATGGTATGTCAGACTACATCACTAATCGGTTTCATGGCCTAGGACTCGGCGTTTTAATGGGAATATACTGACATTTTGCGGTCTTAATGGAATTATAATGGCACTCTGTGGTTTTAGGCGAGAAGCGTTCCCTTCGGGCCTAGAGTGAAAAGGCTAAAATATATACAAACCAACATTTATGAAATTTCTAAAAATGAGAAAAAACTGATAACAAATATAATAAAAGCTAAAAAACTCTTTTTTAATTTACAAAGAACAATACCTATTTCTATAAGATATCAAATTATACTTTAAAGTTGTTTAAAGAGTTCAAACTCGTCGGGGAAAAAAACGAATAAAATTACACAAACTATTTTAGCTGATTATATGAGAGTGCTCCAGACAAAAAACCAGTTCTGGATGATGACCTTCCCACAGATTATCGGAGGACGATGCGTAGTCAGCAGTGAATAATTGGAAGGATCTGATTGGCTGCTGGTTAATTATCAAGGCTATGAGTAGAGGGAAATGCGCGACAGTGGCGTATGGGGGCGCTGGGGTGTGGTTCATTACAGATGACCATGGTGACCAGATTAGCCAGATGTGCGCAGGTCCAGTGGTCACGTGTTAGGGGAGTGAGCGCGCGTGCGCAAGAGGCGGGGGAGGGGGGCAGGTTGTTACATAAGTATGGTGAGAGAGAAAAATTCTGATCCCGATTAAATAGGGGAGTTGCATGTCTCACTGCGCATGTCTACAGCAGTGCATGCTGGGATGGATTCTGTTGAAATCTGGCATACAAATATTTGGCAACATTTCTATAGAACATTGCAAGAATTTTTTCACCAATATCATAGCTTGTATAAATGATCTATGAAAGCAAAATGCATGACGGGAAAGATGGGAACTAGTATTATGGACACATGTATAACACATGGATATTGACATTAGAGCATTGATAAATATCCCATGCTGAACATGGCATGATTTCTATTATAGAAATAGTATAGATTTTATACTGTACCATTAGTTGTTGTTGTTACTTTTATTTGTCTTATTAAATATTGACACTATCGGCGGGTACTGAGCTCCCTGCATAGGGAGGATTTCAAGCCCTACCGTAAAGTTAGTCCCATAATGCCATGCGAATCAGGATACAAAATGGCGGCTATGCAACTCCCCTATTGTGCATTCGTGGGACAAAATATTCAAATCAGTTTCCCCAGGTATAAACTATAGATGAAAGTATTTTGTATGCACTACAGGCATATAATAACAAGTTTAGTTGTGTCTCAATAGTTTATATAAATGCTAAAGAATGTTTAGAAGTATACATAGCACCCCCACCCCACCCTTACACACACCTCCAGTTTGGGGGTGGGGTGGGGGGTAGATACAGGATTTATGAGGGTATCTGGGCGTGCCCCCTACACCCACACACAGATTAGCACTAGCAGGGGTCAGCCCAGAGGTCATACAGATAATCTGACACTAAGCAGTCTACACCTGTTAATCTCCATCATCTCTGTCCAAGGTCACACACACCGCCTACCTGTCTACCTACACACCCAGGGCTGTAGTAGACTGTATGAGGTGTGGCTACATGTGTGAGTGTGGCACTCAGTGTGCATGTGTGTGTAAAGGGTGGTCTCCACTGGCTGCGGTAAGCTCTGCGGTAAGCCTTGCGATGGTTTGTGCTGGTTCTATAGGTGGAGAGGAATGACGAGGTCCTTGCCTGCATGGTCAGTGAATCATGTACTCAGGAACTCGCCACTTCTCACCAACACAGCACCATCGCAAGGCTTACCGCAGAGCTTACCACAGAGCTTACAGCAGCCAGTGGAGACCAGCCTTAATGAAACAATAAGAGCCTACCCACCAAGCCCTTTCCAATGGCGCCTGGACCAATGTACCTATTCCCTATACTACTGATATACAACTGATGCCCAATATGTGTCAGTTTAGAAGTACCACGAAATCAACAATTCTAGTTATAAATATACTAGCAAAGTACCCGTCCTCCGGACGGTCACCCTCTCTACCCATACTTCCCCCTCTCCCTCTTTTCCCTCCTCCGCTTCTCTGTCTTTCATGTATACCTGTTTTTCTCTCCCAATCCCATCTCCCATTTTCCCCCCCTCTTCCTCATGCTCCCCCTCCCCGCTTTCTCTCCCTCCCCTTTGCATACATCTACCAAACTGCCCATTTTCCAGGCTTTTCCAGGCCTTGAATATATTTGCGGCTTTTCCAGGCCCCGCAGCCACCATGCATTATTATTTTATATTTCTTTAGCAACTTTGATTTTATTCCACCTTTCACAATTCAGACATATATATTCATGACGCATCGGTGTTTTCATCTTTTTGACGATGAAACCCAACTTTGAAACTTTATTATTATTTTAGTTGTTCTATAAGATCCGTTAGATCCGTGTGGACATTTCCCCACTTTCTACCCTCCTCCTGGATTGATCTTATTGCTGCTTAGGACTGTCGTTCATTTTGCTTTTAGCTCATATACTGATATAATGCTGTTTGTCGAGCTGCTCTACCTTCATAACAAAAAATTAGGCGATGAATAAATGCCTTGCCATGATTCCTTGCTTATTGATCTTGAAGCCATCTTGATTTTTTTCTAAAATGTTTTTCTCATTGGTACCGACATTCAGATAACCTGTTGACACTCGCCCTGCATTATGAAGTCACCCATACTTAAGTCAGCAGTCAACATGTCAACATGGCCTGCATCCCCTGCAGGTCGGGCATCCCCTGCATGCTGGGCATCCACTGCAGGTCGGGCATCCCCTGCATGCCGGGCATCCCCTGCAGGTCGGGCATCCCCTGCATGCTGGGCATCCCCTGCATGCCGGGCATCCCCTGCAGGTCGGGCATCCACTGCAGGTCGGGCATCCCCTGCAGGTCGGGCATCCCCTGCATGCCGGGCATCCCCTGCAGGTCAGGCATCCCCTGCAGGTCGGGCATCCCCTGCAGGTCGGGCATCCACTGCATGCTGGGCATCCACTGCAGGTCGGGCATGCCCTGCATGCCGGGCATCCCCTGCATGCCGGGCATCCCCTGCATGCCGGGCATCCCCTGCATGCTGGGCATCCCCTGCAGGTCGGGCATTCCCTACAGGTCGGGCATCCCCTGCATGCCGGGCATCCCCTGCAGGTCGGCAATGCCTACAGGTCGGGCATCCCCTGCATGCCGGGCATCCCCTGCAGGTCGGCAATGCCTGCAGGTCGGGCAATGCCTGCAGGTCGGCAATGCCTGCAGGTCGGGCAATGCCTGCAGGTCGGGCATCCCCTGCATGCCCACTCCACCCACTAAAGTTGGCTTTACCCCAAATGATCATCTTTCTATCTGGAAAACGTTACGGTCTCCTTTTATTAGCCAACATGTCTTTTGGACCGCAAGAATAAATCCGTTTCTCCTGTGACAGTGGTAGAACAAAATCCATTTCATGCTAAAGATCTGTCTCAGTAAACCATGTTTATCATTTTGTTATTGCCTCTAAATGATACAAATAAAATAGCCAAGTCTGAGCGGAAGAGGGTTGATAGTTGCAGAACGCTTCTTAGTAAGTGAAACAACTTGTGCTTAAATATCATCTTCACGTGGGCTCAGCATATGTCCAGTCCTGTCTCCCTGACAAAGGCTGCGGTGCATTCTAGGTCTTCCCGGCTGCCATGCAGCTGCCTTGTCACTGGCTTCTCCTCAGGCCAATAGTGGTTCCTATAGACTATCCGAAAAGTAGTTGAAACGTGATTCCTTAGGCACTTTAAGGGGAGGTAAAAGTGGGAGATTTTGTATTTCTATTCATGACAAGGACCTGTCAACCCTTTGCCCAGCGAGTCGCTCATTGCAATCAACCATGGAGTAACAGGACCATTATAACCAGCTCTTCCTTCCTTTCAAGCAAAACAACAGCTGCTGCACATAGAACAGAGGCAGCGCAATACAATACAGCTGTATATTTGGCCAGGGTCGGTCACAAACGGCCATGGTCAGTCGCAAACAGCGATTTGAAGTAAAAAATCCCCCACTTTTCCCTCCCCTTAAAGGGTCTAAGAAATCATGTGTCAACTACTTTTCGGACAGACTATAGGTTGCTCATATGTTGGGCAAGACTGGAGTAGGTGTTTGGTGGCCAGATTCCCCTATTTTTAGTTTTTCTAAAAGAAGACATTTTAATATTTTTTTCTATCCAGTCTTTAGGGTTGTAGTTTGCGTGTTGGGGCCGCCATTTTGATGTTGCTTGACCTCAATGTTAGTTTTGGCTTCTTCATATATGTGATGTGTTTCAGGAAATTGAGTCATAAGTCGCAAAAAATGGATTTTGAGATATCGTTATATTTGAAAAGATGAGATCAAGTCGATTCTAATGATAGTAAACAGTCTAATAATCTAATAAGTATTTCCAGATTTTAAGTTTGATATTTTTATTTTTGAAAAGAAAAGTTTGCAATATTTCTGGGGGGCAATAACCAGTAAAGTAACTAAATATACTCCATCTGAGGACCTTTAAAACGATTAGATATATTTAATACATTGTCCTGAAATTTGATACATCGATTGATGTAACTATAGGTGATAAACTGCCCAAAAATCAGGACATTCCAATAAAGTGATCTTATGAAATAAACACTTTGAAAAAAAATATCATTTTTGCGACTTATGACTCATTTTCCTCAAACGGATCACATATGATGTTGGTATGTTATCCTGCAATTATGGCGTGCCTTCTTTTGCCAGTTCTCCACAAGGCCATAAGTATCAAGGGTTTGGTTTCTACCGTTTTTATTGGCTTATTTGGATGACATGTAACAATCAATAGCGGAGTTGCATGTCTCACTGCGCATGCCTACTGCAGTGCATGCTGGGATTGATTCTGTTGAAATCTGACATACAAATATTTGGCAACATTTTTATCGAAAATTGCAAGAATATTTCCACCAATATCAGAGCTTCTATAAATGATTTATGAAAACCAAATGCATGATGGGAAAGATGGATGCATGTGTTATGGAAACATGTATAACACATGGATATTGATATTAGAGCATTGATACATATTCAATGCTGAACATAGCATGTTTTCTATAGATTTTATACTGTACCATTAGTCCCATAATTCCATGCAAAATTTTGTCGTCGAAAATCGGATCCACCCTAGAGTGAAAGGGAGAGCATGAAGAGAAAATCCATGCATCCAATATCTTTTTTTTAAAAATTTTATTGGACAAAGTTTCATATAATGATAGTTTGCCAAGTACAAAACAAAAGCATTTAAATTGTTTACTACTAACTTATTTTTTGGAACGCTTTTATTCAGTGGTGCCCGGCCCTCTCACTCCGAAGGTGATTTTCGTAGCAGGCCAGATACTTATACTAATTAATTATACTAATTACCATTACATTAATAGGTCATAAGACGTCTCTTGAACGTCGACATTGTTATATCATTTGTGATGTGTTTCAGGAAAATGAGTCAGAAGTCGCAAAAAATGATTTAGAACAAGAATTACAAGCATAAGCTTGTGTAAAGCGAGTTGTTAATTATTCGAATTATATAGAATTGTAATTATAAGTAAAAATTAAGTATATTTTTGTACTATAAGTATAAATATAGGTCGATTACATAATTATAAGTATAATTATAATTAAAAATATGAATATATCAGAGCAAGGGGGTAGATGTGTGGGATGTGAAGAGAAAAAATACCATCGACCATATGACATATGAGTGAGTGAGACACAGAGAGAGTGAGTGAGACACAGAGAGAGAGTGCCTGTGTCTGGAATCCGTGAAAAAATGTTCCAGTGTTAATCCCTTCAAGTACAAGTACCCTTCAAGTACAAGTACCCTTCAAGTACAAGTACCCTTCAAGTACAAGTACCCTTCAAGTACAAGTACCGGTACCCTTCAAGTACAAGTACCGGTACCCTTCAAGTACAAGTACCGGTACCCTTCAAGTACAAGTACCGGTACCCTTCAAGTACAAGTACCGGTACCCTTCAAGTACAAGTACCGGTACCCTTCAAGTACAAGTACCCTTCAAGTACAAGTACCATTCAAGTACAAGTACCATTCAAGTACAAGTACCATTCAAGTACAAGTACCATTCAAGTACAAGTACCATTCAAGTACAAGTACCATTCAAGTACAAGTACCATTCAAGTACAAGTACCATTCAAGTGCCCTTCAAGTACCATTCAAGTACCCACCAAGTGCCCACCAGGTACCATTCAAAGTACCATTCAAAGTACCATTCAAGTATGGTACACTCCTAGTACACTCTAAGTGCACCACATAGATACATGCATAGATAACACTTCTTCAAGTACACTGCATGTATACATACATGTATACATGCATACATACATACATACATACATACATACATGCATGCATCCTTCAGTGCTCCCTAACACCTCGCTCCGCAGACAGCTGAGTGGGCTGAATCCCCCATTATCGCCCACTCAGCTGGGCCAACGAAAACACCTTTAAAAGTTATTTAATGAATTATATAAAGTAACTAAAGAGATAGGAAGCTTAATAGGACTATTATTAAAGATCCCAAATGAACGATTTTGTTTAGAAATGAACATTTCAAAGGAATTGGAGACGTTTATTTTCAATATGCCTGATACTAGTGATAGGTAAATGGTGTGTGCACGTGCACACTGCACTAGGTTTGTGTGAGCAATTTTCAACTGTAACGGTGGCCGAGCGGTCTAAGGCGTTAGCCTGGTAGGCCATCAGCTGTACCCCAAAAGAGTGATTTTCGTTCCGGATTTTGGGCACTACTTTTTAGTAGCAGATTCCTATTGCTAATACCCTATATTATAATATCTCAAAAGTTCTCCATGCAATTCCTGCCAGATTTTGAGTAATTGGGCATTGTTTCTGACAGTGCAAAGCCTATGGAGCCAACGGTCTGGCTTCATTTTAATGGTCATTTTAATAGAACATCATTTATTTGATGAATGTTGAATCTTCGGTCATACCAATGATTTTTTTATTGATACCAGATCTCCGGAATCTTCTGATTCTGAATCTGCCATTTTTAACTTTCTAACTTTTGAGGAATTTTAGTTCTCCATGTTTGGAAAATAAAATGTAAAAAAATAAATAAATAAATAATAAAAAATATTATCTTCTATATTTAGAATGAAGTGACTGATATCAATCAATAGAGAATACTGTGCCCTAAAATTGTTTTCTTTTGACCTCAGATGTCAGTGCATTATTTTCAGAGTTATTTGCAAAATGCCTCATAAAGGTCAAGGTCAAAGGTCATTAATCGTGAGGTATTTTGCAAATAACTCTGAAAATAATGCACTGACATATTAGGTCAAATAAAAACAGTTTTAGGGGACATCATTTCCTATCAATTCATATCAGTCACTTGATTCTAAACCCATTAGATAATTTATTCATTGATTAATTATTTAATTTGTTAACTTTTTTTTTTCAAACGTCAATAATTAAAATTCCTCAAAAATTACAAAGTGGAAATGGGCAGATTCAAAATCAGGAGATTCTGGAGATTTTGAATCAACCATAAAAATTTAGTAGGACTGAGAATTCAACGTTTACCAAATACATGATGGACTATTAAAATTACCATTAAAAATGAAGCCAGACCATAAGCTCCATAGGCTTTGCACTGTCTGATTGATTGCTCATTTTCTCAAAAACTGGCACGAATATCATGGAGAACTTTTGGGATATTATAATATATAGTATTAGCAATTGGAAACTGGTGTCAAAAAGTAGTGCCCAAAATCCGGAACGAAAATCATTTTCTAGCCATATTCTGAGGCTCAGCTGATGGCCTATGGTGCTAGAGTGAGCACTAGACTGCTGTATGCATGAAGGGTCCCGGGTTCGAACCGCGAGAGGGGACGGGAGAGATTTCTTTAGGCAAAGCTTATATAAGGGAGAGAGCGAGCGCAGTAGGGGTCCTATCATTGGGAGCGGGGAGCAGGGAGCAGGAGGAGAGAGAGAGAGAGAGAGAGAGAGAGAGAGAGAGAGAGAGAGAGAGAGAGAGAGAGAGAGAGAAAGAGAGCGGGAAAAATATTTAGTTTCCAGGGCTGAGAAACCATTTTTAAAAAAAAAAAATCCAAGCCAATTTGCCCATAGGAACGCAGTAGGGGTCCAATCACGCAATTACGCAAAGAGGAGCAAGAGAAGAAGCAAGAGATAGAGAGAGAGGAGGAGAGAAGAGGAGTAGGAGGATGACACCACATACCAATCCTAGACCTTTTAGTACATAGTCTATAGAAGGACTATAGAAGGCCTATAGAAGGATTATAGGAGGAGGAGAAAGAGAGTGTTTGACGACGAAGTAGGGGTCCTATCACGCAATCGTACGCAAAAATACCAGTTCAGCTGCAAAACGCAGCACCAAACCCTACCTATGCCTACCGAAACCAAAACTAAGCCTACGATAAGCTTACATACCAATTATAGCATGGGGGATCTGTGAGAAGTATATGTCATTTTAGGATTGCAGCGTAAAGTGATGGCTCCCGGCGGACCTGTATGTCAATGCGTCCCGTCAGCTGCAATTGCAGCTGAGTCGGATTTCCCTTCAGATCTAAAGGCAACGTTGAAGTCGGCGGACGTACTGTGGACGAGCCACGGGCCGACCCATTAGCTGAAAGCGCGTCGTCCTATCGGACGAACTCGCTTTAAAAACCATTAGATTTGAAAAGATGAGATCAAGCTGATTCCAATGATAGTAAAGAGTCTAATAATCTTATGAGTATTTCTAGATTTTAAGTTTGATATTTTCGTTTTTGAAAAAAAAGTTTCCAATATTTCTTGGGGTCAATAAACAGTAAAGTAACTAAATGAAGCCCATATGAGGACCTTTAAAACGAAAGGATATTTTACATAGATTGTCCTGAAATTTTATACATCAATTGATATAGCTATAAGTGATAAACCCTCTAAAATATAGAACATTCCAATGATGCGATCTTGTGATGAAAACACTTTGAAAAATATCAATTGTGCGACTTATGACTCATTTTCCTAAAACACATCACATTTAACCATTAATCATTCAATTTACGCAGTCAATAGATCTTCTACTACATAGTTCTATATATCACCGATTCGTTTTAAATAAGTCAATCAGCTCAAATTATAATAGACATGCTTATACAGATAATAGATACAATATGAACTTCAGCGTCAATTAAAGCAGAATTCTCAGCTATTATGACAATAACAAATTGACAGATATTATGTTGGGGAAGAATGGAAGAACAACAAGTAGGAAAAGTTTAGTTTGGGCCGACATTTGCTGAGGGTGCAGC
Source organism: Sthenelais limicola (assembly GCA_942159475.1). Lineage (NCBI taxonomy): Eukaryota > Metazoa > Annelida > Polychaeta > Phyllodocida > Sigalionidae > Sthenelais > Sthenelais limicola. The sequence goes on along the minus strand of OW804100.1, from coordinate 102,172,367 downwards.
TTTAAAGTAATTTATGGGACAATATTTGCTTGGGGTGGGCTCATTAGCATGGGTGGCATGTTATAGGTTTGGACCCAGGCCCTGCTGCAGTTCATGGGTCAGATTTCCAGAAAATGTACAATTTACAGTTCTACACATTTATCAAATTCTGCTAAATTAGAGTGAAAATATATAAATACTAGGTATATCTGAGTGTATTCTGTATTGTATTCATTCAATAAATATGTCTGGTTATGTTGAACTGTATTTTAAACCTTATCTCCGTCTTAAATGGACGTTATTTGAGAGGATTGGTGAAGGTGAATTGTACATTTTCTGAAAATCTGGCCCTCATCTCCACCCTCCACTACACCCACCATCACCACCACCGCCCAGGTATAGGGGAAGACCACCCTTGAAGTGAACTAAGTCCTCGTTAACAAGAAAATGAAAATGAAAAAAAACTCATGAGATATTGTCAGTTATACAATGTAAGAGTCAGCTTATTATATTAACAGCCTGAAAAGAGGAGCAACTTAGAGCTGGTAATAAATCTGAATATAAAAAAATGTTTAAAGTTCTTGTTTCAGTTGTCATAATTATTGTAGTGTGGGGGCTGTTTGGTGGCTGCAAAGAACCACATGATCATAAGTGGTGAAATGATGGAAGCTTAAAGAGAGCCACATAAAGATGATGTAGAAGCCAAGAAGGCAGGCAAAGTGAATAAAAGTTGTCGTAAAAACAAAAAAAGAGTGGCTGGATGCAGACGTTGGCTGATGTACAACACTGTATTCTCTATTGCAGTAATATGGGGGTCAGATTTTCAGAAAATGTACAATTGGCAGCTCTACACATTTAGTAAATTCTCCTAAATTAGGCTGCAATTTGGTCAATATTAGATAGATTCGAGTATATTTGGCATTGCATTGATTCTAGCGATCTGTTTTGTTAGGTTGGACTCTATTTTGAACTTTATTTTCGTCCGAAATTTGTGTTATTTGAGAGGATTGGTGAAGTTGAATTGTACATTTTCTGAAAATCTGACCCATGTACCAAGTACACATCTGACTCTTCGTTAAGATATGTGTTCTATACTCAGAAGTAATTGTTTATTTCTGACACACATGCAAAGAGAATTACACACTGGTCCCACCGTTACCAGTTACTCTTCATCACAAGGCACATAAAGCCTACATGCCATGCTTAGCATGCTAAACTCAGCTGCAGTACCTCCAAACTGAACGGTATAACCTATGTTTTTCCAATGATTTGTCGTGTCATATTCTTCCTATGACTTTTATTGTATCATACTTTGGGCTCACCCGGAAGATCTGGTCTCCAGACGGTGCTTGCCATATTTCTGTCATGTATTATAGAAATAAAAACGAATATATATATATATACCCCCCCCCCCCCGCCAACTGGCGTATACTAAGTAGCCCCATCACGCATCATATGAACTAACGTACTAACAGTATATCATAAGTAGGCAGCAGGAGGAACGTCGACAAGACGATGGTGTGACATTCTTGTACTGCTCATTAAAATATTCTTTTTAAAAAGGACTTTCCTAACAGAGCTGGTTAAGCTCCAGTGGATTCAGCTTTAGCGCAACCTGGGTCAGATTTTCAGAAAATGTACAATTGGCAGCTCTACACATTTAGGAAATTCTGCTAAATCAGGCTGAAAAATGATGATTATCAGGTCTATCTGAGTATATTTGGTATCACATTGATTTAAAGTCTGAGTTCTGTTATGTTAAACTGTATTTTGAAGCTCATTTTTGTCTTAAATGTGGGTTAGTTGAGAGGATTGTTGAAGGCGAATTGTACATTTTCTGACAATCTGACCCAACCTCCCAAAGCAGGGCACTGGAAGATGCTTTAGCGGGGATCCTCAGTCTCTGCACTTGTTGCTCGTAGAGCACCTCACCTGCACTGCTGCCATCTAGTGTTAAATGTCCACACTAATCACCGAGGCTGGCTTTGTTATGGAGAAACAATAGAGGGCGCAGTTGTAGCCTATGCCTGCCTTTATGTCTCTTTCCTCCCCCTCTCTCCCCCATATCACCCCTTCCTCCTCTTCTCTCTCCCCCATATCACCCCTTCCTCCTCTTCTCTCTCCCCCATATCACCCCTTCCTCCTCTTCTCTCTCCCCCATATCACCCCTTCCTCCTCTTCTCTCTCCCCCATATCACCCCTTCCTCCTCTTCTCTCTCCCCCATATCACCCCTTCCTCCTCTTCTCTCTCCCCCATATCACCCCTTCCTCCTCTTCTCTCTCCCCCATATCACCTCTTCCTCCTCTTCTCTCCCCCATATCAACCCTTCCTCCTCTTCTCTCCCCCATATCAACCCTTCCTCCTCTTCTCTCTCCCCCATATCACCTCTTCCCTCTCCCTCATATCACCTCTTCTTCCTCTTCTCTCTCCCCCATATCACCCCTTCCTCCTCTTCTCTTCCCCATATCACCTCTTCCTCCTCTTCTCTCCCCCATACCACCCCTTCCTCCTCTTCTCTCTCCCCCATATCACCTCTTCCTCCTCTTCTCTCCCCCCATATCACCCCTTCCTCCCCCTCTCTCCCCCATATCACCCCTTCCTCCTCTTCTCTCTCCCCCATATCACCCCTTCCTCCTCTTCCCTCGCCCCCATATCACCCCTTCCTCCCCTCCCTCCCCCATATCACCCCTTCTTCCTCTTCTCTCTCCCCCATATCACCCCTTCCTCCTCTTCTCTCTCCCCCATATCACCCCTTCCTCCTCTTCTCTCTCCCCCATATCACCCCTTCCTCCCCTCCCTCCCCCATATCACCCCTTCCTCCCCTCCCTCCCCCATATCACCCCTTCCTCCTCTTCTCTCTCCCCCATATCACCCCTTCCTCCTCTTCTCTCTCCCCATATCACCCCTTCCTCCTCTTCTCTCTCCCCCATATCACCCCTTCCTCCTCTTCTCTCTCCCCCATATCACCCCTTCCTCCCCTCCCTCCCCCATATCACCCCTTCCTCCTCTTCTCTCTCCCCCATATCACCCCTTCCTCCCCTCCCTCCCCCATATCACCCCTTCCTCCTCTTCTCTCTCCCCCATATCACCCCTTCCTCCTCTTCTCTCTCCCCATATCACCCCTTCCTCCTCTTCTCTCTCCCCCATATCACCCCTTCCTCCTCTTCTCTCTCCCCATATCACCCCTTCCTCCTCTTCTCTCTCCCCCATATCACCCCTTCCTCCTCTTCTCTCTCCCCCATATCACCCCTTCCTCCTCTTCTCTCTCCCCCATATCATCCCTTCCTCCTTTTCTCTCCCCCATATCAACCCTTCCTCCTCTTCTCTCTCCCCCATATCACCCCTTCCTCCTCTTCTCTCTCCCCCATATCATCCCTTCCTCCTTTTCTCTCCCCCATATCACCCCTTCCTCCTCTTCTCTCTCCCCCATATCATCCCTTCCTCCTTTTCTCTCCCCCATATCAACCCTTCCTCCTCTTCTCTCTCCCCCATATCAACCCTTCCTCCTCTTCTCTCTCCTATCCCCCTTTAACTCTCCATCCCTCAGTCCCTCTGTCCTTCAGTCAAGTATTTCTTTCCCTTTCTCTCTCCCCCACACACAGGCTAACTCACTGTGACACAAATATCAATATCTGCCTAGTAGATATCTGTCTCTCCCCCCTCTCTCTCTCCGCATATCACCCCCTCTCTTAGTCCTACTCCTCTCTCTCCTATCTCCCTTGAACTTTAACTCCGTCAGTATCTCCCCTTCTCGATAAAAATACTGAAACTTTTTAGTACATAAACTGGATAATTCTTAGGTTTTTAATTGCAAAAGTAAATGATTATTCTGTATAGCCGATAATTTAATTAATTCCGTCTATGCATTTCTTCTACATACGCTGAGAATAGCACTGCAAAATGTGTCGCTTATGGAAAATAAAGAATTAAATTAAATCAAATTCTCCCTCTCTATCTCTCTCTCCCTTCCACAAGACTAACTCACCGTGACACAAATACTTCTTTGAATTCCTTCTAAGAAGCTCTCCAAATGATATTTCAATTTCATATCATACGCTATCGTTATGTTCAAAGTCTTCCCCAGTAATAAAAGTACCAACAATAACAATGCTAACAATAATTACAATCCACCGTCGGGCTGGCTGGCAGCTCCTGGGGGCTATACAGCCACAATAACTAGACAACATCTACAGCATCTGTTTGCAGAGGCGAGTGGCCGGATACATATAGAGCATTTGTTTCAAGAGGTAAGTGGAGAGGAAGGAGCATGGAATGACATGTATGAAAGTTGGGGTAAACACGGCGGGTCGTGTGTCAACTGGGCGGCGGTGAGGGTGGGCGGAGAGAGACGGGCGGCGGTGAGGGCGGGCGGAGAGAGACGGATGAGCGGCCGCCACAAGTCCTATGCACACACACATTCCCATATACACAACACAGCCGCCGCATGCAGTCTAGCAACATTTTCACTTTTTTCATTTCCCTCAAGTCTAAGTGTCTTTTTCTCCTCTATTCCGCGTTCCATGCCTTAGTCTTTCCCTCTCCCTCTATACAGTCCTTCCATGCAATATTGTCTTTCGTTGTTGAACTTTTATGTATATGGGTCAGATTTACAGAAAATGTACAATTGGCAGCTGTACACATTTAGTAAATTTTGCTAAATTAGGCTGCAATTTGGCCAATACTAGGTATAAATTTGAGTATATTCGGCATTGCATTGATTCTAGCAATCTGTTTGGTTAGGTTGAACTGTATTTTGAACTTTATTTTCGTCTGAAATTTGGGTTATTTGAGAGGATTGGTGAAGATGAATTGTACATTTTCTGAAAATCTGGCTCACATTTACTTTTTCTTTTTTTCTCAGTTCTGTTGTTTGAACTCCCTATTTCCTCTATCAGTTCCCCCTCTTCTCTCCTTCCTTCTCCGCACCTCTAATCTGTCCCTAGTCTCTTTTCTCTTCTTTCCCTTTTTCTATTCCTCCCGGGTCTAAGAGCATTGTATAAACATAAATTGTAGTGGATAACGTATATGATTATAATAAGGTTTAGATTGTAGAGGTAATTGATAAAGGTTGTAGGCAACGCAGGAAAACATCCACAGGGTGGACACGCGTATTTTTGTAAATGATAACGAATGTAACTGTTTGGCCAATTTTTTGTAATAAAAAAAAATAAAAAAAAATCGTTCTCTCTTCCTCTATCGTGCCCTTGCTTTTCTCACCCTCTATACTTATTGTACAATTGTAATTGTATAAATGTTGAATTTTATATGGTAACACCATGTATTTTCTACCTCTATTAGGGATAGTTGTACTATTTCTATTTTTACAATAAAAAGATGTATTGTAATGTAAAGTAAATTCCCTACCTCACTTGTAAGAGCAGAAGCCAAGAAACAAACAAAGAAAAGGTTTCAATAACAAAATGTTTAAAACATCTCTCTCTAGTTTACCGGGGAGACTGGGAAAACCTGTGCTTGCACAGAAAGTGTTTGAAGGATAGTATATCTTTCTTTATCCCTTTTTCTTGACGATGCATTTGTTCATATGTAAATGTGCGATCAGAAATAAAGATATTACATACATACATACATACTTCCTGAAAAGTTACATTCTATGCCTCTTTGTCTTTCAGTGTCTCCTATTTATCCTGAGTACGTAATGCAAAATATGAAAGATACTAATCTTTTTGTCGCGGTTCTGTTTTGTTTATTTCCTCATTCCGCATGTCCTTGTTATTGTCATTCAATGGTCGTGGGCGTGAAGATAAGGCAGTGAGTGAGTGAGTGAGATTGGTTGCTTTACGCCCTTATCAACACATTTAATATGGTTATATCAAGGGCGGGAGAGCTGAGAGGGAGTGAGTGAGTGAGATTGGTTGCTTTACGCCCTTATCAACACATTTAATATGGTTATATCAAGGGCGGGAGAGCTGAGAGGGAGTGAGTGAGTGAGATTGGTTGCTTTACGCCCTTATCAACACATTTAATATGGTTATATCAAGGGCGGGAGAGCTGAGAGGGAGTGAGTGAGTGAGTGAGATTGGTTGCTTTACGCCCTTATCAACACATTTAATATGGTTATATCAAGGGTGGGAGAGCTGAGAGGGAGGCAGTTTATGATCATACCCAGGAAATAGAGACAGAGAAGAAGGGAGAGAGAGACAGAGAAAAGAGACAGAAAGGCCGCATTGATATCCTGATGTAATCTTTCTGTCAGGAATCGCCAAACTTCTTAAATCCACTGATATAAATTGATTTGTGTTTTCTATAAAGTATGTCAGTGACCGATAAATGTAGACGTATCGTCAGCAAATTCTGGGAAAGGTATTCAGTTAGGTCCAGACACCCACATTCCTCGATTCCACATCCAGCGATAAGCTTAACCGCAAGGCTAAGACTAAGGCTAAAGTGTTAATGACTCCCTGAAACTTAGGTGACCACAACTGCCTTCTGAACCTGACTGTATTGTAATACTGATTCCGTTGTTATACAGAATCAATTAAGCCGGTTTTCCTTTCGATTTTGTTAGCTTTATTTTTTTTTAATATTTCGCCCTTATGGCGGCGGGCTTCTTTATGGAGGCTTGATGTGGGGAAACACGGCGGTTGTACAGTAAATGTGTAACCAGAGTTAGACATACATGTATATATGGGTCAGTCTGTAAAATGTACAATTCAACTTCACCAATCCTCTCAAATAACCCGAATTTCAGACTAAAATAAAGTTCAAAATACAGTTCAACCTAACCAAACAGATTGCTAGAATCAATGCAATGCCAAATATACTCGAATGTACCTAGTATTGGCCAAATTGCAGCTTAAGTTAGCAGAATTTACTAAATGTGACTAGCTGCCAATTGTACATTTTTTGAAAATCTGACCCATATGTATAACTCTGGTGTAACAGAAATGCACATACATTAGGGAATGAGTAACGCACCTGGAGAGGTTGTTAATGTAATCGATGTAGTAATATAGTATAAGCAAATGATCTGTTGAAATGATGAATAAAATTATCGTTGTTTAATGAGTTGATTTAGAGAGAAAAGACAGATATATATACTAGAATAGATAGGGTTTCTGTAACTGTATACTGGCTTCGCTGCTAAACATTCTTAACAAACGAAAGCCTTGCAATACAAGGGGCAGTATTATTACCATGTTCATCTGTGTAGTTTGTTATCTCAAATCATCGGCTCTATCTTTTGTAAACTGGGCGCATTAGAAGAACCCAGAAAACTGGGATAATGCCAACCCAGTGTAAATAAAATCTTCAAAACAAGTGATAAGTTTATTAAGTTAATCAATCATTTAATGAACTATTTTTCTGTTTAACTTTATAATCAGTTTAAGTTAATGTATATATTGTGCGTTTCCAAAGGAAACAAATTCTACGGTCAACTATTTGTGCGCAATGGCTAGATTATGAATATCAGACGTACTGTAATCTGAAATGCCTCGAATGTCTGTATTAGAAGAACACAGGAGAGGAAGTAAAATTCAGTTTATTAACAACTAGGAAAGTTGCACGCTCCCTGTTTACAAAGGCAGTTGGATAAACATGAAAGTACAATGCAAGGGAATTAGACATAAGACATCAAAGAACATATTGTAATCTAATAATACACAATTGTCTTTTAGTCTTTGCAATTCCGAGCTTGTCTGTCTCCAAGACTTGAAACCCAGAAATCCCAAAGGGTGTAGTAGGTGTAGATCACTCAGATTCAGTCATGGGTGGTCCTCTCTAAATGGGTTCCTCTCAAAACCTATACAGTGGCCTTAAGTGGCAACTTGTCAATCAAACCAAGATAGCCAATAGAATACAACAAATGTCAACCAATAGGATGTCACACTGGCCTTCAGGGATTTACTGCAGAGATGGTAGAAGGTTGTCAATCAAGCAGTCCTTGCATAAGTGCAAAGTTAGTAGTGTTGGCGTGAATTACATCACACAGAGATGGGCATCCAGATATCCTCCCAGATAAGTGTCCACACTCCTCACACCAATCCTCAACCAACACCTCAAAATGTATCACATGAACTTGCTACTCAGGATGATTGACAGAATGGTACCCAATTCACTAACATTCACGAATTTTTTTTTAAAAAAAATACCGTAGAATGTAAAAAAGTATAGTACAATGTGTGCACTGATGCAGGGGATCAAACCATCACAGACTCATGAAGGCATTTTACGATAGAAGACTCCTGATCTCTGAGTGGGTTCATTATTGTAAAGTTTCAAACATATAGTTGTGCACTTGTTAAAGTACAGGTAAGTGACCCGCCGCAAAGAGACTAAAGCAGTAGGAATGGGAGCAACCAGATGGTGGGAGACAGGTATGACACGCACAGACGCTGCACCAACGCTGATATATGGGTCAGATTTTCAGAAATGTACAATTGAAAGCTCTACACATTTAGTAAATTCTTTTCCTCAACATTTCTAACCATATAACATCGGATCATTTTATGAAAATACACGAGTTTAATAAAAAGGCAAAATCAATTCTGCTGAACCCAGTTAGTAAGATAGCCTGCGAATTTAACACCAGTGTAGGCTGCAATATCTCCCAGTAGGCTAAGACGGAAGCTTCTGCCGCCACTCTGTTAAGGTGTTCGCGCCAACCGCCACCCGCGAAAACGGCGATAACACCAGAAAAAAATATAAAGATGGTCACGGGATTAAAAAATTATGCAAAGGGTATATTCTCAGCTATCTGTAGGTATATAATTTTAAATATTTGAAAGAGTAGAGCCCAAGCAATAACTGTATGGGTAGACCATGTTTAGGCATACACTGTTTCTTAGCTTGCGGGAGCCATTACAGGAAGCTCTCGCCTTAGCAAAGCCAGAAAAGCTAGGTGGCGTGACGGTCGGATAATGTATTTTCACGCTATCAAGGATAGGGAGAATTGTAACTTGTATTTTGTTACCCCCCCACCCTCTCTCTCTTTTTCTATCCCTCCTTTTTTCCCCTCCCCCTATCCCTCTCTATCCCTCCTTTCCCCCCTCTCTCTCTATCCCTCCTTTTTCCCCCTCTCTCTATCCCTCCCCCTATCCCTCTCTATCCCTCCTTTCCCCCTCTCCTTACCCCCTCTCTCTCTCTCTCCTTTCCCCCTTTCTCTCTATCTCTCCCCCCTCTCTCTCTATCTCTCCTTTCCTCCTCTCTCTCTATCTCTCCTTTCCTCCTCTCTCTCTCTATCTCCCTCCTTTCCCCCTCTCTCTCCTTACCCCCTCTCTCTCTATCTCTCCCCCTCTCTCTCCTTTCCCTCCTTCCCCCTCCTTACCCCCCTCTCTCTCTATCTCTCCTCCCCCCTCTCTCTCTAACATACACACACTCTCTTACTCGCTCTCTCTAACACACCCTGTCTCACTGAAAGTAACATAATGGATGCAGCCCTTGATCCAGATCAACACAACACGGGGATATTCACTAATTGTGTATTGATGGCAGCAAATGATGTGCACACAGCCCCATACGGCGGCGGGCGGCGGTATTACAGCCTGCAGCAGCAGCAGCAGGGTCAGATTTTCAGAAAATCTACAATTCGCCTTCACCAATCCTCTCAAATAGCCCACATTTAAGACCAAAATGAGCTTCAAAATACAGTTTAACATAACAGAACTGATACTTAAAATCAATGTGATCCAAAATATACTCAGATATAGCTGGTATTCTTCATTTTTCAGCCAAATTTATCAGAATTTCCTTAATGTGTAGATCTGCCAATTGTACATTTTCTGAAAATCTGACCCAGCAGCATGGGAGCGTGGCCTGCACGTGCTGCTGCAGGGGGTACTATACAGGTGGACACAACACACCTGGAGGAGGAACTAAACCACTCAATAAGCATCTGATCATATACTCAGTCTTATAGTATAGAGATGGTCCTGGGTAAGGCCATAAAGTGCCTTTCTGTCTCTTTTTCTCTGTCTCTCTCCCTTCTTCTCTATCTCTATAACCTGGGTATGATCATAAAGTGCCTTTCTGTCTCTCTGTCTCTCTCTCCCTTCTTCTCTATCTCTATTTCCTGGGTAAGATCATAAACTGCCTCCCTCCTTGGAGTAATGGGACATTACTCCAAGCTCCCTCTCAGCTCTCCCGAGAGGAGTGAAGGGAGAGGAGAAAGAGACAGGGACAGAGAAAAAGAGAGACAGTGCACGGGAGAATAGAAAGAGACGGGAAAATAAGAAGAGGACCAATAGTAATAGAGAAAGAGCAGTGCGAGGGAGGAGGAAAAGAAACACTTTTATCAAAACATAATTATAAAGAGAGATTAAAACTTGCCACCAGTAATCGAAAATGTATTGGACGAGATTCCTACGCGGAAATATGATGTCATGGGCAGAGAACTTCCGCAAAGGAATAAAGTCCAATAAATTCTCGACTCCATTATGAGCGGCAAGTTCCATTCTATATTTATTATATGCCCTTAAAATGTTACCAGCTATTAAAACATTCGATAACTCTGCGTCCAAACTAACTGGGTAATTTTAGTTTGCATAACGTCCGCCAGAGGGGCACTGTGTACTCGTGCGTAACTTGTGATGCTATTGTTTTTAGACAACTACATATATCTTGTACACACACGATAAACATACTTTTATTGCACCCCACTTATTGCACCTCAAGGAGAATGCGTATATGGGTCAGATTTTCAGAAAATGTACAATTGGCAGCTCTACAAATTTAGGAAATTCTGATAAATTAGGCTGAAAAATGAAGAATACCATGGTATGAATACCGGGTATATCTGAGTATATTTGGTATCGCATTGATTTAAAGTATCAGTTCTGTTATGTTAAACTACATTTTGAAGCTCATTTCTGTCTTAAATGTGGGCTATTTGAGAGGATTGGTGAAGGCGAATTGTACATTTTCTGAAAATCTGACACATATCATATTAGGGCTGTTAAACCTGCGCGTGGTTCCTGTATTTAAACATCCGTGTTTCTGGAAATCTTACCGTTTCTGATGGTGGAACAAGATAAATCCCTGGACGGTGGAATTATTATTCTTGTGGCCCTTCTACAATGTTCCCTGACCAGATAATCCAGCCATTATGCGGACTAAATGGCGGATTAGTATGGAGGCTAATGAATGCCTAGCATTAAATATTCATATATCATCTTAGCCTGCTCAGCTATAGGCTGTTATAGGCACTGCTGGAACCGGAGGTGGGGACAGGAGGAGCGGGGTGGATGCGGTGGGGGAGGACTCTATTTGGGTCAGATTTTAAGAAAATGTACGATTGACTTTCCCCAATGCTCTCAAATAACCCACTTTTCAGACAAAAATAAAGTTCAAAATACAGTTCAACATAACCAAACAGATTGTTAGAATCAATGCAATGCCGAATATACTCGAATTTACCAATTATTGACCAAATTACAGCCTAATTTAGCAGAATTTACTAAATGTGTACAGCTGCCAATTGTACATTTTCTGAAAATCTGACCCATTTAGTAAAGTTTTGTGCGCAGTGATATCCTAAATGGCCATGTATGTTCCAATGGCAAGGATTCTTGTTTTAAAACTACGGCTCTTATTTTATTTTATACCACTTGACATCGCATTAAAAATATGGGTCAGATTTTCAGAAAATGTACAACTTAACTTCGCCAATCTTCTCAAATAACCCAAATTTCAGACAAAAATAAAGTTCAAAATACAGTTCAACCTAACCAAACAGATTGCTAGAATCAATGCAATGCCAAATATACTCGAATTTACCTAGTATTGGCCAAATTTCACCTTAATTTAGCAGAATTTACTAAATGTGTACAGCTGCCAATTGTACATTTTCTGAAAATCTGACCCATATATTAAATATATTGAATGTGATGTATAGTCTATACTAAGTCAAACTTTAATAGAGGTTAAGAAAAGCTATGTCGAATAACTCGAACTTGCCCAACCTTTAAATTGTACTTGCTTTAAGTGTAATTTCTGTCAGCACCTTAGTGTTGTTATATTATGTTTTAAATGTCATACAACATGGTTTAAGTAATTATATATTTAACTATAATCTTCCCATCTGTTCACTTGTATTTGCCTTATGGGTAAGATTTTCAGAAAATGTACAATTCAACTTCACCAATCCTCTCAAATAACCCACATTTAAGACAAAAATAAGCTTCAAAATGCGGTTTAACATAACAGAACTGATACTTTAAATCAATGCGATACCAAATATACTCAGATATACCCGGTATTCTTCATTTTTCAGTCTAATTAAGCAGAATTTCCTAAATGTGTAGTGCTGCCAATTGTACATTTTCTGAAAATCTGACCCATATGTAAACTCTGTTAGTATAGTTCACTTTTCTACTACCAGGTGGCGACTGGGAGACCTGGATGTTATTCGATTAATACAACTTCATCATGAAAAGAAATAAATAATTTAATAATTTAAGTTTAAGCAATAAATGTGACTTCATAACACAGTTCATCATATAGACAGCAGGAATAAGCTTAATCAAACTAACTCATACAAGATACATCATGGAGACTGGGAAAGATTAATCATTTAAGGTTATTCAAAATACAGGATAATTAGCAGCAAAACCAATGCCCTATGTGATTCCCACATAAACCCTTTTTTTATAGTTTTTGTGGCCTAAATAAAAACAAGGTACAAAAAACCGTTTCTAAATCAAAATTGTCCAGCAAATAAAAACAGATATAGTCACTTATAACACACCTTTTTGATCATAAATCAATACATATAGTGTTAAATCACAATAATTGGGAGAATCGTGACATGTGTATTGGGACAATAACGATACCCAAATATAGATCTATATTCTGTGATTTCATCAAACGGAACAGAAACGGTTTATTGCTGCCTAACTCAACGTCTTCTTACTTATTTTAAGAATTTTATTTTACACCAAACATCGCGAATATTGATATCGTATTGCAATGTTTCCCTGACATTCAATATATCTTTACCAGAGTTAACACTAATAGACTCTTCGGTGAATATGAATTGAATTGAATTGAAAAATCTTTTATTTGTCAATAATATAGCAACATTTACATTAGAAAGAGAGTGACAAATTGGTCGACAGACTTCTGGGATAATCACAGTTCTTCCAGTCGTTCCCATGTTTTTGGAAGATAAACTAAAGATAAACTAAGAGGCTAAATTGCGTTTATAACATCAATATTAGGTACAAGTATGGTTAAGAATCCACGTTAATTAAATACATTTTTACACTCGTCATTGTAAGAGCGGTTTTTGGCGCACCCAAGGATGAGAATTCTTTTCCCCATGTGTAAGAATGAGGCAAATTCCGTCATTACTGGAGGAGGTTGCTTGACTGATGGAAGAGCCCTATTCACCCTGACCCCCCCCCCCCCCCCCCCCCCCCCCGCACACCCACACCGAGCGATGACCTGGGAGAGTTTAGAGATATTAGTTAACGGGCGGCAGGATTAATTAAGACTTAATTAGTTGGCAGGTTTATTATGTAACATGTAACGTTAGGTAAAGTAATAGGCGCACATTTACACGCGCCGTCCTTAGAGAGTGAAGGGGTGGGGCGAGGGTTGGGGGAGTGAAGGGGTGGGGGAGTGAAGGGGTGGGGCGAGGGTTGGGGGAGTGAAGGGGTGGGGTGAGGGGTGGGGGAGTGAAGGGGTGGGGGAGTGAAGGGGTGGGGTGAGGGGTGGGGGAGTGAAGGGGTGGGGGAGTTAAGGGGTGGGGGAGTTAAGGGGTGGGGTGAGGGTTGGGGGAGTGAAGGGGTGGGGCGAGGGTTGGGGGAGTTAAGGGGTGGGGGAGTGAAGGGGTGGGGTGAGGGTTGGGGGAGTGAAGGGGTGGGGTGAGGGTTGGGGGAGTGAAGGGGTGGGGGAGTGAAGGGGTGGGGTGAGGGGTGGGTGAGTGAAGGGGAGGGTTGAGGGTTGGGGGAGTGAAGGGTTGGGGGAGTGAAGGGGTGGGGTGAGGGTTGGGGGAGTGAAGGGGTGGGGTGAGGGTTGGGGGAGTGAAGGGGTGGGGCGAGGGTTGGGGGAGTAAAACTGGGATTATGCCATCTTCATTTCGTCAGGAGCAGGGCACAGAGGAGATCTTCCGACGTCTCCGATCTTCTAAGTGCTTGTCGCCTCCTAACGAGAATGAAGTGAAGCATAATTCCTGGGAAATATCGTTTTAATCCAGATTTAGAATGAAAAAGAAACCACCAGACGAGAGGACGATCAGAATTAAAAGAGAAAGAAAAAACACACAAATTAAACACGATGTCAACACGTAGGAAAAGAATAAAAAAATAGTTGTTATTCTCGATCAGCCAGTGTAAATGTGTTTACCAAATTCAAATCAAATCACTGAAGGTTTTTAATATCTTCCATTATGGCAAGTCACGAAATGTAAATTTTGTTAGTTTGGATTTTGGAAATTAGTTTTGCCATTTCTTCTCAAATGCAAATCACTAAGGTGGATCCTTTAATCGAATCTACTCCAAAGAGGCAAAGCTATTACTATTTATTTTCCATTAGGCTTTTTGTGTTTCGCCCTGTAGCGTCAGATGCATACCATGGCCCCGAGGCGTCATTGTTTTATATTATTATTACAAGAAAAACTATTCCAACAGCATTAATACATATATGGGTCAGATTTTCAGAAAATGTACAATTCGCCTTCACCAATCCTCTCAAATAACACACATTTAAGACAGAAAAACAGCTTCAAAATGCAGTTTAACATAACAGAACTGATACTTTAAATCAATGCGATACCAAATATACTCAAATATACGCGGTATTTTTCCTTTTTCAGCGTAATTTAGCAGAATTTACTAAATGTGTACAGCTGCCAATTGTACATTTTCTGAAAATCTGACTCATATAAGAGTAGCTCATGTCTGTGTCCCCCTGCTATAGGTTCCACAGGCCTAACAGTAGGGTCTCCCCCGATATATTATTCACCTCCAGATTCAGTAAATTCTAATTCTCTTATCAGCAGCCTGCAAACAGAACATTCAGTAAAACATATATAGGTCAGATTTTCAAAAAATGTACAATTGGCAGCTCTACACATTTAGAAAACTCGGCTAAATTAGGCTGAATAATGATGAATACTGCATGGGTATATCTGAGTGTATTTAGTATAGCATTGATTTAAAGCATTCGTTCTGTTATATTAGACTGCATTTTGAAGCTAATTTCTGTCTTAAATGTGGGTTATTTGAGAGGATTGGTGAAGGCGAATTGTACATTTTCTGAAAACTTGACCCATATTATCTAAGGTTAAATCATAAATAATGGATTCTACCCAACTCGGGGGAAGTCGACACAGACAACTTGAGTGTAGTGATTTATATTCAGGGAAAAGTATTAAACCCAGGGCGACAAAGTATTTCTTGCCATTTGCTCAGTTGTATATGGGTCAGATTTTCAGAAAATGTACAATTTGCCTTCAGCAATCCCCTCAAATAACCCACATTTCAGACAGAAAAAAAAATCAAAATACAGTATAACCTAACCAAAGAGATTGCTAGAATCAATGCAATGCCGAATATACTCGAATTTACCTAGTATTGGCCAAATTGCAGCCTAATTTAGGAGAAT
>OW804100.1:102146823-102151823 GCA_942159475.1 Sthenelais limicola | reverse complement strand
CCATCGCAAGGCTTACCGCAGAGCTTACCGCAGCCAGTGGAGACCACCCTTAAATCTCTTCACTTGCATGCAGTGATAATTCCTCATGCTTTGTAGGATCACATAGAAGTTATAAGATAAAACTTTTACAGAATCTCTGATGTAAGCTTAGTATGATATTCTAGCATTGTTAGGATGTTACAATGTTATTATAACAATATATTGATAGGTTGTGATTCAATATTGCATAATGAAGACTAAAATATGTACGTATATAATTTTGATTCCGTACAATATTTTACTTTACAAAATAAAACATTGCGTTTCTGCATCGCAGGTCTTCCAGACTGTCCAAAAAATAACTTTTTAACAACAGTATACGCTTAATGGTTTGAGTAACATAGAATGTGTTTTAATATGTTAATGTTAAATTCGGTTTGGATTATAAAAATTGTCTGTTTAAGCGGGAGCAGAAATGTTAGATTATATACCCTGTTTGTTTAATAATGATAATAGTAATAATCATTAGAATTATTTTTCAAGACACAATATAAATTCCTCCCCCCTTACTTCTGTTGTAACTTTATTCTACGATGAATGACAAGTGGGTCAGATTTTCAGAAAATGTACAATTCAACTTCTCCAATCTTCTCAAATAACCCCAATTTCAGACGAAAATAAAGTTCAAAATGCTGTTTAACCTTACCAAACAGATTACTAGAATCAATGCAATGCTGAATATACTCGAATTTACCTAGTATTGACCAAATTCCAGCCTAATTTGGCAGAAATTACTAACTATGTACAGCTGCCAATTGTACATTTTCTGAAAATCTGACTCAAGTAGTGGGTTGACCTTAGCAAGCCCTTCTCACAAGGTTCAGATTATTTGTTTTTGTTTAAACTTCGCTTCCAGGGAGTGAATTATTTAGGGGCTCTACCACCAGTAAAGAATAGCTGACTAACATGTTGATGACCCCCGAAAAACAATTTAGGGACTTTTTTTTCGCGAAATTTGGCCCATCAGACTTTAAGAATTGTTCTTAAGTTTGGTTATAAACAGCGGAATTTGGGCGAGATGTTTAATCTTTGGAATTTTTAAAAAATACATTTAACTCAAATCAAGGGTTACTTTGTACTATGTTACATTAGACTATGTTACAAAATTTAGCTTCTATTTAAATGACTGACTTTCCCTGCCATCATTCCTATATACAACAAACCTCTACTTTCTATGCCAACTGAACATCCCAAAATATTCCCCAAATTTAATATACCGGTATTTGAAAAAGATCTTTCTGTACAAAAATGTGATCCGTTTTAGAAGAATAAGTCATAAGTCGCAAAATATGGATTTTGAGATATCAACATATTTCAAAAGATAAGATCAAGACGATTCCAATGATAGTAAACAGTATATTAATCTAATAAGTATCTTTATATTTCAAGTTTGATATTTTTGTTGGAGGAAAAAAACTTTGCACTGTTTCTAGGGGGCAATAACCAGTAAAGTAATTAAATGTACTCTATGAGATTAGCATAGAAATGCATGAATATATTTAATACACTGTCTTGAATTTTGATACATGTGTTCATGCTATAGACAGCATTAAGCACCCCAAAAATAAAAGCATTCACACAAAGACATCTTGTGAATAAAACACTTTAAAAGATATCAATTTTGCGAAATATGACTCATTTTCCTGAAACACATCACAAATGTTTCACAATAGCGAGTGTACACGAGTATATAACGCGACCCGGTGTAAGATCCGTTAGAAGCAGCTATACATGACAGGGCCCCACCCTGACTCGCCCACTCTATGTTTTATACCTTTCTCTCTTTGCACAATTTAATATCCCGCTTTCAAGTGACGACTCTTTGAGTATATAATCAGTTTCAGGTAAGGTATCTCTGTATTGGGCAGGACTGGCTGTAAAGATAGTGCTTCCTCTCATGTCTTTATTATCAAGTCCCTGCGACGCTCTTGTTAAGTCACATACATGGGCCATGCCACCAAAACATGCTCAACTGTCAGATTTTGAAGAAATTTTGTCTTTAATGTGTTTGCTGACCAAATCTTCCAAGCCAAAATGGCGAATGTATATGAAGAGTGGGGTTTTGTGGGTAAGTATAGTCACCCCAGGGCCCGGCAGGCGTCGGCCACAAATGCTCAGGAGTGCCTCGACATTCCCACACCATGCCACCAAAACATGCTCAACTGTCAGATTTTGAAGAAATGTTGTCTTTAATGTGTTTGCTGATTCTGCTACATCTGTCAATTTAAATTTGACGTTTTAACTCCCATCATGTTTTCGCTCATGATCTATTCAGGGTCATATGAAACAACAGGCCAATAAGAGATTAGACCTATATAGAGATAATTTAGCTACTTTCCTATCAAATCTTGCTTCCTTTCCTTCCCTATCTACATTTTTATTCTTTAAAATACTATAAACACTAACCAGGAGTCCTTCTGGATAAGACTTCAAAATGAATCTATACAGAAGCCTGAATACCAGTACCATGGGTATTTTTTTATTTTTTTTAAGAGATTTTATTTTCACTGGGGAACTACAGGTCCTGTAAGGGTTTTTTCGCCCGTCCCAGTCTCACATCAAGTATGACATAGAGCGAAAAACATGAAAAAACATGAAGATGTATTTATCTGTAAGGAAGTACTATAGGAACATTATAACAATATCTACAAAATCAAGTATGAGCCTTAGCAAGTTATAGTCTAAATATACACTTTGCCACTCAGATCTGTTGTGATGGAGTGTTAGTGTAGTCAATTAAAATTACTGTTGGATTATAGTACATTGAAGAGTCAGTCCTCATAGGGATGCATTCTGCTACTTCAATCTAGCAAGCTGGAGTGTTAATGCATTTATTTGTACATGTAATAGGAGGATGGTTCAGAGGAAGTCATATTTGAGCCTGGTTCTAAATTTTTTTTTTGTACAAATTTATTTATTCAGGAAATTGTTACAAAATTATAGCACGCTCATCCGTGGATGAATTTTCGTTGTGCCCTGAGATTACAAATATATTTAAACATATATTGAGAGAGAGCATGATCAATATTACAACCATTCTTAATTAATGTCAAATACCAGTTATATTACACTTCAAAATAATGATTTAAAAAAATGGTGCTTACATGTGGTAAAACGAAAAAAACAGTTCGTTTATATTCCATCAACATCTATATTGTATACCTTGACCATTGCTATATTAATAACCTGCGGTCAGAAGGTTCCATGCAATAATAAATGGAATTTTCAGAAAATGTACAATTCGCCTTCACCAATCCTCTCAAATAACCCACATTTTAGACGAAAATAAAGTTTAAAATACAGTTCAACCTAACCAGACAGATTGCTAGAATCAATGCAATGCAGAATATACTCAGATTTACCTAGTATTGGCCAAATTGCAGTCTAATTTGGCAGAATTTACTGAATGTGTACAGCTGCCAATTGTACATTTTCTGAAAATCTGACCCAAATAATAACTTTATTAGTATTGCCTGAGGTCAGACCTCCTAGAGACTTTGTCAGACACGACCAAGCTATGTACCGAGTACTTCCAAGAATCCAGAACCAATATTTGATAGATGATGTTTTACAAAGTATTAAGGTATTTAATCAAACTTGTAATGAGATGTTTCCATAACCTTAGAGGTCTGAGGAGGTTAGAACTCCACTGGTCGTAACAAATATCTCCCCCCCCCCTCCCCCTCCCCCTCCCCTCTCCTTGTCCCATCCCCCACCGTGGCATTAGACAAACACCAAGAGAACGGGTTGAACTAGAAACAGTTTTAAGGCTTAAAAATATAAATACTATAGATAGTTTTCGCCCAGTTATTTCATCTATCTCATCCACTAAAGTTAATCACTCACCATCTCACCCATCACCCATTGATATGCTAGTCTTAGAAAACCATAGAAAACATTAGAAAATATGTAACCCAGGTCAAAGTTCAAGCAAGAATCAGGCACCCAGCGGAAGACCTACCTAGACTCATGTCTACCTAGAATGTTGGATTACCTTTACTGTATATACCATCTGTTGCAATAAAACAATTCTTGAATTGAATTGAATCGAGACTTGATGGCAGTTGAGTGCCGTATGTACACGTGCTGAAGGCTGCGTCCATGGGTGCGGCAGGGTGGAGGAGGTGTCGGGGTACAAAGCAGCAAGTCGAGAGCTTTGGAGCCCGACACCACCAGGGTAGTACTAGAGAGGCTGTGTAGGGGTCAGATTTTCAGAAAATGTACAATTGGCAGCTGTACATATTTAGTAAATTCTGCTAAATTAGGCTGCAATTTGGCCAATACTAGGTAAATTCGGGTATATTTGGCTTTGTATTGATTCTAGCAATCTGTTTGGTTAGGTTGAACTGTATTTTAAACTTTATTTCCGTCTGAAATGTGTGTTATTTAAGAGGATTGGTGAAGTTGAATTGTACATTTTCTGAAAATCAGACCCATTATGTAGGCAGCCTTTTGTAAGCCTATACATCAAGCTTACTACGTGACCACCGCCGCTACACTTTTGTTTTATAAAGGCTGCTTTTTGTCAGGTAGATCTATTCATCTTCCACTTACAAAACTATTTAACCTCAACTTCTCCCCTTCTGCCTCACCACCCGACCGTCTTTTGTCTGTCTCCCCCCCCCCCTCTTTCTCTCCCTAGCCCCTTTCTTTTCCTCCTCTTCCCATTCCCTAGCCCCCTTTCTTTCTGTCTGCCTAGCCCCCCCCCCCCTCCTCTCCTTGACCCCTACCCTTCCTCCTCTTCTCCTCCCCCCACTCTCTCCATCTAATCCCCTTTCCTTCCATCCCCCTGGTCCTGGGTGAGACCTTAAAGGGCCTTTCTGTCTCTTTTCTCTGTCTCTCTCTCCCTTCTTCTCCAAATCTCTATTTCCTGGGTATGATCATAAACTGCCTCCCTCTCAGCTCTCCCGCCCTTGATATAACACTTCAAAGTGTTGATAAGGGCGTAAAGCCACCAATCT
>OW804100.1:102129323-102144323 GCA_942159475.1 Sthenelais limicola | reverse complement strand
GGGAGATTGGGGAAGTCTCTTAAACCAGTCAATGTCTGTGGTAAATTGTTGTCAGCAGGGAGTGAAGTTCTAACTCCGAAGCGACATTACAAAAGCCCCATCAGCCCACAACAATATTAAACATAATGGTCTTTGTACAAATATGAAATATAGTTTTGGTGTTCATGCTAGTTAACGTCAATTGATCAATGCAAATGTATTAACGTAAAACCACTACCATCCAAATTATAATTGTTTAAATCATTGAATAGAAATTGTACCACTGTTACACTGTCAAACTACATTGTCATGTATACTTTGCTATTTATTTTAAAAGGGCTACTCGGAAGAACTCCATAGGAGACCGAACCTTGTCCTTTTCCCGCTTATATTACAACAAATGTACATGTTTGCTGAATAAAAATTCTATATATATATAAGGAAGATACCCCACCTGAAACAATGCCATGTACGCTTTGTTTCCCCAAATACTCATTTTACAATATGTTCTGTAATGTAATAAGTGTAGCTTATAGTTTAACAATCATCACCATCATCATTATAATAAGTATAAGGTAAAGCTAGCGACAACAAATATAAATCTACCATTTATTATACAAGTTGATGGTTGGCATACAAGGTAATAATGTAATGCTGCATTAGGCCATATTAACTTGTCCCGGCGTGTGTCGGAAGGCCAACGCCGGCCGGCAAACACAGTGTAGATATGTCTACGATTTGCCTGTCATGGCAGCAATAAAGTTTTCAGGCTGCCAATCCAACTCACTGGTTTAATAGTCAGTGCGGAAGGGGCGGGTGGGGTGGGGGTGGGGGGGGGCTATAATACTGGCCAATGGGTCAGATTTTCAGAAAATGTACAATTGGCAGCTATACACATTCAGTATATTCTGCATTTGCTTCTGATGTCGGCCATTTTGTATTTCACAGCTACCGGCCACCAGGGGTGTGGACCAACGTGCTGCTGATGGTTTTTGAAAAGCTTATGGTCTCACCTAACAGCGTACCAAATTTCAAGAAGGTATCACATTTTGCACGATTCTTAGCTATTCTGACAGGTTCTAAGAAAAAAGTGCAGACACAATTCGTACTTAGAATTGTAGGAAAAATCTCTATTTTTGTTCATGAACAGCAAAATATACATTAATATGCCTAATTTGTCTTGATTCATTATCCTAAACCACCATTCTCCCCCTCCCCCTCTCCTCCCCCCACCTATGCGTGGCTCGCTCTAGTGTTGCATACATATAACAGCATTTGGGTCAGATTTTCAGAAAATGTACAATTGGCAGCTCTACATGTTTAGTTAATTCTGCTAAATTAGGCTGCAATTTGGTCAATACTAGGTTAATTCGAGTATATTCGGCATTGCATTGATTCTGGCAATCTGTTTGGTTAGGTTGAACTGTATTTTGACCTTTATTTTCGTCTGAAATTTGGATTATTTGAAAAGATTAGTGAAGTTGAATTGTACATTTTCTGAAAATCTCACCCATAACAGCATTTATAGCATTTTCCTGACTTTATACACATTTAATTCGCCGCATCCTTTAGACTTATGGATATCTATGTAACGCTACCTCCCACACATGCTGCGATCTTTGTTATTGTGTGGAAAAGTTACATAACCGCTGCTGGCCCCGCCCTGTGCCCGACAATACATCATACTAAGCCACTTAATTATGATCGGAAACGCCATCAAAATGTATTACACCCCTGTGCTGTAGTTGCCTATACCTTCAGCATTGTATATCACACTTGGTCAAAGTGGTGCATAACATGTAATTTATGCCACCCTTGGTGCATACAACAAGTAGGTCTGCCAACAACTGAAATTACTTCTTTTATTTTTATTTATTCATATTTTGTATTCATTAATGGGGTGTAATAAATATGGAACAAATCTCGGGTGAAGTCTGTACACTTGTTAGTGACCTCGGGAGCGCAGAAGATCTCGGGCTAACGCCCTCTAACTTCCCCCACTCCCTTGGTCACTAACAAGTGTACAGACTCCCCCTTGCTATGTTGGTCAGATTTTCAGAAAATGTACAATTCGCCTTCACCAATCCTCTCAAATAACCCACATTTTAAGACAAAAATGAACTTCAAAATGCAGTTTAACATAACAGAACTGATACTTTAAATCAATGCGATACTAAATATACTCAGATATACCCGATATTCTTCATTTTTCAGCCTAATTTAGGAGAATTGCCTAAATGTGTAGAGCTGCCAATTGTACATTTTCTGAAAATCTAACCCATGTTCCATCTATGTACACCGTTAGGACTATATATATCACTATCCTTTGTATTTAGTCTAAATGAAGATTGAGTAAGTAAATAAGCTAATTAATTTATTAATGTGCATACATATTCTTGAGGTGTATTTAAAACTAATTTGTAGATTCCGCCCTTGTCACATCAATTACCTTTCCTTTTTTTTCTACAATAGTTCTACAACTATCGAATATAGAAATAAGACTATCTTCATATAACACCTACAATGATTACAAACGATTTTTTAACTCAGTTTTGGATAAGTGACTTTCATTCCAGTATAGAGGTTATCTACGACTAAGACAATAAACTACCTTCTTTAGCACCAGCTCCCCATGTACCAATACATAGAGTGGAATGAGGTACTAGTAGGTGAAAAGATGGGTCAGATTTTCAGAAAATGTACAATTGGCAGCTCTACACATTCAGGAAATTCTGCTAAATTAGGCTGGCTGCAATTAGGCCAATACTAGGTAAATTCGTGTATATTCGGCACTGCATTGATTCTAGCAATCTGTTCGGTTAGGTTGTACTGTATTTTGAACTTTATTTTCGTCTGGAATTTGGGTTATTTGAGAGGATTGGTGAAGGCGAATTGTACATTTTCTGAAAATCTGACCCAGTTATTGGACGAGATTCAATTATTAGTACCGAGTTTCAATCACTATTTATTATATGCGGCAATAATATAATTAATGCAGCAAAGATAAATTAATCAGCAAAGACGAATATTGAAAAATATTTTTTATTCTGATCGGATTAAAGTGTTTACCTCACCGGCTTCTACAGGAGATGAAATATCAGGAACCTTACCTGCAAGACAAAGAGAAAGAATTAAGCAAATGTATTCTCATGAAGCATAACATAGCATAACATCGTGTAGTACAAATGGCTGAATTGTTACCGTTGAATAATACTATATTGGAATGAATACTGGGTGAAATCCCAATTACCAAAAGGTTTCATTATATTATGTGGGTCAGATTTTCAGAAAATGTGCAATTGGCAGCTCTACACATTTAGGAAATTCTCCTAAATTAGGCTGAAAAAATGAAGAATACCGGGTATATTTGAGTATATTTGGTATCGCATTGATTTAAAGTATCAATTCTGTTATGTTAAACTGCATTTTGAAGCTGATTTTTGTCTTAAATGTGGGTTATTTGAGAGGATTGGTGAAGGCGAATTGTACATTTTCTGAAAATCTAACCCATGTATGACCATAGATGAGAGAATAGACATCATTAAGATAGAAAGCGGTTGTTATGATACTGCACGTTAGCGCCTATAGATGTATAAATGTAACAATTCATGTCTTCGCCTTTTAGATATCATAATATAGGTAAACGGGGATAATTCTGCTAACATAGCCAACCTAGTTGGGTTATGTCTAATAAATGTAAATTGATTTGATTTGATTTGATCTGATCTATGATATTATTCCTTTATATAACTATATTATACGTGTCTACGGATTTAATACTATTTTGTAACCTTGTTAATATCGAGATGTACTATCCCTCTAAGAAAAGTGCCCTTCCGTGATAGAATAAAACATTTAAACAAACAAACAAAAATATCTAATAAATAATATTACACACCAAATGATGATATTTTCAAGGTTTCGTTGCACATTTGACTCTGCCTTTCTGTTTTCTTATTTTCTCTTTTCTCCCTGCCGAATTCCGGCTGAATTTGCATCTCTCTGTGTGAGTGTGACCTCCTATTTTTCCCTCTCTTTCTATTCCCTCCCTCACAGAGATACTGCTACCTTTCCTACCTTTCTCTGTCTCTGTCGCTCACCCCTATCTCCCCCTGCCTCTCCCCCACCACCTCTCTCTCTCCCCAACCCTCTCTCCCCCTGCCTCTCCCCCACCACCTCTCTCTCTCCCCAACCCTCTCTCCCCCTGCCTCTCCCCCACCACCTCTCTCTCTCCCCCCCCAACCCTCTCTCCCCCTGCCTCTCCCCCACCACCTCTCTCTCTCTCCCCCCAACCCTCTCTCCCCCTGCCTCTCCCCCACCACCTCTCTCTCTCTCCCCAACCCTCTCTCCCCCTGCCTCTCCCCCACCACCTCTCTCTCTCTCCCCCTAACCCTCTCTCCCCCTGCCTCTCCCCCACCACCTCTCTCTCTCTCCCCCCAACCCTCTCTCCCCCTGCCTCTCCCCCCCCAACCCTCTGCTCAACCCTCTCTCTCTCCCTGCCTCTCCCCCCTCTCTCCCTCCCCCCCCTCCCCCGCCCCTCTCTCCCCCTTACCTCTCCGATGTCCCTCACTCCTGGTTCGCGCTCTCTTCCATCCCTCCATTCCCCACACCCGCCTATTCTCCACAAATCTATATATCAGATCAAAATATTGATTTCCCATTACGCTGCCACCGTGCAAGGTTAGCAACAAATGTCCCCTGTCCCATATCTTACAGAGCAACTCAAACCTTCCATTAATAGCAATATATCCCACGTCAATGTGCGACAAATCCCTCATCCTCAACCCGCCGCCTCCAAATGTCGGTTTGAACTATATTATTCAGGTTTAATTGTATTTACCATTTGGGTCAGATTTTCAGAAAATGTACAATTCGTTTTCCCCAATCCTCTCAAATAACCCACATTTAAGACAAAAATGAGCTTCAAAATGCAGTTTAACAAAACAGAACTGATACTTTAAATCAATAAGACACCAAATATACTTGGCTATACCCGGTATTATTCATTTTTTAGCTAAATTTAGCAGAATTTCCTAAATGTGTAGAGCTGCCAATTGTACATTTTCTGAAATTCTGATCCATTTACATATGGCATGAGCGTGTAATAAATAGAGAAGGTATAATGTAGTCAGTGTTATAAGAAGCCAGACTAGGCGGGGGAACTATAGCCTTAAGCCAGACCGCATCAAATCATTCACACCTCTTTATCATCATTATTTCTTTTTTCCCCCAAAATCCAGATCTGTATTGACATTTCTATGCTGACGATATGTATTTCCCAAGCCTCAAATACAATCATGCTATATTCATGATTTAGAAGTACACTACCTTTGTGTATGATTTAGAAGTACACCACCTTTGTGTATGATTTATGTCAACAGACCAAGTATTCATTCCTTCATTGTGGAATTAGGTGGAAATAAGACAATAATTGAGCTGCTGCCTCCATGCCACCAACACAATATAAAGATTAGCTGTCTCTTCCTGCCTGTGAGCGTGTGAATATTTAATCTACAAACACAGCTCAGGGCTACGGGAGGCAATATTAAGTGTACAGTGGTATAAGCCATTGATTGCAGTGTTCAATGCTTCATGCATATTGCAGTAATAGGTCTGTATGCATAGCCGGAGAGAAGTGTGTGTGTGTGTGGGGGGGGGGGGGGGGGTAGCTAAACATCCCAGCCTATAATATATCATATGGGTCAGATTTTCAGAAAATGTACAATTCAACTTTGCCAATCTTTTTCAAATAACCCAAATTTCAGACGAAAATAAAGTTCAAAATATAGTTCAACCTAACCAAACAGATTGCTAGAATCAATGCAATGCTGAATATACTCGAATTTACCTAGTATTGACCAAATTGCAGCCTAATATAGCAGAATTTACTAAATGTGTATAGCTGCCAATTGTATATTTTCTGAAAATCTGACCCATATACAATATTATAGATGAATTCATTATTTTCTGCAGGTAAACCGGTGCTAACTGGACAAGTGCTAACAGGTGCTAAAATGACTAGAAAGTTGCTCTCTTCCCCCATCCTTACTAGACACCTCCACCATTTCCTCCTATAGACAATTAAACCCAAACCCTAATGATCTCAACACCCAGCTACAGCTACTGTCATCTATGTTTTGCCTCAATCCTTCCATCCAACATACTTACATTATATATTTGGTAAATGATTAACAGAATGTGTTTAAATCTGTTCGTCAGTTTGTTTATAGTTGGAGATATTGGGGACCCGCGATATGAGACCCGCGATACTACCCTGCATGTATAGCCATACTACCCTGCATGTATAGTCATACTACCCTGCATGTATAGCCATACTACCCTGCATGTATAGCCATACTACCCTGCATGTATAGTCATACTACCCTGCATGTATAGCCATACTACCCTGCATGTATAGTCATACCACCCTGCATGTATAGCCATACTACCCTGCATGTAAAGTCATACTACCCTGCATGTATAGCCATACTACCCTGCATGTATAGTCATACCACCCTGCATGTATAGTCATACTACCCTGCATGTATAGCCATACTACCCTGCATGTATAGTCATACTACCCTGCATGTATAGTCATACTACCCTGCATGTATAGTCATACCACCCTGCATGTATAGCCATACCACCCTGCATGTATAGCCATACTACCCTGCATGTATAGCCATACTACCCTGCATGTATAGCCATACCACCCTGCATGTATAGACATACTACCCTGCATGTATAGACATACTACCCTGCATGTATAGACAAACTACCCTGCATGTATAGCAATACTACCCTGCATGTATAGTCATACCACCCTGCATGTATAGCCATACTACCCTGCATGTATAGCCATACCACCCTGCATGTATAGACAAACTACCCTGCATGTATAGCCATACCACCCTGCATGTATAGCCATACTACCCTGCATGTATAGTCATACTACCCTGCATGTATAGCCATACTACCCTGCATGTAAAGCCATACCACCCTGCATGTATAGCCATACTACCCTGCATGTATAGCCATACCACCCTGCATGTATAGCCATACCACCCTGCATGTATAGCCATACCACCCTGCATGTATAGCCATACCACCCTGCATGTATAGCCATACCACCCTGCATGTATAGCCATACCACCCTGCATGTATAGACATACTACCCTGCATGTATAGCCATACCACCCTGCATGTATAGCCATACTACCCTGCATGTATAGTCATACTACCCTGCATGTATAGCCATACCACCCTGCATGTATAGCCATACCACCCTGCATGTATAGCCATACCACCCTGCATGTATAGCCATACCACCCTGCATGTATAGCCATACTACCCTGCATGTATAGCCATACCACCCTGTATGTATAGCCATACCACCCTGCATGTATAGCCATACCACCCTGCATGTATAGCCATACTACCCTGCATGTATAGTCATACTACCCTGCATGTATAGCCATACTACCCTGCATGTATAGCCATACCACCCTGCATGTATAGACATACCACCCTGCATGTATAGCCATACTACCCTGCATGTATAGCCATACCACCCTGCATGTATAGCCATACCACCCTGCATGTATAGCCATACCACCCTGCATGTATAGCCCTGCATGTATAGCCATACCACCCTGCATGTATAGCCATACTACCCTGCATGTATAGCCATACTACCCTGCATGTATAGCCATACTACCCTGCATGTATAGCCATACCACCCTGCATGTATAGCCATACCACCCTGCATGTATAGCCATACCACCCTGCATGTATAGCCATACCACCCTGCATGTATAGCCATACCACGCTGATAGGGGACGTGTATAATTGGCAGCTCTACACATTTAGGAAATTCTGCTAAATCAGGCTGAAAAATGATGATTATCAGGTACATTTTGAAGCTCATTTTTGTCTTAAATGCGGTTTTTTGAGAGGATTGGTGAAGGCGAATTGTACTTTTTCTGAAAATCTGACCCATATCAGATACAGTGCATGCCGGGGTGCATGGCTGCAGTTGCAGTATACCACATACAACATTATGATAAAGACTAGGTGGCATGTGCCCACCAATAGTGTAGTCTGCATGAAGATGGAGCAGTGACAAACATTGCGTGCTTTACATGGAATGTTAGGCTAATGTCTGACATACAGCGTCCTACATGCCATTCCCCAATTATCTAGTCAAGACAATATAGTCTTTTACTCATTTACATGAGTCAGATTTTCAGAAAATGTACAATTGGCAGCTCTACACATTTAGGAAATTCGCCTGAATTAGACTGAAAAATGATGAATACCAGGTACATCTGAGTATATTTGGTATCGCATTGATTTAAAGTATCAGTTCTGTTTTGTTAAACTGCATTTTGAAGCTGATATTTGTCCTAATTGTGGGTTATTTGAGAGGATTGGTGAAGGCCAATTGTACATTTTCTGAAAATCTGACCCATTTACATGTTTGCCCTGTGTAGAAGTCAATGGAACCACTTCCACCTTCAGCTTAGCCCCGCCCCCCCCCTCTCTCTCCCTTTCTCGTCCCTCTCTGCCTCTCCCTTTCCTCTCTTCTCTCTCCTCTCCTACCTCTCTTCTCCTCTTTCCTTAGATTATTGTATGTGTGTTTCCATTGGGGAATTCAAATGTAAGGGTGATAGGCGAAAAGCCACCCGGTGAAAAGCCACCTCGGCAAAAGGCTCTGTCCCATCCAGGTGGTTTGAAACAACCAACTATAATTAGATAGCACCCGTGACTTTCTCCTGCAACTGTCGGGTCTGAGAGACTACATGAACCAGTCCGGCCGAAGGAAATCTGGGGTTTTAAAGTCTCAAATACTCCCAATACACATATTTCATACATCAATGCACTGGGTATGGCTTACTGACACTAATGATATAGAACATAGTTGACATGTGGGTCAGATTTTCAGAAAATGTACAATTCAACTTCGCCAATCTTCTCAAATAACCCAAATTTCAGACGAAAATAAAGTTCAAAATACAGTTTAACCTAACCAAACAGATTGCTGGAATCAATGCAATGCCGAATATACTCGAATTTGTCTAGTATTAACCAAATTGCGGCCTAATTTAGCAGAATTTACTGAATGTGTACAGCTGCCATTTGTACATTTTCTAAAAATCTGACCCATATAAGCAAATTTCCCCCAAATCAGGAACTCAGCAGCAAGTGTGAGTTGAAGTTATAGCGTGGACGCTGGCTTCTGTATAATCTACCTACTCCTAAGGCTGAGGATAACATAGCTGAATGTAAGAGGTGAAGTGGTCTCACTGCTACTTATCATCTGGGTCAGATTTTCAGAAAATGTACAAATGGCCTTCACCAATCCTCTCAAATAACCCACATTTAAGACAAAAATGAGCTTCAAAATCCAGTTTAACATAACAGAACTGATACTTTGAATCAATGCGATACCAAATGTACTTAGATTTACCCGGTATTCTCCAATTTTCAGTCTAATTCAGCAGAATTTCCTAAATATTTAGAGTGGCCGATTGTACATTTTCTGAAAATCCGACCCATCTTTTCTCGGTGTGGATGTTCACGGCGGAATAAAACATGACTTCACAAGGACGCAGACTGGACGCCATTCAGAGCGGCAGACGACAACTTCATGGCATCATTTCCCGCGCTTTAGAAAAGCAATGACCTTGTAATTACTCCACGGTCAATCTGGCCTTCCAAGGTAGAAGTGTCAGATTTTCAGAAAATGTACAATTCAACTTCGCAAATCTTCTCAAATAACCCAAATTTCAGAAAGAAAATAAAGTTCAAAATACAGTTCAATCTAACCAAAACAGATTGCTAGAATCAATGTAATGCCGAATATACTCGATTGCACCTAGAATTGACCAAATTGCAGACTAATTTAGGAGAATTTCCTAAATGTGTACAGCTACCAATTGTACATTTTCTGAAAATCTGACCCAGAAGTGGTGAGGGGGGGGGTGGGGTGTTGGGGGTATATTTTACAAGTATTTGCCACAGACCTTTCTTGTAGAATTTGTACCTTAAGTCTCTTAATGAGGGGGGAGAATAATATAAGAGGTGGAGAGATAACCTGATAAATGTCTATAGTATAGTGTTTATCCATACAGACATAACACTGTTATTTATAAATTGTTGTGACAATTCTACCAACTGGTGGGAAAACTAATTTTTGTAGATTTTATGGATTCATATCATTGATTTCGGAGAACAAAATGATGATTGTATTTTTTTCCCTTTATCTATTGGAAGTTAGAGCCGTCCATATTTATAATTCAAATATGAGGAAGTCATTATTCATTATCATAATAGGGGATTTGCATGTGCAACTGCGCATGTCTGGTACAGTGCATCCTGGGATTGATTCTGAGGAAATCTGACATACCAATATTTAGCAACATTTTTATCGAAAATTGCGCCAATGATTTCAACAATATCACAGCTTGTGTAAATGATCTATGAAAACCAAATGCATGATGGGAAAGAAGGAGACTTGTGTTATGGAAACATGTATAACACATGAATACTGACATCAGAGCATTGATAAATATCCCATGCCGAATATGGCTTGTTTTCTATAGATTTTAGTGTGTACCATTAGTTCCATAATTCCATGCTAATTTACATTCAAAATGGCGGCTATGCAAGTCCCCTATTACAAGTAACAATTTACCTGTTAGACTCCGAAATATTGAAGATGCACTGTCTTTTAAAACCCAGATTAAAAGATTTTATCTTGATAAGGGTTAATTAAAAACCCGCTCACCCGGCTCGCTCTCGTTCCTATGCTCCCACCTCAATTGAAAATGTTTACTGTATAGATATGTAACATTTTTTCATCTTACATTATTTCTCTAATCATCTTGTTCCGTTTTGTATAATTTAACTTAAAACACTGCTGATATTGTTATGACTAATAACTTTATTAATGGTATTCACCGTTTTTCGTGACTATATAAGGATATTATTATATAGAACATAATGCAGCCGACCTAGAAGAACGCTGAGTTTCAGCGATACTTTCCACTGCATTTTTCATCATGTGTAATGAAAATAAAAACGTTAAAAAAAAAAAAAAAAAAAAATCTATAACTTGTGTTGGACACTCAGCATTAAGCTTTCAACTGGTTTTCAACTTTGAAAGCATAACTTCAATATTTCAACTTCAACATTTCTGAAAATGATTTTCGCCATTCAGACCAGCAGACAGTGGTCTGGAAACTGGGTCAGAGGACCGAAAATGTAGATCTATATCAAAAATACGAAAATGAATAAAAATAATAAAGATAAAAGACACTTTCGTGCCACTGGAGCTGGCTGTGAAACCGAGTAAAGCGGCGCCATATTAACTCAAACACATCACAAATTGGTTTTAATGAAAAGGAAATTCATCCTGAATGGGAGAAAATGAAAGATTGTCTGCCTCCAGTACAGCGGTAAGCCTAGAGGGGCAGATTTGCAATCCTCTTCCTTGGGCGATAATCAGAGAAAAGCGGATATGGAATCCTGGCATGCTCCGTGAAAAGAATTTTAAGCAGACGACATTTTCTAATCTGACAGGCGCAGTGACATTCGAGCCAGAACCTCGTCTGTGCAAAACAGATAACTTCACTGTTATTTATATCACCATTCCCTAATTATCAGATATTATGCGTTGTCAAGGTTACCTCAAACAATTAGAAACAACTGCAATTCTATTAAGCATCTGCAATGTGCTGGTGCCATGTTGAAATCTCTGAATGCTGTTACTGTGCATTAGAAGCCATAAATCAGGCAACTGGAGTTCAAATTAGGAGAATTAAAGTATCAAAGAAGGAGTCCGAATAGAGTAAACAACTTTTAACATCACATTTCAGACGTTGCAGCTGTGTGGAACAGACTTGAAACCTGCAACCTCCCGATCAGATGTCCGGTGCTCTACCATCTGAGCCACTGGGAGACAACCAAACTAACATCAGTTTTACTTTCAAGCAGTATTTTGCAAAACGTTTGGGATTGATTTGACAGATCACATCCAGTGGCTACAGAGGCTACAAGGACTACTGAGTTCTAATCCAGAGGTTACAAGGGGTACTGGGTTCTAATCCAGAGGTTACAAGGGGTACTGGGTTCTAATCCAGAGGTTACAAGGGGTACTGGGTTCTAATCCAGAGGTTACAAGGGGTACTGGGTTCTAATCCAGAGGTTACAAGGGGTACTGGGTTCTAATCCAGAGGTTACAAGGGGTACTGGGTTCTAATCCAGAGGCTACAAGGGGTACTGGGTTCTAATCCAGAGGCTACAAGGGGTACTGGGTTCTAATCCAGAGGTTACAAGGGGTACTGGGTTCTAATCCAGAGGTTACAAGGGGTACTGGGTTCTAATCCAGAGGTTACAAGGGGTACTGGGTTCTAATCCAGAGGTTACAAGGGGTACTGGGTTCTAATCCAGAGGCTACAAGGGGTACTGGGTTCTAATCCAGAGGTTACAAGGGGTACTGGGTTCTAATCCAGAGGTTACAAGGGGTACTGGGTTCTAATCCAGAGGTTACAAGGGGTACTGGGTTCTAATCCAGAGGTTACAAGGGGTACTGGGTTCTAATCCAGAGGTTACAAGGGGTACTGGGTTCTAATCCAGAGGTTACAAGGGGTACTGGGTTCTAATCCAGAGGCTACAAGGGGTACTGGGTTCTAATCCAGAGGCTACAAGAGGTACTGGGTTCTAATCCAGAGGTTACAAGGGGTACTGGGTTCTAATCCAGAGGCTACAAGAGGTACTGGGTTCTAAAGTACTGGGTTCTAATCCAGAGGCTACAAGGGGCACTGGGTTCTAAAGTACTGGGTTCTAATCCAGAGGCTACAAGGGGCACTGGGTTCTAAAGTACTGGGTTCTAATCCAGAGGCACCAAAGGCTACTGGGTTCTATGAGCGGGTCATCAAGTATTTATTATATTTTTATTTCCTTACTAGCAAAGTACCCGTCCTCCGGACGGTCCCCCTCTCTCTCCACACTTCCCCCTCTCCCTATTTTCCCTCCCCCTCTTCTCTGTCTCTCATACCTGTTTTTTTCTCCCAACCTCTGTCTCTCATACCTGTTTTTCTCTCCCAACCCCATCTCCGATTCCCCCCTTGAATTGACGCAGTAGCTTGTGGCAGGGATGCCAGTCTGCCATTAATTAATGAATATCCATAATTTCCATGCTTCCAAAAATGTCTAGAATGTCCATGACATGTTTAGATTTTCTTCTCCATTCAACCCCATATTATTACCATAATGTGACAATATAATTATATCAGGCTTTGTAGGGCCAGGGATTGGCAGCATATGTGGCCACTCCTCCTCAACCTGGCTATCTTAGATGGGAGGGAGAATCCAAACCTCTTTGGACAGTGTCTTCAAAGGGTTCCATAAATTTTCCTCAACCCAGCTGGCATTCCTGCTTGTGGGTAATGACGTCAAGGGCTTTCCCAGGCTATAAATAGAGTGTGGGTATTCCGATTTAAAAAAGGCTTCAAAATCACATTTCCACCCCAAATACCTTCACAAACCACATACGACGACATCCAGAGAGGGGGGAGAGACCTCTAAAGATGAGTAAAGTGGTTTGTAAAACAACAAATTCCGAGAACATTCTGGACAAAGAAAACCTTCTTTCTACCATTTCTTTTCTACCTCCTTTCCTAGAAATCGCTCTAGCTTTATATTATATGGATTACATTTTTCACCAGGACTAGATCACCGCAATGGTCCTCTCCTCTAAGACCTATTGATAGGAACCGACTTAGACATTAAATGATGTAGACACATTTTTTAATCATGAAAATGTCACTGGAATCACTCATCAGTAAGATATCTGGATCAATGGCTATTTTTATAGCCATTGTTTCTACATAATACTACTACTAATAAATCATAGCAGACTTCAAAGGCCGTTGATTAGATGCCCTCAGAGGTTATATGAGAGGTTATATACTGGGGTCACTCCATAGTGTCGCCGTCTAACGAGCAGGGCCACCTTCTGGGCATCAGCCTAGTCTGTGTTTAGTCAGAATATATCTGATGAAAGTTGACAAGCAGAGGGGAGAGAGAGGAGAGAGAGAGAGTGGGGAGAGAGGGGGAGAGAGAGGGGAGAGAGGGGAGAGAGGGGGGAGAGATAGGGAGAGAGACAGGGGAGAGAGGGGGAGAATGAGAGGGAGAGGGGTTGAGAGGTGGGAGAAGGGGGAGGGAGAGGGGAAGAGGGGGAAAAACAGGGGAGAACGGGGAGGGGAGAGTGAAGGGGAAGAGAGGGGAGAGAAAAGGGGAGAAAGAAGGGGAGAGGGGGAGAATGGGAGGGAAAAGAGGGCAGATAGGGGGAAGGGAGAGGGGGAGGGGAGGGAGAGAGAGAGGGGAGAGAGAAGCTTTCAAAGGGAGAGGGAGAGGAGGGCGGGGAGGGAGGGAGGAGAGAGCAAGGCCTGCTGGGACAGGGGAGGTAGAGAGCCCATACATTATGGATGGTGGCTGCCGCGCCTCCCTCCCGCCGGCCATAATCTGATACGTCATTGCCTAATGCACTGTCAAAATGGCGGTCAGACCATGTGACATGTGGAAAACCGGCTCTCACCACCCTAGCATTACGACAATGTATCAGCCTGATTATACAACTCCACCCCGCGGCCAACATCAAACTCACAGGCACCTGACCCACCAGTATTTTTATTTTCGTTTAGTTTGGGGTTCAAATTTTAATCTAACAATAAAAGCAGTGTCTCTCAACCTAGTAGATATGTAGACAGAGTATCATCCCCATATCCTCCCGCACCCGGAGCGGGTCGAGGCCTAGTATAGGCTAGTAGATATGCAGGTAAGACATAATTCAGTCGTCTACATTGTGTCTGGTAGAGCCATATCTATGTAGCCTATAGTAACTTCTCTTTTATTTTGTTTTACCAGGATATTAATAGTGCACCTCATATAACATGTCTTCCACTAGTCCGGTAGGAGGGTTCCTAGACACGGCAGGGTCTGAAGGCAGTGCTTTCC
>OW804100.1:102121823-102124323 GCA_942159475.1 Sthenelais limicola | reverse complement strand
TTTAATTCCTTCGCAATTTTCTAACCCAGGAGCCTGGATGGAGTATAAATAAGCCAAAAGTGATAGGGAAAGCATATCCCCCACCCTGATATAAGATAGGGATTATACCATACAATAGCGATAATACATAGACACTCCCCCCCCCCCCCCCCCCGCCATTAATTTACATGGAATTCCCAAACAATTATGCGACTAATGGTGAAAGTAGGCCCCGCCCCCCTGCCACACACAAGGCAAGTCATATTCAGTCTAGGCCCAAAGTTGGGAGACACTTCAAACGACGGGAAAGCCTCTCGCCCCAAACCGCAAAGTGCCATTATAATTCCATTAAAACGCCAAGGAAATCGATTAGTGAAGTAGGCTGACATAACATTCGTATCTGATCTGAGGGTTTGGACCTAGAGTGTATTCTTGGTCTTAAGTCCCTGGATACAATTAGTTTGTCTACATAATTCTTTAATGCAAAAAACCCAAAAAAATAAAACTCCCAGGCCAGATCCTCCCACCTCTATGTACGAGGGATGTGACAGGTGCTTGCTTAGTCAATGTTAACAATAAAAGGTGATATATCTGATGTGAACAATGGCAGGATAAAATGGTGGAGTTATTTCTGAATCTTTAGCTTTGAACACAACTTCCTCGACTCTAAATAATTTAAAGAACTACACACCAGGAAATTGTCAAATCTAAAGATTCTTTCTTACAGAAACGTCCTCCATATGTGACCAAAACCTTTATTCTGGTGAGATTTTTTTTTCAATATTCTCCTAAAATGCGTCAGTCATAATAGAGATTAAATATTTCTAGATTTCTGAATGTGATAACATATGGAATTTTGGATGAATTTTGGATGAATTTAACGCAATATATCAAAATAGCAAGATTGAGTTATATACACATTACACATTTTTGAAGTTATAATACCAAAAGGATTCCATAACCGTGCTTCTCAAAGTTTATATTGAACAATTTCTAGCCACATGTTAGGAGAGGTTCCTATAGCAACCAACCAAACAATTGAACACATCAGTCAGACGGGGAAAACAGACTCTTGGTTTCTAAAGCGCGGGGTCCATTGAGCAGATTTTCCTAACGTGGAGCAGTCGGAAAAACAGCCGAACAGCTCCCCGTTTCTCCCCTGACTGCCCCCCGTCGAGATAATCGGCTGAGTGGACACCAGCCTTTAATATTCTTGCTGAGGATAGCAACCAAGGTTTCCGCTTAATAATGGTATATGGGTCAGATCGTCAGAAAATGTACAATTCAACTTCGCCAATCTTCTCAAATAACCCAAATTTCAGACGAAAATTAAGTTCAAAATACATTTAAACCTAACCAAACAGATTGCTAGAATCAATGCAATGCTGCATATACTCGAATTTACCTAGTATTGACCAAATTGCAGCCTTATTTAGCAGAATTTACTAAATGTGATCCGTTTTAGGAAAATGAGTCATAAGTCGCAAAATATGGATTTTGAGATATCATCATATTTGAAAAGATGAGATCAAGCCGATTCAAATGATAGTAAACACTAAGGTCATCTAATAAGTACTTTATCATTTTAGTCAGATATTTTTATTTTTGAAAAAAAGATTGCAATATTTCTAGATGGATAAATACCAGTAAAGTAGCTTAATATACTCAATAGGATGATCTAAGTTATGCACTGATATAATTAATAAACAGTCTTGAATTTTGGTACATGTATTCATACAACCACAAGGACTAGACTGTAACTAAACGACTTTTGAAAAAAAAAACTAATTTTGCGACTTATGACTCATTTTCCTGAAACACATCACAAATATGTACAGCTGCCAATTGTACATTTTCTGAAAATCTGACCCATATAGCACGCAATAAGGGCTTCTTTTCCTTCACACCACTTACTCAACAACCCGCCTACGTGTAATAAGAAGAACAAATAAAGTCTCTCTCTAGAACAACAGTAGTAGCACACTAAAACTGAAGAAGAGCTAAATCTAAAAATGACATGCTGTGGGGTAACACAAGTCTACCCCAGGAGTTACTACCTTTGGCCTAAGCCTCCTCCCCCTTCTCGATCCCTGCAATTACACCAATGCATCCTTTTTATAAATTTGAAATTAATTTGAAATTGAAATCAATCTATGATGGTAACATGACATGAAAATACAGGATTACATGTACATAATAATTGGCTATAGGAAGAAGAGAAGAACATGTATGTTGGGGGCGGTGCATAATCATTACAAACATATAATTTAGAAATAAAATTAACATTAAGAAAAATGTAAACTAAACGTGTTTGTACACGTTTGTAGGACCGGGTATAGCCCCAAATCATAATTCTTAAACACACATTCAAACTGACAAAATATTTACAAATTTTACAAGCTGCTATTTCACATACTTTTATACCTACTTATTTCACATACGAAATAATGGGGAGATTACTACAGAACATTATGCACCGCTCCCAGCATGTATGTATAGACTGAGGGGTCAATGAATAGAG
>OW804100.1:101712040-102121623 GCA_942159475.1 Sthenelais limicola | reverse complement strand
ATTAATTAATACTTTTCTTCCTAAAACACAGCTAATAAAATGTAACATCTATTACCATGGCCCAAAGAGGTGAAATGATTTGCCCCACAACGTGCGTGAAATTGATGACAGAAGTTTATTTAACAGAGAAATTATTAGATATTGGTGGAGAAAATGTCTATGAAACGATACTCCCTAAAAGGAATAATCTGTTTTCATGACTCATTCTCACTTTTAAATTTGTCGGTTTAATGTTAGAAATATTCATAAATCAATCAGAATGATTGATATGAGATGGAATTGACTGAGGTGAAGCTGGTGTCCTGATTAGGGTTTTACTGTGTTAAAGGAATCAATAAGCTTAAAGGGTCAGTTAACGGGTTCATGGTCACTTTTAGGACAACAAACTTCATGGAGCCATAAATACAACACCCAAGTCTCAATTTTTTTACTTCGGTTTATGTCTAACTTATAGTCACTTACAGGCATAAATTGACAAATCCTAGTTGAAAAAGTCTGTTTAGCACAAGAGGGCACTGAGAGTGCTGTGTGACATCACAAAGGTGCGCCAGAAATGAACATAATATCTCTACCTTCACCCCCCCCCCCCCCCCCCAATCTCCCAGCAATTGAAACAGTTATGCAATACAGGTATTTCAAGAACCAGTCATGAGAGGCCAATAATTGACCAGAGAACTATACCTGTAAGACAGTTTGTTTTGGTATGCACACCTGCGTTGTTCAAACTCCTTCTGCCCACCCCACCCTCCTTCTTTCTAGCAGCAATTATGAGAGTTGTTTATTATGTTCATTGCATGTACATTTCAGGATTGTGACGGAGGCAAACAGTGGCGCCTTGAATGGAGTGTTAAACTGTGGAAGTACTTTTTCCCTCCTTTAAATGGGTAAACCTCACTAAATAATAAGTTGAATTAAGTAAAACCGGGGTGGTTACATTTCAATAATAGCAGGGAAATGGATTTGCTCATAATATTTTGGGGTTTACTGACACTTTAAGTGGGTATAAACTTTAAACTATCTCTTTGTAACCTAACCGGGATTGCTCTATTTTGTTGTTTATTTTTTTAAATGACATTGCATGAAAACAATCAGATAATAATTATATAAGTAAGATTTTTTTTAAATTGTGACCAATAAAAATGTTTAATACATAGTATTCACTGACGTCATGGCGCTCGCCGCAGCTTGCCATAATGTGGGTCAACTTTAGCTGGACATGAGTGCTCCAAGCCTCAAAAATGCAGTTTTCACCTCCGAAAGTTTTAGAGAATGTTATATAAAGTATGCTGATAGGTTATGTGGTCATTTTGGAGTGTGTCATGATGGAATAATAAGTATAATTGCCATTAGCAAACATTTGAAAGGGGAATTCCTGTCGATCTAGTGTCTCCCGCTATCTATGCTGCCACACATTATGGCTGCCAGTGAGGATAGCCGCTGACTGGGGTGACGTCATGTGAATACTATGTATGGTGTTTTGACTTAGCCTGAACTGTATTGCATTATATTGTTTAATTTAAAGCTAAAGCGAAATAAACATATTTTTCTTTCCTTTATCCTGAGTACTGTAGAATGGAAGATTCAAATAAGAAAATAAAGAAATATTTGTGATTTCATGAGTTTTTCCCTGAATTCATGGCTTTTTCTAAAATATTTTTATGATTTTTTTTGCTGATCTACAGTGACAATGTGGATCAAATGGGATTAATAGTGCAATTAGTTGGCTTCTTCATATACCTATCTATCCAGTGTTAGCCTTATATTTCCATTCCAAAATGATTCCCAAAGTTTAAGAAGATGATATAGTCTGTCCGAAAAGTAGTTGACACGTGATTCCTTAGTCCCTTTAAGGGGAGGGAAAATTGGGAGATTTCTGATTTCTATTTATGACAAGGACCTGTCCACTCTTTGCCCAGCGAGTCACTCATTGCAATC
Organism: Sthenelais limicola; assembly: GCA_942159475.1. NCBI lineage: Eukaryota > Metazoa > Annelida > Polychaeta > Phyllodocida > Sigalionidae > Sthenelais > Sthenelais limicola. Next base: position 102,119,688 of record OW804100.1, on the reverse strand, counting down.
AACCATGGAGTAACAGGGCCAATTTAACCAGCTCTTCCTTCCTTTTAAGCAAAACAACAGCTGCTGCACATAGAACAGAGACAGCACAATACAGTACAGCTGTACATTTGGCTATGGTTGATCGCAAACGGCCATGGTTGGTCGCAAACGGCGATTCAGGGGGCAATAGTTTGATGTAAAAAATCCCCCACTTTTCCCTCCCCTTAAAGGGACTAAGGATTCATGTGTCAACTACTTTTCGGACAGACTATAGAGTCTGACTGAAAAAAAGTGAGATCCTTAATAATGAAGATTTACACCCAGAAGAAGAGGTCAATATACTTTAATACTCTATCTGGGTGACCTGTGGAAGGGAATGAATAGACCACTAAATAGACAATTTCCCTTTTTTACAGAAAGTAGCTGGGAATGCAGCTTTAATTATTGCTTTAAGTAGAAAGGTAGGTTAAGAGCGATGACATGCACCTGTCTCTACAGCAGGTATGCTCTACCAATTCTCTACCATTTAAAAGATACTAATTAAAAAATCCTTATCGAGATTATGATAACTTATATATGTGATTTGTATGTATTTTAATCCTTCGATTTAATGCCTTAAAGTGCATTATTAATAGTTAATTATAATTCGAATTTATAGTGATATTTCCTTGAGTATACTAATCTAATCCTACATACCTTACACATATTGCCAAGCTGAACGACTGAAGACTCTACCATATTCTCCCAGTATACATAGATTTCACATGACGTCACCCAGTAGGCTGGGGTATCACGGTAGCCGCCATGTCTCGGGTCATGCTACGCTTGCCGCCTATGGCGGGGGTATCAAAACAAAGTTGATAAACCTCACAAGACAGGATAGTTGGGTAATACAACACTAAAGGCATGTTATCTAACCTATCATGAAGGTATTATTGAGGCAGATGAAAACTGGTAAAAGTTAAAACAGCCAGAAAACGGTATTTTCAAGTATCACAGCATACATAGGCATCTAAGTGGACCCCAGACATGGCGAGGGCCGTGACGTCAGTGAAATCTATGTATATCCTAGTGATATCTACACCCCACCGATATAGTTAATTTAAAAATGATCTTAAGTCTTTGAGGTAGCAGGTAGGTGTATCCTTCCATAATGCCACTTATTGCTTCTTTGTCTCGCTCAATGGTGTAGCTTGTGGCGTACTAGCAAGACTTAAAGACACACTCTAGGCCCAAAGTTGAGCGAGTCCCTTCAAACGGAGGGAAAGCCTCTCGCCTGAAACCGCCAAGTGCCATTATAATTCCATTAAGACCGCAAAATGTCATTATATTTCCATTAAAACGCTGAGTCCTAAGCCAGAAAACAGATTGGCGAAGTAGGTTGACATACCATTCTTATCTGATCTGAAGGTTTGGACCTAGAGTGGACAACCCATCATCGTAGATGGGTCAGATTCTCCGAAAATATACAATTCAACTTCGCCAATCCTCTCAAATAACCCAAATTTCAGACGAAAATAAAGCTCAAAATACAGTTCAAGCTTACCAAACAGTTTGCTAGAACCAATGCAATGTCGAATATACTCGAATTCACCTAGTATTGGTCAAATTGCAGCGTAATTTAGCAGTATTTATTAAATGTATACAGCTGCCAATTGTACATTTTCTGAAAATCTGACCCAGATATGTTGTTCAGATCAAAAGCGTATAATAACCTACTGAGAATGTGACACAAGTGTCAGCATATTATGTGTGGATTATGGGTCAGATTTTCAGAAAATGTACAATTGGCAGCTCTACATATTTAGTAAATTCTGCGAAATTAGGCTGCAATTTGGTCAATACTATGTCAATTCGAGTATATTTGGCATTGCATTGATTCCATCAATTTGTTTGGTTAGGTATTTTGAACTTTATTTTCGTCTGAAAATTTTGGTTATTTGATAGGAGTGGTGAAGTTGAATTGTACATTTTCTGAAAATCTGACCCTTATACCTCCGGAGACGGCCATTGATATAACATAGATAACCCAGTAAGTGATAACAGGTTGAGGAGAGTAAATATACATAACAAATGTGGTTTATAAGCATTATCTTACATTTATAAGGCACTGGCATATGGGTCAGATTTTCAGAAAATGTACAATTGGCAGATGAACATATTTTGTAAATTCTGCTAAATTGGACTGACAAATCACCAACACTAGGTATATATGGGTATATTTGGTATTGCCTTGATTCAAACAGTCTGTTTGGTTGTGTTGAACAGTATTTTGATCCTGATTTTTATCTTAAATCTGTTATATTTGAGAGAGAGAATTGGTTAAGGTGAATTGTACATTTTCTGACACATGTACGGTAGTAGCATAAGCAGCTATAAGCGGAATGTTGCCTGGGACTAGGACCAGGTAGTTAGGCTATACTGGCACACGTGATGAGGTAATGGTAATAGTGTGACGTCACAAGACGCAATGCTAATCAGCTCAGATCAAAGCGAGGGGGGAGGGGGGAATTAAGACCAATAATGAAGCTCTGAGCGAGAGATTAAAGCAGTAAATATGATTAGCCGGGCCGTACAGTAATCCCGCATAAGCGACACACTTCTAGGAAGCTATCAGGCCAGAACAATCTACTACATGTGGGTCAGATCGTCAGAAAATGTACAATCAGCAGTACTATATATGTCTCACATTCTGCTAAATTAGACTAAAAAGAATTGTAAATACCGCCGGGTATATTTGAGTATATTAGGTATTGCCTTAAGTTTATTCAGAAAGTTTGTTTGCTTTAGTTGAAATTAAAATTGAGCCTCATTTCTGTTTTAATTTGGGTTATTTGAGAGGATTGGTGAAGACGGCGAATTGTACATTTTCTGGCGATTTCAACCATGCACATGGCTACCACTTCCCAGCTGTCATTAAGAGTAAAATTTGGTTTTTATGTCCACAGAAAAATCTGATATAGCTTGTGGATTAGCACAAATGTTCTCCTCGACCTACACCTACGCCGACCTTTAATTTTTTTCATGTATTTTACCAGCGCCGCCGCCATGTTGAGCGCGGCTTATTATGGATCCGTGTGTCCGTGTAAATATGCACGTGTTGTAGCGCCTGAGCAAATACAAATATTAATCAGCAAATAAAATAACAATCAACTCCACATCGTATGCTCACTCTAGGTCCAAACCCTCAGGTCACACTCTAGGTCCAAACCCTCAGGTCACACTCTAGGTCCAAACCCTCAGATCACACTCTAGGTCCAAACCCTCAGGTCACACTCTAGGGCCAAACCCTCAGGTCACACTCTAGGTCCAAACCCTCAGGTCACACTCTAGGGCCAAACCCTCAGATCACACTCTAGGTCCAAACCCTCAGGTCACACTCTAGGTCCAAACCCTCAGGTCACACTCTAGGTCCAAACCCTCAGGTCACACTCTAGGTCCAAACCCTCAGATCGCACTCTAGGTCCAAACCCTCAGATCACACTCTAGGTCCAAACCCTCAGATCACACTCTAGGTCCAAACCCTCAGATCACACTCTAGGTCCAAACCCTCAGGTCACACTCTAGGTCCAAACCCTCAGGTCACACTCTAGGTCCAAACCCTCAGATCACACTCTAGGCCCAAACCCTCAGATCACACTCTAGGTCCAAACCCTCAGATCACACTCTAGGTCCAAACCCTCAGATCACACTCTAGGTCCAAACCCTCAGATCACACTCTAGGTCCAAACCCTCAGATCACACTCTAGGTCCAAACCCTCAGGTCACACTCTAGGGCCAAACCCTCAGGTCACACTCTAGGTCCAAACCCTCAGGTCACACTCTAGGTCCAAACCCTCAGGTCACACTCTAGGTCCAAACCCTCAGATCACACTCTAGGTCCAAACCCTCAGATCACACTCTAGGTCCAAACCCTCAGATCAGATAAGAATGGTATGTCAGCCTACTTCGCCAATCGGTCTCCCTGCCTAAGACTCGGTGTTTTAATGGGAATATAATGACTTTTTGCGGTCTTAATGGAATTATAATGGCACTTTGCGGTTTGAGGGGAGTGGCTTTTCCTTCGTTTGAAGGGACTCTCCCATCTTTGGACCTAGACTGCCCAGACCCCCTCCATAGTCTCCTCCGTACTCAGATACTTGTCATAGTCACCTGCTAAAATAAGGACGTATTAATTAATATTTCATTATCAGAATGCTAAAAATAGTCCCAAATGATTGACAGTTACTAATTACTTACGATGCTGGTTAGCAACACAATGTATTTATTTCCATGGAAACGTTCTACCATCCACAAACTTTTGGTGGAATTTAGGATAGCTCATGATCGACGATTGTTGACCAGGGAAATAATCAAACCCTTACAAAACCTGTTTAATTCTATATCTAATAAAATGTACTTAACTATCAAAACAAATCAATTATTATTGTTAGACAGCCTATTTGTGTGTTTCACTTGTAATAGATATAATAAAACATAATAAGAACAACAAGGATGATAAGGGTCAGATTTTCAGAAAATGTACAATTGGTAGATGTACACATTTAGTAAATTCTGCAAAATTAGGCTGAAACTTGCCCAATACTAGGTAAATTCGACTATATTTGACATTGCATTGATTCTAGCAATCTGTTTGGTTAGGTTCGAGTGTATTTTGAAATTTATTTTTGTCTGAAATGTGGGTTATTTGAGAGGATTGGTGAAGGTGAATTGTACATTTTCTGAAAATCTTACCCATAAATAGAAACCATCTATTTCAGGTAGTATGGACCGACCCTCTCAGTATAGAGCAGGAGATGTAGCGATTTGTTAGACACGGCGGCCCACGGCCTGACAATAAACTCGCCTATTAACCAGTTTAGTGGGTACCGGGAATCATTGTGAGCATGAGAAGTCATTTGGTGACTATTTATTCCATAATGTTCCCGACGCGACACACAAGATCGTGTGATTTACATGACGCGTGTATTTGTGTATTCTGTCCAGGCGGGCGGCGGAGGTGTGTGTGTGTGTGTGGGGGGGGGGAGTAGAAGGAGAAGGAGGAGGTGGGGAGGAGGAGGAGGTGGTGGTGGAGAGGAAGAGGAGGAGGAGGAGGTGGTGGTGTTGGAGGAGGGGGAAGAGGAGGAGGAGGAGGAGGAGCAGGGAGAGGGGGAGCAGGAGGAGCAGGAGGAGCAGGGAGAGGGGGAGGAGGAGGAGGAGGAAGAGAGAGAGGAGGAGGAAGAGAGAGAGGAGGAGGAGGAGGTGAAAGAAGAGGTAGTATAGGAAAAGGCAGATGTATCATGTAGAGGTGGAGGAGGTGATGGAGCTGCGTAGGAGGAGGAGGAGGAGGAGGAGGAGGAGGAGGTGGTGGTGGAGGTGCAAGAGGAGCAGGAGGTGGTGGAGGAGGGAAGAGGGGGAGGAGGAGGAGGAAGAGGAGGAGGTGGAAGAGGAGGAGGAGGAGGAGGAGGAGGTGGCGAGGGGGGAGAGCAGCAGGAGGAGCAAGAGCAGGAGCAGGAGGAGGAGGACAGATGTAGACAGTACTATGACATATAGTTTCATCCCTCCAGACTTTCTCCAATCACGAAACCAATAATGTATCTGCGGCACGCGTCGCCATAGAAACACAAAATGGACAAATGTTTGTGACAGCTCGTTAAAGCTGCGCTGCGTCCCTGGCTAAATATGAGTAGAAATAATATGATGTACTTTTGGTCCACACATATCTACCTGTCACAAGGCTGAAATACATGTCACTGATTTGTTTTATTGCGAACCCTTGGTAGTAATTACATTTTAAAAATGGTTCTATTAGAATTTCTCATAACAGGTTTATTTACTTGCCTCGAATAAATAAACGGTTGTACGTAGAGATCTGAATATAACTCTAGGTCGTATGTATGCCCACATATGTGATCCGTTTCAGGAAAATGAGTCACAAGTTGCAAAATATGGATTTTGAGATATCACCATATTTGAAAAGAGGAGATCAAGGTGATTCCAATGAATGTAAACATTAAGGACATCTAATAAGTACTTTTATCTTTTTAGTTAGATATTTTTATTTTTGAAAAAAAAACGTTTGCAATATTTCTGGGTGGATGATTACCAGTAGAGTAGCTAAATATACTCAATGGGATGATCTAAGAAACGCACTGATATAATTAATAAACAGTCTTGAAATTTGGTAGATGTATTCATACAACCACAAGGACTAGACACTCCAAAAATGAAAATATTCCAACAAAGAGATCTTGTAAGTAAACGACTTTGAAAAACGCCAATTTTGCGATTTGTGACTCCTTTTCCTGAAACTCATCACAAATGGATCTAAGACGACAAGTAACTTACGATAGCATTAAACAGCAGTAACTGAATTTTGAGAGGTCAATAACACTTTTATTTGATCTAAATTCACAGACCTTGCCAGAAGAATCTTCCAATAGAGCGAAAGCCTTCCAAATTACCAACAAAATGAAAATAGCCCCGATGGCAGAGTATGGTGAATATAACCCTAATAAAACAATATAGCAGGTAAGAAAGCTCCTTTATAACACCCCTGTGCTGTTGCTTCCTATACCTTCAGCATTGTATGTCACACTTGGTCAAAGTGGTGCATAACATGTGAGTTATGTCACCCTGGGGACATACAACAAGTAGGTCCGCCCAAAACGTAAATTACTTCTTTTATTTTTAATTATTTATATTTTTTATTTATGAATGGGGTGTAATAAATATGGAACAAAGCTCGGGTGAAGTCTGTACACTTGTTAGTGACCTCTGGAGCACAGAAGATCTCGGGCTAACGCCCTCTAACTTCCCGCACTCCCTAGGTCAATAACAAGTGTACAGACTCCCCCTTGCTAGGTTCCATCTATTTATTGCACATGTGAGATGAAGTGTTGGGTTTAATAAATTAGGACCGCAGCACAAAGCACTTACTAAATGATGACTAATGTTTCAAGGAATAGCAACATGAAATATTAATTATCATTGTTTCACAGAATACATGTATAGAAATACAAGCCTCCCTGTGTCCATCAATCACTGCCCATAACCAACATGTCCCCCGCCCCCACCCACCTACTACGTGGTCAAATTGAGTATTTGTAATAATATGTTTCAGGGAAATGAGTCACAAGTAGCAAAATTAATATTTTCAAAGTAGTTTGTCCACAACATCTCTTTGAAGGAATGTTCTCAATTTTGGGGTATCTAATGCTCCCAGTCGTATGAAAACATGTACCAAATTTCAAGATCGTATATTAAATATATCAATGCATTCGAAGTTCATCCTATAGCTACTTCACTAGTAATTGTTCACCCAGAGATATCACAGACGGGTTTTTGTTGTTGTTTGGTTTTTTTTTCAAAAGAAAAATATCTAACATAAAATATAGAAACACTTATTAAATATCCTACTGTTTACTATCATTTGAATCGGCTTGATCTCATCTTTTCAAATATGATGATATCTGAAAATCCATTTTTTTACGACTTGTGACTCATTTTCCTGTAACACATCACATTTGATCCAAGTCAAATCACAAGCCCAAATTTACAGCTTGGCGGACAGCAAAAACCAACTGGATCGATTTCAATGTCATTTATATTTCCAGTGGCTGTCATGGTTCCCGCTCCCATTTCCACGTATAAATCACCATAACTTGTAATATTAGATCTCTAGTGTCAAATTACCACCGTAAATTGATGGGATTTGGGGAACGCAAAAAGGAGATGAATTTCCTCAAGCAAAATTTGCGTGAAGAGAAATCCTTACCGATAATGTTTTTAAATCAATTTTCTAAGCATTTGTTTCATTTAAGATATGTCTATTGATTTTTTTTTTTTTTAATTATTTTATTTTTCCAGGTATTACAAAAGGGTTTGGCCTTTGCCATCCCTGTTCTAACGAGGATCATGCTCATATAATATAAGTATGATTTACACCTCGCACCTGGCTTGAAATGTCATTACATGGTTCTGGAAAAGTTGGGATAAAAAGGTGATATTAATATGGTAGTTTGATGGAATGAAATGAGATGAGATGGTGGTTTATACATGATGATTATGTATGAAATAATTCAATTCACGTAGTTTTTTACATCCTAAAATATTATTTAATAAACACAAAGTATTCTTCGTTTGACATGTCAAGCACCTAGATATATAATCTAGATGATTTATCTAGCTTCTTTTATATTTAAAACATGTTCCTGTCTCCCTTCTCTTCCTTCTCTATCCAGGCTTTCTTTTGTTATATGGGTCAGATTTTCAGAAAATGTACAATTAGCAGCTCTACACATTCAGGAAATTCTCCTAAATTAGGTTGAAAAATGATGAATACTGGGTATATCTGAGTATATTTGGTATCGCATTGACTTAAAGTATCAGTTCTGTTATGTTAAACTACATTTTGAAGCTCATTTCTGTCTTAAATGTGGGTTATTTGAGAGGATTGGTGAAGGCGAATTGTACATTTTCTGAAAATCTTACCCACATATGAGAACTCCACTAGAGGAAAAACTGCAGCAACAATTGTTGTTGTCGCCCACAAATTTATTGTAACAAATACCCTTCCTACATACATAAGATACCTAGTTATAGAGCTTTGAATGAGTGAGTGAGTGAGATTGGTTGCTTTACGCCCTTATCAACACTTTGAAGTGTTATATCAAGGGCGGGAGAGCTGAGAGGGAGGCAGTTTATGATCATACCCAGGAAATAGAGATAGAGAAGATGGGAGAGAGAGACAGAGAAAAGAGACAGAAAGGCACTTTATGATCATACCCAGGACCATTATAGAGCTTTGCCTAGCCCTTCCTACAGTTATAGAACAATATTAGAGCTATGTATTTGAAGAATTCTGTGAGCATGACTTCAAATCATTTACTTTCTGACTCATTTGCCCGTACAGTGTGAGGGGAGCAAGGTTATGCTCATTGCACGCAATAGTTGTTTTATTGAAATAAACATTTTTCACTTCAGAACTGCTGAAAACTAGGTAGGGGAGTGTGTGTGGGGGGGGAGGTTACTTTCTCAATATTTATTTAGTATCAGCAATTGTTTTACAAGAGAAATGTACTTTAAAGTGGGTTCTGATGGGTTTGTCTTCCTGCTTAAAAAAATAACTATTTTTGTCACACAAATCATAATTTTGGACAGGGTAAAAGTAGGTTAAAAGGATTTGATTGTCAATGTATGTGTGTGTAAATATTTCAGCACTGTGTGTGTGTATGTGGGTCAGATTTTCAGAAAATGTACAATTGTCCGCTCTACACATTCAGTAAATTCTGCTAAATTAGGCTGCAATTTGGCCAATACTATGTAAGTCTGAGTATATTCGGCATTGCATTGATTCTAGCAATGTGTTAGGTTAGGTTGAACTGTATTTTGAACTTTATTTTCGTCTAAAATTTGGGTTATTTGAGAGGATTGGTGAATTTGAATTGTACATTTTCTGAAAATGTGTTGATATTTCAGGGGTGTGTATGTATGTGTTGATATTTCAGGGGTGTGTATGTATGTGTCTGTGTACCAGAAACACAACTATTTTTCATTTTTACAACATAAAAGAGAGAAACTGCTGCAGTAAAGGACCCAGTACTATGCTAATATACCGGTCCGTTGGAGGATGTGCTAATATGCATTTGTTGGTGGGTGGTAGATATGTATTTATATGTGGATGTATTTGAGGGGGGTGGACTTAGTAGGGGACTAATATGTATTTGCTGGGGGGGGGGGGGGGACTTAGAATATATTTGCTGATGTCGCTAATGGGTCAGATTTTCAGAAAATGTACAATTGGCAGCGGTACACATTTAGTAAATTCTGCTAAATTAGGCTGCAATTTGGTCAATACTAGGTAAATTCGAGTATATTCAGCGTTGCATTGATTCTAGCAATCTGTTTGGCTAGGTTGAACTGTATTTTGAATTCTATTTTCGTCTGAAATTCGAGTTATTTGAGAGGATTGGCGAAGTTGAATTGTACATTTTCTGAAAATCTGACCCTAATACTGCAACAACATACATGCCACACCCTTGTACGTAATCACCCTGAGCAGTAAGAAATGTGACACCAGCAGGTGTACCAGTATGGCAGGCACATTATCATTAAAACCCAATATATATAACATTTTCCCATTAAAATATATATAATTTAACTAGGCTCTGCAAACATACCTGTGATAAGGCGTTACGTGTGCCATTTCCACCCTAATGATATCCATCCTGCAAACTTATTATTACAATCCGGCAAAACTGGGTTGGGTCCCCCCTTACAACAATATCATTAAAAAACTTATGTATTAAAAATGGCTTTATAAATACATGTAATCAGCCCATCTCTGTTGCTGCTTCAACGTGGGTTAATGAGATCACAAATGCGTCCCTAGTTCTACCCAGTCTAGGTCCAAACCCTATCAGATAACAATGGTATGTCAGTGATTGGACGCCTACTGCGCTAATCGGTTTCCTGGCCTAGGACTAGTTCTAATGGGATTATAATGACATTTTGCGGTCTTAATGGAATTATAATGGCACTTGCGGCTTGAGGCGTGAGGTTTTCCCTCCGTTTGAAGGGACTCTCCCATCTTTGGGCCTAGACTGTGTAACGGATTGCAAGGTTATAGTATAACAAGTGGCCGTCTATATGGATGGAGTGTGTATTCACCATTAAAGTGGCTATGGACACTATTTGACTATATATCATTTAGAAATATGTTTGTAGTTTTCGATTACCCGCACAAGTAAGAACATTTGTGTGGAATACCAACTCTATATATACCTTAGATTAATTGATATTTGTTAACGAAGAATGTGGCAGAGATTCCATTGAGGAATTCAAATCTGAGAGAGAAGTAACTTGACCATAAAGTGCTGCCCTCAGTGCATGGTGAAGTAGGAGCGAGGCAGGAGTTACATAGTGACATATCTACCCTGTCCCATCCAGCTGGTATCACTTAACTCTCATTAAGATAAGAGGCGTCTGGGACCTTCCCTAACTGTCTGGCAGTTGGGTAGGGTGACTCCAGCACCCTACGAAATTGGAGTTTTAAACTCTTAAATACACACAATATATGTAATTCCTACATTAATGCTCCCGGGTATACATTACAAATATACTAATCTAGAACATAGTTGAAATTCAGGCAAACTTTCCCCAAATCGGGAGCTCAGTGGCATGTGTCACTTTAAGAGTGTAGGTAAGATGGAGAAACTTTTAGTACTGATGAATGATAAACAAATTCAGTACAAGTTTACGTGACACTTTGAATGAAGATTTTAAAATTGGTTCATAATAAAAAAAAAGGTGAATCTTTCTGAATAAATGTACTTCCATACATCATACTGAGTTTCTAGTTTATGTTTCATTGTGGCAATAAAATATGTATGTGGGATGGGAAACATCGTTTAGCACACATGGAAACACGTCAATGACAGTCGTCATACCTCAAACACATGGGCGAGGTTTTATTTTTGTATTTTATTGTCGATATGAATTATCTTAATTTATTCATAATGACATGACCGTCGCTTCACCGTGCTACCACAATTCTGAGGTTAACAATCTTAATAAATACAAGAGAAGAAACTCAATTAAAATTAAAAAGAGAAAAATAAATCAGTTATAATTTACAAACCTTGTGCCTTGTTTCTTCTGCTCATCTGAGCTATCCATGGGTCCATTTTGTCCCTGTCCACTAGCCATGTTGGTAAAGAGTACGTTGGTAGGCTAATCTATGGAGTAGTAATAAATCCAGTTGGTTTTTGTTGTATCAAGGGACTTGAGCCTTTGTTGCGAACCCTATCCAGGTAGTCAACGTTAAGGTAAGTCCCCAGGTGTAGTGGTTGGCTGGAAAACGTCAATGGTTTAATCAATGGTTTTAACTGAAAACAGGTTTTTGTTTCGACTAGTGTTAATCACCGTCTTCGTAACTTCTACATAATCAAGTTGTTCTGGATCATGATTCAATTTTCCTCTCTGTGGAAGGGAAATAAAAACAAATAATACCAATAACAATTGGGGTAAACCGTAATAGATGTTTATGCATCACAGTATTATAAGTTATAATATTATTAGTAATGTTCGCACAAGACAACACGTTCCAACACTAAGTTAACTGGTTAACAAAAACATTTTCTTACTTAGTTTAAGATATTGTTCGTTCTTAACCTCCTAAGGATAATCGTAGAAATGTCCTTAGAATACCCGGGATGCGTTTAAACAACGAATTTGTTATTGAGTAAATTATTCATCGAGAAACCAAACATAAATATCACAAGGAGGTAATTAAAATAGGGGGAAATTAGGCGGAAAGGTCATATTTTTAGTTCTCAATACTTATCTCAATAGCCATCAAATTGATTCACAAATCAGTTCTAACAGGAGCGAAAGTGTCTAATATATTTCTTAAGAATCATGTTGACTAATATACCGTACAACCACTTAGATTAACTTACAGCAGTGCTCATTATAGTTCCGTACTGTATGCTAATTAATCGCAAAAGAATTTATTTATTTAACTATCTATCTTGTTAGTTATATATTATAGTATCTATCTTTTCTCCGTACTTGTCTTGATTTTGAATATATATTATACAGATCTATATATGATATTATATAAAAAGTTGGATCAAATATAGCCTACTATTATATAGCCTATAGCCTACATATAATTATAAATTCAAACTCAAGACGAGTACGAAGAATAGTTGTTATCTTTCACTTGTCGGTGAAACCTGATAACCACTGGTTGTGACACTTTAATAAACATTAGACTGTTAGTCATTAGAAATACGGTCAGCAGCAATATTCCCATGTCACAATAATCACGTTATCGCGCAACTATTATGGATTTATGCTTAGCCTTAAGCTGCATGTGGCTTTGAATAAAATGAGTATAAGTAAGGGATTGCTATTGCATTGCCTGCACCAAATGACTACATGTAGACAGAGAGGCCTTGAAGAGATGCTGGAGACATAACAAGTGGATACTGGCCAGAAAGCGGAGGCCTGAGCAGAAGGCGAGTCAGTAGTGCCAGGCTATGGTAGTAGGGATGAACAACACACACCCGGTGTGCCCTGGAACTGCCTGCTGCAGTTTTTTAAAGCTGAACCTTTAAGAATGTCCGAGCACCATATACGAAAGACACCGCAATAAAGATGATTATTTTTTGCATGAGGCCGCGGGGAAAAAGGCCTTTGACACGTAAATTTTGACATAGCAAATATCACGAGAGTAAAAGGGTGTGCTCTGGCAAAAATGAGGCAGGGAAAGAGGAAGACAGGGGTCCACGGATGCACGATGAGAGCAGAGCCAGAGAGGCATGGCGGACGAGTTACAATCAAAATCATACAAAATTATGGATAATTTTACCTCAAATCAAAAGCTCCGTTTGGATTTGGGGTAATGAAGGTAGCTGAATATATCCTCACGAATGATAAGAGACATGGACAGTAATAATCCGATAAAATCCTTCTTTAGAATCCGTGGAACATGCACACGATGTAGCGTACAGCCGAACTCACAGATTATGTTATTGTAAGTAGTGGTCACGTGATAAGTAATGTATTCGTGACGTCACGAGGGATTCCCTTCATAGGGTTTCCCCGCCGGTGGAGCCGTGTTTTGGCTGTCTGCAAGAACCGGACGGGAGAGACAAGAAAGCGCTGTGCGTGTACAGCTTTGTTGAGGGTTCCAAAGTTTTAAATCACTTTTCCACGTGTGAACACATTTATATTTTTTTATCGAAATACGCTATCGCTGAGCCTGAGTCTTAGCTGACTGTACATGACGCAGTGTCACTCGGGGGTTGTGGCAAGCGAGACGTCTAAATCTAGGTCACGCCTTGCATCCCTATACAAGAGCCTTCGGCTGAGCCCCTCCACCAGAAAAAAACAGATCATATTAAAAAAAAAGATCCGAAGAACAGAGATGAATTAAAGAATTGAATTAATTAAATATAGGGACGGAGAGCCTATTCTATTAAGTATTATAAGTGTTTAGCCTTCTTGTATATTTATAAAAAGCCTATGGTTATAATTATTATGTTTTCTTTTTTTCAATTTCCCTCATTTTGCTAAGTTTGCCTGAGAAAAATTACAAATAGGCCTACTAAGTATATCTGATACTCTATGCAACGAGTAAGAAACCCATTGCCCCAAATCCAGTAAAGAGCAGGTTAATACTCGTTGCTCTGTCACTCTGTGTCGACTGAACATAGGTGCCAAAATGAGGTAGTACTTTTAGTCAGTCCATGTGAGAAAAGAAATTCTATTAATTATTTGCCACAACTTTAAAATGTTGCACCTAAATTTTCCTAATCTTCCCCTTATCCGCTACTTCATCTGTCAATGCCAGTGGAAACCCCTGCTAAGTCAACTGTATGCTATAGGCTATATATTTAGATGTGGTATTTATATTTTATTTTTAGTCCCATACACGACCTAATATTATGCAAAACAAATGAAGATAACCTAGTATTGTAATCATCAGATTTGGTACCATATTTCTTCCTAAACTAAAAGCATTTCATGAAAAAAAACTCCTCTCCTAATGCCATATATGTATATCTATAAATATAAGTATCCTGATCACTTAACACACTTGTTGTGACGGCAGTGTTGCAGTTCAGTCATTCTTAAAGGAGCAAGAGCCTTCGGCCGAGCCCTTCCATCAGAAAAGGAGAAAAACAGATCACATTAACAAAGGATCAGAAGAACAGAGATCAAAGGATTGACATGATAAAAAGCTCCCATTTAACAAATGTAGGGACTGAGAGACTATTTTATTATAAAAGACTGACTAGTTTATGCATAGCCTATAGTTTAGCGCTCCTTTCCTTTATAGGGAAGGGGGAGGGGGGAGATGGAAGGGGGTGGGGAAGGCGAGGTCCTTCGGTCATTTTATGATTTCAAGTGCCATTAAACGTCGCCTACTTGATATGTACTATTACGACCTGGCTTAGAGGAGAGAGGATTAAATCTAAGACAGGAGGGACTTCCCCCAAATTTGGATCGAGGGAGGCGAGCCCAGCTATTTTTTATGGGGATGTGAACTGATTAACAGGGACTAATGGAATATGCCTTCTTCCACACCTCAACATAAGAGAGAAATCCCCGCTCTATAATTACCCTGCCATAAACTATACCGACATAATTATTTTATTCTATTTTCAGCTTGTTCGAAGCATTATAAGGGCAAAATGGAAGAACTAAATAGTAGAACTATATATATGCCCTATTCGTGTGTGTAATGTCCCTTAGTCTATATGTGAATAGAGATATTCACTGGATATTACTGCTCGTAATGATAAGTCAACACCATAGCTTCGGGTCCCGGAAGTAGAGCCTCCTTTATTCATAAGCGCCGGAACAGCATTGGTGCCCCTGAGGGATTCACCGAAATGGTCAACACTACATCCCTCCTTTTTTTTCAAACATGAAAGCAGTGTATAAGACATCATTGTACAGGTTATACTCTTCAATGACTGTAACACATAAAACCTCATTTTACAATCAAGTCTTTGGACATTCTCATTAATCTTGTTTCAAAGGATGAAAACAGTACATAAGACATCAATGCACATGCTATACTCTATATGACAGTGACAGATAAAACCTCATCCTACAATAAAGTCTTTGAACTTTTCTGGCAGCTTTGTTTCTCTGGATGACCTGCGTTGGGTTCCCATGCTATTTCCTTCAGACTCAATACTTTCTTTTTGTTCTACATGATCTCTATTGGGTTGGAATAAACGAGTTGATGTTATGCTTCTTTTCATTTCTGTACCACCCTCGCTTCTTGCTACCACTTCCCCTCCCACCTTTTCCACTACCTCCATGGGGGTAACTGCGAAGTTGGGGGACATCTTATTTTCTTTTGGGATCTTCATCAAAACCTTGTCCCCGACCTGTATTTGTGATCCCTCACTGTGTCTCTTCTGATCTGCGTATATTTTCCCTTTAATTTTATTCTCCCAATCCCTGTCCTGAATACCCTCATCTAAGACTATTCCTTTCTCTTCCTCTCTTTCTCCCCAAAGTTCTGGCAACTTTGTCTTCATGCTTCTCCCAAACATAAGATAGTGAGGAGAGGCCCCTGTTGTAACCTGGGGTGTGGACCGATAGGCCATCAGGAATTTACCTATCTCCTTCCTCCAATTCTTTCCCTCCACCTTACTTATCTTGATCGCTTTTAACAGTGAGCGATTTTGTCTCTCCACCTCCCCGTTAGCCTGGGGCCAAAGTGGGGTAGTCCTCTCATGGAGGATGTTGAATTCTCTGAGGAATTCTCTAAACTCCTCAGAGATAAATTGAGGCCCATTATCTGTTCGTAATGAGTCTGGGACTCCATATCTATAAAACATGGGTGAAATCGCCTCAATTACTTTTTCGCTTGTTGTGGACCTCATAATGACTATCTCATACCACCGGCTAAAATAGTCCACAACTACAAGGATACTTTCTCCAGTGGGTAGTGGCCCTAATAAGTCTGCTCCCAACATCTTCCATGGTCTAGTGGGGGGAACCACCCTAGCCATCTCTTCTGGCCTACACCCATTCCCCATGACCTGGCACCCATGGCAGCTCCTGCATGCTTTTTCCCCATCTGCATCAATCTTAGGCCACCACACCTTGCTCCTTAGTCTACTCTTCGTCTTGACAATCCCTTGGTGTCCCTCATGAGCTAATTGTACAACTTTATCCCTAAGGCTTTTCGGGATTACCAGCCTTGTTCCTCGGAGGAGTAAGTCTCCTGATACACAAAGCTCGTCTTTCACATGTATATACCCTGGGATTCGACATTCTCTCCAGTCCCCCGTACTCACACATTTCCGTATCTGTCCCAATTCCTCGTCCAACCTGGACGCAGCTTCGATCTCAGTTGTCTTCAAGGCAACTGGCGTACTAACCTCTGCTATTGCTCTCACGCAATCATAGTTAGTTTTAACATCTCTCTGTACTTTGGGATTGAGCCTAGATAGAGCATCTGCAATATTTGTTTTCCCTGGTCTATAAACTACTTTATAGTCATAGGCCTGGAGCCTCAATACCCAGCGCTCCACCCTAGCTGATGGTTTAGACTTTCTAGAGTAGATGCACTCTAGGGGCTTATGGTCCGTTTCTAACTCAAAAGGACGCCCAAATATGTAAAGATTGAAGCGTTCACATGCCCAGACAAGCGCTAGTGCCTCCTTTTCTGTCTGACTGTAGCGACGTTCCACATCAGATAATGTCCTTGAAGCATAAGAAATAACTCTCCACTCCCCCCTTTGGAACTGAGTTAAGACTGATCCCAAGCCGACTGGGGATGCATCAGCTATTATGCGAGTGCAGCAATCACTTTCAAAGTAAGCTAATGTAGTGGCTCTTGTCATCAACGACTTCAATTCTTTGAAAGCCTCCCTCTGCTCTTCCCCCCAATTGAAATCTACATTTTTCCTAATCAATTTGGCTATAGGATCTGCCACTGAGGAGTAATTTGGAAGGAATTTCGCTGAATATTGGGCAAGCCCTAAGAATGACCTAGCTTCACTAGCTGTTTTCGGCTCTCCTGCATCCTGGATAGCAGCTATTTTTTCTTCACATGGCCTTACCCCTTTTGAAGTGATCCTGTGGCCAAAAAATACTATTTCTTCAAGTCTAAACTCACATTTTCCCTTGTTTAAAGTCATCCCGACTTCCACTAACCTGTCTAAGACCTTCCCCAGTCTCCTGTCATGTTCTGCCCGGTCCCGTCCATGAACTACAATATCATCAGCAATGTTCACAACCCCCTCACAACCCCGGAGGACATCCCGAATAATCTGTTGGTATTTCTCTGGAGCTGAAGTGACCCCAAACATCAATCTTTTATATCGGTACAATCCCCTATGTGTTACAAACGTTGTGATGTCCCGACTTGTTTCTTTTAGTCCGACCTGATGGAATCCCCATTTTAGGTCCAACTTACTAAACATAGAACTCCCATTTAGGTCGTGCATTACCTCCTCCACAGTCGGTATTGGGTGTCTTTCTCTGATGACCGCCTCATTTGCCCTACGCATGTCGACACACATGCGTATGTCCCCATCCCCTTTTGGGATAATTACCTGTGGAGAGACCCATGAACTAGGCCCTTCGGGCACTTCTTCAATTATCCCCAGGTCCAAAAGTTCATCTAACTTTTCCTCTACCTTTCTTTTTAATGCAAACGGCACCCTCCTAAGTGGCTGAGCAACTGGTTTTACTGTCTTGTCTACATAAATCTCAGCCTCATAACCCTTGAGATAGCCTACCCCTTCAAAAAGCTGTTGGTACCTTTCAAGAATTTCTTCTGTCCCAGGCCCTTTGACATTGTTAACCCCAAGGCCAATCTTCAAAATACCCAACTGCTCTGAAGTAACCCGCCCAAGGAGAGCTTGTCCTGCCTCCTCGACCACTACAAACTTTGCTGTTATTTGGTTATCTCCCACAGCTACTTTGGCCGTAAAACAACCTGCTACCGAGAGGGGTGTTGATGTACCATAGGGATACAGTTTCTCTGTGGACTTGAAGGATTTACAGACAATCTTATCCCTCTTACAGCGCTCCCACTCCCGTCTACTGATTATATTCCCATCACATCCCGAATCAATGATAAAATCAACTTTGATACCTCCAACATCAATAGGCATTGTCTGGTCTTTAACCTTGTGAGTCAGTGAATTGATTGTTACAACAAATGCATGACCCTCCTCATTTACAGTATCTTCCTCTTCGACACAATGTACAGTACCTTTACTATTACCTTGAGGAGTGTTCCATCTAGCCTTTTTACCTTTCTGTTTACACTTTGTGGCCAAATGTCCAATTTTCTTACACACAGGACAGGTTTTACCCTTTGCAGGACATTTATCATAACTGCTAATATGGCCATTACCTCCACAATTCCAACACTCAATGGGTTTTTTACCTTCTGAAGTCACCTTGTTTACCGTAGTAGTTTTTGAACTTTGTGGATACATTAAACAACTCATAGCCAAAGTATCTTCTTTGAGCTTCACCTTATCAAGAACCCTATCGAGAGTAAGCTCTTCTTCTAAGCATTTTAGCCTTAACTCATTATCTGAGAGGTTGCTAATGACTAGAGCTTTTATCATTTTATCAGATGTCCAGTTTGTAAAGTCACACTTTTCTGCATATTTCCTCAAACGTCCCGCATAGTCCACCATGCTTTCCTCACTGGTAGGTTTGAGTGTCATTAGTTCGAAAAGGGCAAAATCATTTGATTGTTTTGGAAGCAGCCTCTGACTAAGTTTCCCTTTTGCCTTCAGGTAATCTGTCCAATTAGCTGCAGTTATTCCTGCTGGTCGGTCAATGTCAGCCAGAGCGTCGTGCAGTTCCTCCACTGCCTCCCCCGCATAAATCAACAGCGCCATTTTGCATGTCTCGGCATTCGCTACAACTCCTGGGTCGACTCCATTGTATTTGAGGTCTCTCTCGAACCTCTCCAACCATTTGTCCCATCTCCTCCCCAATGTCAGTCTATCACCATGGAGATCAAATGGTTGTACCTTTAATTTAGGGCCTCTCTCTGCCATTGTCTTTGTTTACTGGACCACGATTAGCAAATTTACTCAGTATACATACACAATACGACTGGAAGTCCCTTGTATCATTCACAAACACCGTTGACTTTCCCAGTGTACAATACAATTGACAGTAATGTGAACAAACATACACCTCAGTCATCTATACACAACAGTGGTCTCATAAACACAGGTACAAACCCTATGGCACCTAAATGAACTGTCTCTCAGGATCTTCTTCTTTTTCCAAAGGAAAATCTCTTATTTTCCAATCCTAGTGTCAGCTCAGCTGTTGTTCCACGCTGCATGGACCCGCTCGTTTTGCACGTGGTTCAGCTCCCGTTTATTTTAGGTTTCACTCCTAGCCCTGTTTCTACTTCCTAGATGGCTTAACACCTACATGAATGGAATCTCCTGACCCTACGTGGATACTTTCTGCCTCGTCGCCAATGTAATGTCCCTTAGTCTATATGTGAATAGAGATATTCACTGGATATTACTGCTCGTAATGATAAGTCAACACCATAGCTTCGGGTCCCGGAAGTAGAGCCTCCTTTATTCATAAGCGCCGGAACAGCATTGGTGCCCCTGAGGGATTCACCGAAATGGTCAACACTACAGTGTGCTATTCTGTTTTAACTGTTTTATTTAAAAAAACAAAAACAAACACGAATAAAAGTTCAATATATATGGGGGGATGATGAGGATGGAATTGGTGATGGGGGATCTGAAGAAGAAGGGTGCGAGGGGGAGGGATGTTCTGAGGTACGGTACAATAGTAGTTTGAGGAAGAATACAGGGTGTGAGGGAGAAAGGAAGGAAGGTATGGGGGACTGAGGTAGGAGGATGTGAGGGATCGAGGAGGGTGTGTAGGCCTACACGTGAGCATGTGAAGGAGGAGGGCGTGAGGCTTGCCTTTTCCGAGAATTTTAAGGCTTCTCCAGGTATGCTCTATATATCCTATGGCCAGGTCGACCAGCGATATCCTTTATATTAATGTTGCTGTACTTAGCCATACACTTTTCCTGGCTTGCTATTAATCTGAGACAGAGTATAGAGCGTGTATATGGCTGGCTATAGAGACGAGTTGGATAACGGTTTTCAAGTGAGTTATTCCCTTCAAACATGCATATTTATATCATTCACATAATATCAAACATATCTGTAGGCCTATATTTGCCCTCTAGAAGGGCTATGGTGTAAAATTGATCTGATATTACATAAATGTACACTTCCGGAATTAAATATTATACATACAATATCCAATAATATATTCATATTATATCACATGGTATCGGAATGTTAGTTGACCTATGAGGTTGGTAAGGTGTTACTGTTGGTCAGCAAGGTATTGACCAATATTAATATATTTTTTATAATATTTTATCCTAGGTGGCACTATATCGACTAATTAATATCATTAATGTTAACACTCATTAGATAATAATGATGTGGCATTTAATGCAGATGCCGTGCATGCATTGCCATGTAAATTTATGAGGTTTGTTCTGTTCTGGCCCGGCCGACTGTCGCGCCATCTGCAGTGAAGCGGTATAACTACCCATTTTATGTGTTGGCATCACTATGATAACGTGTTGAGCAATACCGAGGTGTTATTGATAAATATTTGCAAAAAGGGGTGTGCGTTATGGATAATGGAAATAAACGCATTAATAGTATATATATCATAATACGTCATGTGAGGTAATTTTACAGAGGTATCATGCAATGTTATATAATCGGTCAAAATATGTAATTTAATATAAAGTGCGCGTGACAATACCAAGAGGCTAAACAGTGATTTGGACATGCCAATCCCCGTTTTTCATGGGTGGTGCTGGTATGAAAATATTAATGAGCATTTTGTTTGCCTCATGATTACAAAAGAAAAGTAACACAATATTCTTGGGTTTTCCATGAGAGTATCATCATATGAAAATGGACTCAATAAAATTTATTTAAAAAAAAATTCAATCATATATAGGCCTATTTTTTTTTTCGACAAAATCTTTATTCAGTAGGTAGTTACAATTTCACCAAAAACAATCTCATCGCAAGCAACGATTTTCCTCATGCCCTGATATTATTAGCTATGCGGACTGCCGATATTAGGTGGGTAGAGGATGATTGGATATGCTAAAAATATATTACATTTTACACGAGCTGGTCCCTACAGTATGATAATACTATTTCTAAGGTCGACGTCTATGTATTTACAAACAGTACCAAAATAGGGCAACATTTTTACTTATTTACTAACAGGCTTTATATGATAATGATAATGGAAGATGAAGGTGATATATACATTTCTTAAATGACATATATGGCTATAGTTGGTGGGTGAGTGAGTGGTATATCAAATCAGAAGTGAGAGTGTTACAGTGTGAGAAATTAATACCTGCCAGCCGGGTAAACAATTATGCTGGTGGGTAGTAAAACTGGCAAGTTTGACGTTAAGTGCATGGGAGATAATAATGTATTCTTTATTTGTTAAAAGTTTACCAAAAAGCTAATGTGCTTATGGAGATCTGTGGCATCCCTTGAAATAATTGGTACAAGATAGATCACTGAATTGTTGGTGGTCAGTCTTTTGACAGGAATTCCCATCTTGGGATATCTACGTTCTTGTTCTCTACATATTATGGAAGTCAATCCTTCGATCCTTTAACTGAATAGAAATTCTTTTAGCACTGTCTGGGCGCTCAGCATTTCCTCTCAAAACTTTGATATAGTTCAAAACGCCAATATATATAATTATATTAAATATAAAATATTGGAACATATATTGGAAGGGTGCGTTACAGATTACTTGTGCTAGAAATTTCATGTTTAGATGATACTTTTCACTTCTCTGTCCCTAGAACCCGGGCGGTGTGTGTGTGTGTGTGTGTGTGTGTGTGGGGTACTTGAGTTGAAAGTCGGCGGGGGGGGGGGGGGGCGTGCCACGGCAGTAAAATGGGGACCTTCGGGAGCTGATCATTGTCATTGGTCAAAAGGGGAGGGGGTTGTTTAGAAGGCATATTTTAAAAAAATTATGGGAATGGGGTCTTTTTCTATTAAAAGAAACACTAGGTAACACAGGGTTTTCTTTAAATCCTTTTTTATTTCTTAATTTCGGAAGATGTAAATGCCTATTAATGGGGGGATCTTTGGAAGCTGAGCTTCGGGAGCTGACAGCCTGAAAAATGTGGTCTTCAGGAGCTGACCTTCGGGAGCTTGGTGCCTGAAAAGAGGGGACCTTCGGGAGCGGATTCAGGCAAAAAGAAGGGGCCTTTGGGAGCGTCTGGAGCTGAGAAAGGGGGCCTTTTCCGCGGCACATATACCTGTATACACTATGAACTCAAGTACCCCCCGCCCACCCCCGGCCCTAGAACCACAGAAAACTTCGGACAACAATGATTCTCGATTCTAAACTCTCATAGAAAATGCGGCAGACATTATGAATTATTCTGTACACTAGAATGTCCTTGCCTCAAGCACCAGAGCTTACCTTTTGTATTGGTGAAGGATCGGGGACACTGGTTCTCCGAATCTTCTACTCGCCATCGCTGTTCTGTTGGAATAACAACAGTCGGGTGTTTTACCGATTATTACACCCCTGTGCTGTTGCTTCCTATACCTTCAGCATTGTATGTCACACTTGGTCAAAGTGGTGCATAACATGTGAGTTATGTCACCCTGGGGACATACAACAAGTAGGTCCGCCCAAAACGTAAATTACTTCTTTTATTTTTAATTATTTATATTTTTTATTTATTAATGGGGTGTAATAAATATGGAACAAAGCTCGGGTGAAGTCTGTACACTTGTTAGTGACCTCGGGAGCACAGAAGATCTCGGGCTAACGCCCTCTAACTTCCCGCGCTCCCTCGGTCAATAACAAGTGTACAGACTTCCCCCTTGCTAGGTTCCATCTATTTTAATAGGCCTACTTCATTCCCCTGTCAGCATGCTCCACTAACTCTGGTGCAGCATTTGCATAATATATAGGCCAGGTCGTCAGAAAATGTACAATCAGCAGCTCTACATATATCTAATAATTTAATAATTTAATTTAATATAGTTTCCCTTTTCAAATATGGCAAATTCATTTTCGTTGGGTAATATAATAGTCTGAAACAATATATCGGTTGATAGACTGGATGAAATTTAATATTGATTTCTCTGGTAATTGATAGTGTCATCGTTTCTGCATAATTTCATTATTATAGAACTTAATATCTTAATATCATCACACTCTAATGAAGCAAGGGTTGAACTTTCATACTTCTCATTTTGTTTCAGAATAGACTTTAAAGTTTATCAAATACATTTGTGATTTGGAAAGTAGGAGTTGATTGTGTGAAACACAATGTTCTGAACATATGTTATTCCCCAGGGCAGGCACAGTTTGTCAATTCTAAAATAGATTCCTGTATTTCCCCAAAGGCATTTCTATATTGACTGACTGTCTTTTCCTTTATTTGAATTGTTACAAAGGAATTATAATGCCCACATGCCAAGGTTATTACACTCTTCACAAGAAGCCAATATTGCAAGGATAACATTATTCAACCCGAGAAATACTTGCAACACCTCGAAGATCATGAATAGTACTGTTCATTTTTTCCCTACATCGGGGCTTTATTCAGGTTTGTCAACAAAGCACTGTTTCCGAGGGATCATTTACACATAAATTATACATCGATCTCCTCATCTCTTCTCATGATCTGTGGCATTATAATAAAATTCCTTATGTGAAATACATACGAATTATTTTGTTTTTACCTTTCGTTTTAAGAACCTGACATCTTTCTTCTCTTATTTTTATTCCGGTCATGCTTTTCAAGTTTTTAACACCTACTAGTCCCAAGACCTATCTATGCCCTATATATAAAAATGAACTATATATTAAAATGAACAATACTCGGCAGGTCACCTGCAGGTCACCTGCCGAGTATTGTTCATTATAATAATTTAAATGAAATATTGAGTTATGTTTTGAATGAAGAAATTGGGAGTTGACCAAAGAAAGTTAGCTCAAACAGTCGAGAAAACATAGGTCTAGATAAACCAAGAAATTAATGAAGACCGAATTATATGGAATTGACATTGATGTCAACCGCTGTATGACGGGCGCTCCTTGTTTTTAGAACAATTAAGTGTAGCGAGGCTGCATGAGTGGAAAAAACGTCAATTAATTCGTTTGATCGGCTATCCTAAAGTACGGTCGGCCAACATTACCAATGAAACCAGGCGAACCGTCAAAGCAAAACGGGTAGTATTTTTTTGTATTTAAAGATTTTTATTCAGACAAAAACATTGTGCATCAAGTACAGTTTATCTCAGAATTTGCTGATTTCTTATTTACCAATATTTATATGAATATTACTAGTGACGATGTCATTCACACAAAAATGTTATCTATAAGAAAAAATGGAGAAATAAAATACAATAAAATACATAGATGTATAAAAACAAACACAAGCGCGTTGTTCAACATCATGACATTCCTACACTCTCCCGCGCACCGTACCCGGGCGATACGGAGCGGCAAGCTTTTTCGTCTTCAGTGTGACGATTTTTGTCTACCGAGCACCGCGAACGCTACTGGTGAAGTGTGGTGACGAAATTGCCTGAACTTCTGATACGAAAAACGGTCCTTTGAATCACGGAGACGAAATATGATATGCTCCGTATTCGCGCTCCGTTTTTCGTATTGAGTTTTGAGAACTACATAGGTGCAGAAATGTCTAAAGAATTTTTTAGAAAAAATAAAATTCATTGAATCTCTACAATCTTTGGTGTACATATAGCAGGGTATATGAGCATAATGCATGTGAAGTTTCGGAAGGCTGGGACCAATATTTCGAGTGCAATAGACGTATCCCGAGTTACCATCTGAGGGGCTTACCAAGGTGCTTCCAGTGCAGATTACGAGCCACAGGGAGGCCACATTTGGTGGGGGTAGCTACCGCACCCCTGGGCCGTAGCTCCAGCCCTGCCTCTGGTAGCTTCCCCTGCCCTCCACGCTCTGCATGACGGCCGTCACGGCAGACGCATATTTTACTGAGGGCAGAGGATGTTTTTGCTTTTGTTTAAAATAATTTTCTATGATAATAATGTTGAATGTGGGTGTTTCAACATTCCCACCCTGTTTTTTCATATGAAATTGAATATGGGACTTTCTGTGAAGGAATCTTTCTTTCTGAATTCATTCAAACTAATATATAATATTTGGGCACTTCTCATGAAACGTCGACAGAATTCCTAGACCTGTATTTCATGATAATAAGTGATTTTGAAAAAATAATAGCTTGGTATCCGACTGGCAAAATGATGCTATTACTCTTTCCCAATTACAAGATTGATTATTTGAGGCCATGTTGATAGCTGGTTCAGTGGTGTAATGGTTAGAGCACTTGATTCTTAATCACAAGGTTGCTAGATCAAACCCAAGCATGGGCAGGTTTTTTTCTCTGCTTTCTCACACCGTCACGGGTGAGCGCACACCCCTTCACGCACAGCCGCACACGGCCAGGCGCGCCAACTCTTAACGCACCACCGCACACCAGGGATTATGAGATTTAGCTTTCCCAGGTACGAAAAACGCCTGAGACGAAAAAAATCGTATCAAAAGTGGGTACAAGAAAATCGTATTCATTTTCGTATCGTGCGGATACGTTGCGCGGGAGAGTGTACTTATTAGTTGGACCAGTTCCGTAGGCTCTGGTCGGAATTTTATTTTTGCAGGCCTACTTGGCCTACAGGTAGGCCTAACCTAAAAAACGCCGAAGAACAAGCATTCCAAACAAAACCGGGCAGCTGGACAGGAAGACCATAATCTGCTCCTTAGTTCTGAGCGGAATATATTAGCCAGATGTCAGAAACCCTAGAGATTGAGGGAAAATGATGGAAATCTATGGTCGGGGTGGGGGGTGGAGAGGGAATGGGAGGCAACAACAATACAACAGTGACAAAAAACATCTTAACAGGGTTCCATTTGAGGTATGAATGTTAATACAGATACTAACTTACAGAGACAACTTGAAAGAGAAAGATGGTTGGAGGGGGAACAAGGAGAGTGGGAAGATGTGGGCCCCACTGTCCCACTAGCAAATCCCGTGCAAAGCACAGGTATTTGCTAGTAGCCTATAATGACAATATGTGCCGCTCACGGACTGTATTAGCATAGATCTAGTATCAAAAGTAGCAACGATGTAGATTCTTTTTTTTAGTAATTTTACATGTAAGCTCATGATGACATCCCCTACCCCTTTTGATTCCCTGCTTTGGTTGTGAGCGGACAATCTAAATATTATTAAAATAATCTTTGGTACGGCCTCTTTGCTTCTGGGCTTACTCGGCGAATATAATCCACTTCATACTTGACACTATGGTCAAGTCTTATAAAACCCGCTTGTACTTAGCCTAATTCGTAATATAGAAAACTTTGTTTCAAATATCAATTCATCAGTGTTGATCAGTGGTGGTATTCTGTATGATTTGTGTCATAGAAAAAGTTGGAATTGACAAAAATGTATAAACTTGTGTAGGTTATAATTTGGCTATGCTGGCCTCAACATTCCCAGACCCTCTAGTTGGCACGCACTGTATGTGCTTTTCTAAAAGAAGGTTGACAGTAGTCTTAAAACATTTTGATATTCAGTTTTAACACATTCAAGAATTATTCATTCACTTTTATTCATTTTATTATCATTTTTATTCATTTTATTTCATTTCATTTCTTTTTTTTCTTTAGTGGGAAACAGGATAGACCAGATTCAATGTTAACCTAAAATACCCTCTCCACTGCCCTCCACTGCTTGGGGTTGTGGGTAACTTGCACAGGTCATTGATTTTGTTTTGTCAGGGTTAGGGGTCACTCCCCCTTGACTGTGGAATATCAAAAGACAGTCCATGAACGGGGAGAACTAAACTTGCACTAGGGCTCTACTAACAACAGATTGTTTATTGCAGTGCCTACAGTTACATCAGAATAACAATGTCAACTATTAAAGACAGGGGAAACAAATATAGGCAGAGTACAACACTTTAAGAGCTAAAAATGGATAGAAAATACGAAAAACAAAAAAACATATAAAAAAGGGAACAAAAACTTCCAAAAAAGTTCCAGTAATCGCAAGCATAGAAGCAAAAACTAATCAGAAGACATGTATTGTAATTTAAAAAAAACAAGGTGAACTTGGTCTGAACAGACACCCTTTTTTCTCATGTTAACAGCTGTTGTCATATACCCATGTTATAAATTGTCTTCTTGAATAAAGATCCGATGTTGGACAAAAAAAAACAAAAAAACAAACAATGTCAACTAAAATCATATAATAAATATCCCTGCAGCAGAGATACATACATGTATGTCAGTTCTTTGTTTGGGAGAACTGGTCACTGGCATGGTTCCCGCGGCCCAGAGCACATCATTTTTCATGACTTTTAATGACCAATTCCCACAGTTTTTAATGACTTTTTAAGGATCAAATGAAGTCATGTTAGCAGATAATTTATTACCATGAAATGACACAAACAATATACTCCTTCGATTTTTTGGCCAATTCTTTCTGTGCTTCATCCAGTTCGTTTTCTCTTTTCTTTTACTCCTCAGAGCATTTGCTTGTGATACCCTTTTAGCCATTTTTGGCCCTTGAGTGGGCATACACAGGATTCTCACCAGAAATATTTGACAGTAAAGCAGGTGCCAGACCCCATCTAGGGGGGTCTGGGGGCATGCCCCCCCCCCCAGGAATTTTTTTAGCAAAATGATACTGTTTTAGTGCGTTCTGCTGATTTTAAGGGCCATCAGGTCAATCCCTTAATCATTAAAATTTAAACTCATAGTTTACATGATTAAGCTTTATTTTCCTAGTTACCCTAACAATGTTTTTGAGATATCATTTTTTTCTAATAGCGTAGTGTCATTACACAATGAAATAATTTGAAATAGAAGAAAAAATAGCATGCTTATCATTTTTTCTCTTTCATTTCTGTTCTGACTACTCTTATAGGGCGCTCAGATGACTTTTTAATGACTCACAGTGAAAATTAATGACTTTTAAGGCCCTTAAAAACCCAAACTCAGAATTCATGACTTTTAATGACTTTTTAAGACCCGCGGGAACCATGTGGTGTTCTGAAAAAAATAAGAGTTCCTGCTGGGAATTGAACGCTGGCCTCTGCCTTGTGAAGCAGGCCCTCTGTCCACTGAGCCACAGAGCTACAGATATAAATAGCAAGTGTTGTAGACTTATAGCCCAATGAACATACTATTGCCTCCCAAAACAAATGCTGACCCGCATCCAGCTTCTTTTTCCAACACTTTGGATCTTCTATTATATTTAATAAGTTTTTGCACTATATATTACACTTTAATGGAGTCAACTATCTTTAATAAGATGGGTGTTCTAGCTGTTAACAGGGGGATTGAGAACAACAGTTTAGAGGCAATCAAGCAGGCCGTTGTAGTTGTTTTCAGTGAGCCTAGATGGCAGCACGGCTGTTTTTTACATGCAATGGTTAGGACATAACACCACCTAGCTTCTATTACAGACACTACATATTAGAGATTCATATAGGCCTACAAAATTCACTTTTCCTGGGGGTTTTATAATATATTTAACATGTGATTTACTTGTAATATATGTTGCTATTAAATGCCTAACCTGTGCCCAAATAATGGGTTGGCTATGACTCCTTACATAGTAATTACATGAATTTGAATGTTTTAACCCCCCTAAAATTGGTGCTGCCATCTGTACTATAGGTTTGAGGCTTCCTCAATCTGTACCTTTGTCATCACCTTTTGGTGCATGCTGGAAAATGAACTCCTTTTATGTACAAAGTGTTTATTGCAGTGTCTACAGTTACATCAGAATAACAATGTCAATTAAAATCATATAACAAATGTCCCTGCAACAGAGATCAATACATGTATGTCACTTCTTTGATTGGGAGAACTGGTGGGAATGGAACCCTGGCCTCTGGCTTGTGAAGCAGGCTTTCTATCCACTCAGCCACAGAGCCACACTCAAACTTGCCAGTGTTGTAGTCTTTTATTCCATGATTTGGCCGTGAGCGTACAATATAATCGATATACTTGCCGCTCACAAGGTGGACAATATAAATTCCTTGTATTGTACAGTGACGTCACAACCGTTCGAGACTTGGGGGACAACAAAGTTTGATGAAATTAATGCAAATAAAGTTGTTTTAAGTTAAGAATCATGGAATAAAAGCAAGAATAGCACAGTATCGCGTCTTCGGCGGCCTATATTCTCCTCCTATGGCCGAAAAACAACTCGGCCTACGGCCTCGTAGTTTTCGGCCATACTCGGAGAATATAGCCCCCCTCATACGCGATACTATGCTATTCTTGCTATAATACCGATGTCATGTAATACTGGTAGCGACATGCTCGGCGTTGTGGCGAACTACGGCCACGTACGGGGCGGCGGCCATTGGGGGACAGATTGAAAATATCATCGATGGGCGCCCGTTTTTTTGCGTTTTTTACCGTTCAGTTTTGAAATATGTTCACGATCGTTTGTACCAATACTCCCATCTCCATTCCCCAAGTAATCAGAATAAAAGCAGGTGCTATCAACACCCCAAAGCTTTTAAAACATCGTTGACACAGCCGAGTTGTGCGCCAAAACCCCTATTTTCGCCCAGATCACGCTATGTATTAGCCTACTATGGCAGGGCTCGCTCAAAGATATGAAAGATCAGATATGCCTTCCAAGGCCTTGAAAAGGCCCCCCCCCCAAATTTCCCCCCCGGGGGGAAATTTGAGAAAAATGACAGCTATTTCAGGCCATTCTGGTGATTTTGAAGAGAGTCTAATATTATATCTATTTCATATTGTAAAATATTCACCATTTATAAGTATAATACCTTACTAGCAACGATTGCTAAATGAGGTAGGCCCTACAGATAATGATTCAATAATCACATGATTTTCGGACAGTCAAATAGATATGTTTGGGTATTTAATACATTTTAAATTGTGGAAAAGGCCCAAATAGCTTTCGAGTAATGAGCATAAGTATTTGGACATAATTTGAGACATTATTTAGGCGCATATTTAGAATAAAATATATTTTTTTTTGTAATTTCGCCTATTCTGATAATTGCTTAGGCCTGCCTGAATGTGGTAAAAGATAAAGATATGATTAAATTTACTGATGTTGTTAAATTGAGGTGAGCTGGTATAGTGATGGCGGCGCCACGCTATATGTATACCATAGATTGTAAGTATTCAACGAATTTTATTTTTTTAAAAAAAAATGGCACCCTTAAATCAAATGCTGCCCATTTGGGAGAATTACTCATATAATATAATACTTAGAAATAGCCCTTTGAAACGGCTAAAATTCTTAGTTACCTGAATTCACACCAGCGGGCGACAAGGTGGCCCAAGTGCTGTCCCGGATCCCAATATAGTCTAGCTAGCTAGGCTCTCAAACAATAGTTTTTCCCACACCTGAGAGTCTGGACCAGACTTACGCAATAAGCATTAGCTCATAAATTCTCCAGTCAACACCTCCTCGATGAGGAGTGGAGTTTGAGGCTGTGTGAGGTGTGCTTGTGCAGGATGAGTTGAAGTAGCTCTAGGATGGTTGTATCAGCAATTGTCAGGGAGGTCATCCCAGATCCATTTCCAACAAAGTTGTTAGAAGCGTACTGCACTAACCACGGCAGCCATCATACTTTGCTGACCCACTTTTGGGTCTCACTGGTCCGGATTGGTGGTGCCCCCTGTATCAATGTTTGCAGGGGGGGGGGGGGGGGGGAGGGACTTCATACCATCAAGCAAAGTGTGTTTGTGCGGAGGGGGGGGGGGCAGTTCCTTTAATGTACATTCTAATTATATACTTGAAAAAATGAATTATGATTTTTTAAAATTATAAAGTCAGATATACAGATGTTAAATATATGGCTGCTAACCTGTCAATAGTTTTTTATAATGCCATATCTGTACATCTTGGGGTGTTATGAAGTTTCATTATCTCCCCAAAAAATTATTTAGAAGACCCACCAAAATCTCCCTTTTTTTCAGTCTGACTCTATCATCTTCCTAAAAGTTTGGAATCCTTTTTGAATGGAACATGTAAGGATAACACTGGCTAGATATGTATATGAAGAAGCCAATTAATTGCACTATTTATCCCATTTGATCCAGATCCCCACATACTGTAAAAAACAAAATCATCAAAATATTGTAGAAAAAGCCATAACAATTCATGAAAAACTCAGGAAATTCGAGGAAATATAATTGTTGCTCGAGTTTACCTATTTGAATCTTCCATTCTACAGTACTCAAGATAAAGGAAACAAAATACTGAGGAAAATATTTTTGGGGTCATATTAGCTTAGGAATGCAGCTTTAAGCTAAGGAATTGACATATTGGGACCATGTTGTCATGGAATGAACATTGCCAATACTTGACTATCTTTCAGTGCAAATAGTTAAGAACAAAAATATTTCTTCAAAGAAGAACTTAATGTTAACGATTGCATGCTTTGAATGCAGTGTATGGGGAATATTTTGGGCCTGTTTTATAAGTTAAATAATTGTATTGTATTTCTTTATTGACAGCATTTCATCTTTACAGACAATAGTTCTCAGCATATCAAGTGAAAAAAATAAATATAATATAAAGAAATGATAATAGATTGTTTCGTTTTGTTTTATGCTTAACATTAAAGTGGCTAAGGTCACTATTTGACTATATGTCATTTAGAAATATGTTTGTAGTTTTCGATGACATGCATAAGTAATTAAGAACATTTGTGTAGAATACCAACGCTATATATTCCTTAGATTAATTGATATTTGTTAATGAAGAATGTGGCAGAGGTTCCATTGGGGAATTTAAATCTGAGAGAGCAGTAACTAGACCATAAGGTGCTGCCCCAGTGTATGGTAAAGGGATGTGCACTAAGAGCGAGGCAGGAGGTACATAGTGACATATATACCCTGTCCCATCCAGCTGGTATCACTTAACTCATTAAGATAAGAGGCGTCGGGGACCTTCCCTAAACCAACCGAATTGGGTCAGGCAGTTGTGTAGGGTGACTCCAGCACCCTATGACATTGGAGTTTTATACTCTTAAATACACACAATATATGTAATTCCTACATTAATGCTCCCGGGTATTCATTACAAATATACTAATCTAGAACACAGTTGAAATTCAGACAAACTTTCCCCAAATCGGGAGCTCAGTGGCATGTGTCACTTTAAGGTTGGTATATCCGTATTGGTAATCTTTATGAACGTTAAGATAAAATTTCGAGTGTCGCCTCAGAGCGGTTTAGCGACAAACTAACAATATCATTTTCGCACTACAGGCGCCACCTGGTATTGACACGGCTATCTAATGCTATATAAGTAAAGACATTGCAGCAGTCTAATATTAAGAGCATATGGGTCAGATTTTCAGAAAATGCACAATTGGCAGCTCTACACATTTAGGAAAATCTCTTAAATAAGGCTGAAAAATGAAGAATACCGGGTATATTTGGTATCGCATTGTCTTAAAGTATCAGTTCTGTTATGTTAAACTGCATTATGAAAATTATTTTAGTCTTAAATGTGGGCTATTTGAGAGGATTGGTGAAGGCGAATTGTACATTTTCTGAAAATCTAACCCATATATACTTTTGTATTGGGTTTTTGGGTATAAAATAAAAAATAAAATAAGAAATCAACAATAAAGGAAGTTTAT
Source organism: Sthenelais limicola (assembly GCA_942159475.1). Taxonomy (NCBI): domain Eukaryota; kingdom Metazoa; phylum Annelida; class Polychaeta; order Phyllodocida; family Sigalionidae; genus Sthenelais; species Sthenelais limicola. The sequence continues at coordinate 102,086,452 of OW804100.1, read as the reverse complement.
TTGTGTGAATTCCTACCCTTTCTGCATCAGTGAGACATTCCTACCCTAGGAATAACAAATACATTGTGTGTATAGGCTATTCTCGTGACAATATTCTCAGGATTGATTAATCCCATGATATATGCAGGATTAGTGTTCCACCAGGTAGTAAGGGAAGACCCCCGTAAGGTGCATTAGTCCTTTAAAAAACAAATTATTAAACCCTTGATATTTGGGGGGGGGGCGAAACATGCTCTACCCCCCCCTATCTGTTGGTTGGAGGGGCCATGCCCCCCCCCCCCCCGCCCGCAACCCCTTTTCCTACACCACTGGTTTGGACCGTACTACAGCATAGTCCAACTGGGTATATAGTTTAGTTTCTCTTCTGTTTGAATTTACAGATGAAGGTTACAATTATGTTTGGATTAAGACGGGTAAACGGATAAAGGGGTCAGATTTTCAGAAAATGTAGAATTGGCCTTCACCAATTCTCTCAAATAACCCAAATTTCAGACGAAACTAAAGTTCAAAATACAGTTCAACCTAACCAAACAGATTGTTAGAATCAATGCTATGCAGAATATACTCGAATTTACCTAGTATTGACCAAATTGCAGTCTAATTTTTCAGAATTTACAAAATATGTACAGCTACCGATTTTCTGAATATCTGACCCATATAACACTCACCTACCTGAGATAGGACAGTTGCGGTTGATTGAATTAAGTCCCGAGGGGCCCGAAGAGTCACACCGCTCTCCGAGATATAGTCTGTCCAAAAAGTAGTTGACACGTGATTCCTTAGTCCCTTTAAGGGGAGGGAAAAGTGAGAGATTTCTGATTTCTATTTATGACAAGGACCTGTCAACCCTTTGCCCAGCGGTCGCTCATTGCAATCAACCATGGAGAAACAGGGCCAATATAACCAGGTCTTCATTCCTTTTTAGCAAAACAACAGCTGCTGCACATAGAACAGAGACAGCACAATACAGTACAGCTGTACATTTGGCCATGGTTGGTCGCAAAGGCCATGGTTGGTCGCAAACGGCGATTTAGGGGGCAATAGTTTGATGTAAAAAATCCCCCACTTTTCCCTCCCCTTAAAGGGACTAAGGATTCATGTGTCAACTACTTTTTGGACAGACTATAGAAGGAAGAAAGAGTAAAAGGTGGTAGAGAATTAAAATGATAATTAGTTGAGTTGTAAGTTGTTTTTTTTAACCACCTTTATTCAAGAACACCTGCCATCTGGGCATAAACATTGCTAAATCAACGTAGTTAAAGGAGAATCTAGGTAACCACACAGTAATATCCTTTTAAAAACTTTACCATACAATGCTAATGTACAAGTATTATGTTCTCAAGTTTTTCATTAATTTTGGTATCATAAGTCACAGTCATACCCATATATTCACCTGGTTTAAAGATGTACGTCCCACAATTGGATCTAACTCATCATTTAATGATGGAATAACTTCTTTTTTCTCTCTCTTTTAAATGCTTATTTCTTGTTTGTGAGTTTCCTTGTTTTCTATATTGAACATACAATGCTGATACATCTCATAGATTATGTGAACTTTATATCACCTGTTCATAGTATTTTGAATGCATCTTCATAGATTGTAGATTTTTGCACAGCCTGAACTTCATGACATATAAATCAAGTTTAATAACTCAGTTCTGTCGACCATTAATTCAGTCCATCGCCTATTTATCATCTTTCTTTCTAGTTCTTTGCGTATTATCTATTTGTTCACTTATTCTCACGCCAAAGTTAAAATAGTGTTGCTAACTTCTTCACCATTGATTTGTAATGTAGTAATTTCGGATTTCGGACAGGAAAACGTATTATTTTACTCTATTTGACATATTTACCTGCATTTATCTGATATAAATACTGGAGACAAATAATATAAAACCAAACAACTAGAATTTCTTTTTGATTGAATACATCTTTATTACACCACGGTGGGAGTCCAACAAAATATAATTCCCTTTTAAAATGTACAACACAAAACAAAGCAGAAAAATAATAGTAGCCGTTAGTATTCATCGACTGTTTCCTTCCCTACATTGTACTGCATTGCCTCCCATTCTACAACCTAAACCCGATGGCCGTGATAGAGGAGAGAGGCTTTATTACACCCCTGTGCTATAGTTGCCTATACCTTCAGCATTGTATGCCACACTTGGTCAAAGTGGTGCATAACATGTAAATTATGCCACCCTTGGCACATACAACAAGTAGGTCCGCCAAAAACTGAAATTACTTCTTTTATTTTTACTCATTTATATTTTTTATTCATTGATGGGGTGCAATAAATATGGAACAAAGCTCGGGTGAAGTCTGTACACTTGTTAGTAACCTCGGGAGCGGGGAAGATCTCGGGCTAACACCCTCTAACTTCCCGCACTCCCTTGGTCACTAACAAGTGCACAGACTCCCCCTTGCTATGTTCTATCTATTTAGAAACCTCTGAAACCCCACCCACCATATTGTTTCACAAACTACCCTACCCCAAAACCCAAAATAGAATGTGTGAAATACCCCACCCAAAATAGAATGTGTGAAATTACCCCACCCAAAATAGAATGTGTGAAATTACCCCACCCAAAATAGAATGTGTGAAATTACCCCACCCAAAATGAACATTGTAAAGGTGCATCCCCGACTAAAATGACCATAAGTTTGAATTGCAAAGTTAATATGTCCTAATTCTACATTTTATTTCAAACGATGTTCGTCATACTCTGAAATATTATAGACTTTTACTTGGGTCAGATTTTCAGAAAATGTACAATTGGCAGCTGCACACATTTAGTAAATCCTGCTAAATTAGGCTGCAATTTGCTCAATACTTTGTAAATTTGAGTATATTTGGCATTGCATTGATTCTAGCAATCTGTTTGGTTAGGTTGAACTGTGTTTTGAACTTTATTTTCGTCTGAAATTTGGGTTATTTGAGAGGATTGGTGAATCTGAATTGTACATTTTCTGAAAATCTGACCCACTTAGTGCCACATTTTTTACCAGGGCAAGATCAGCTGAAGGTCAGGACTTGCCACCCCGAATTTTATCCCCCAAAGTAGATGGGAACGCAACTTTGACCCCCAAATTAAGGCCTCACACGGCCCCCAGAAGATATAAATAAATATCCTATTATATAAAACTCACATAAAATCTAAATAACATTGAATATAAAGATGGCAACAGGCAAAATAAAACTAACATTTTAGACATGATACCTGGCGGTTGAACAGCTATGACAAAACAAATTACTCGCAAATAAAGGTCTGCAAACAGTAGAGCAGCGAAACTGAATTATCTAGAAAATATATGAGTGGTGATCTAACTTAATGAATTAGGCAGTCATGATATTCGTGTAGGTACTGCAAGGATTTCAAGATGTTTATGGGGAAAATGATCATGATGAATATCTATTTTTATATTCAGACTCAAGGATATGGGACACTATTTAAAAGAAAATTATTCTCATTATTTTAGCTATTCGGGTAACTGGTTAGAAGTATTGGTTGCGAATAGGACTACCACATCCTTTTTAAAACCCACAAAATGGACTAAACGAAATCAGCTTTTCCATACATGGGTCAGATTTTCAGAAAATGTATAATCGGCAGCTCTACACATTTAGAAAATCATCCTAAATTAGGCTGAAAAATAAAGAATACCGGGTATATCTGAGTATATTTATTATCGCATTGATTTAAAATATCTGCTCCGTTATGTTAAACTACATTTTGAAGCTTATTTTTGTCTGAAATGTGGGTTATTCGAGAGGATTGGTGAAGGCGAATTGTACATTTTCTGAAAATCTGACTCACATGGCGAAAGATCTGATTTTGACAGCTCTAGAGACGTTATTTGCAAATTATTTTGCACTGCTTAGCCACAGCCAATTGAATTCAGAATCTATGAAGATTCATATTTCAATAATAATAAAAGATAAGTTATAGTTATTTTTAACAAGGGGTTGCACTGGAATATAATCACAACAGCTGATGACAAGTGTACAAATAACATACATTTAAATAAAACAGGTACATTGATTCAAATCTGAATAAAGATAAACTTGGACATTAACACAAGTTTGATTGTTGACACTAGAATCTGTGACGTCTATGGGCTGAGCCAAGTCCCCGGATGTGGGTCAGATTTTCAGAAAATGTACAATTGGCAGCTCTACACATGTAGGAAATTCTCTTAAATTAGGCTGAAAAATGAAGAATACCGCGTATATCTGAGTATATTTTGGTATCGCGTTGATTTAAAGTATCAGTTCTGTTCTGTTAAACTGCATTTTGAAGCTCATTTTTGTCTTAAATGTGGGCTTTTTGAGAGGATTGGTGAAGGCGAATTGTACATTTTCTGAAATTCTGACCCATGTACAAAATCCAGTACCAGGGTCGACTCTACAGTAGTCCTAGTACGGGACGGTCTGTGGTCTATACGAAGAAGCCCTCACTAGGCAGGGGTGATGGGGGTGATTAGTGGACAATCTTCTTGCCGGTACCAAACATAATGTAGGTAATACAGCCTATAAAACACACGGTGGAGGTGGCGTTGAACACTGCAGCCCAACTCTTCTGTGTTTCTAGTATATGTCCAGCGATATACACACCTATAAAACCTGCAATGTAAAGATGAATTGTAATTAATAAATGATTATGATTATTCGTATTATACATTGTTGTGTATGTATGTAATAACTTTATTTCCGATCTTACATTTACATATATAAAAATGCAGGTTCAGGAAAAAGGGACAAAGAAAGAAAAATAATCTATTCAAAACCTTCTGTGCATGCACATGTTTTCCTAGTCTCCCTCTAACATTCAGAGAGGAATTTTTGGTATATTGTCATTGATCAATTTTCTTTCGATTAAGCTCCTAGTTCACACAGGTGAGTTAGGGAATATTATTATTTACATTTACATTACATACTTTTTAGTGAAAGGTAGAAGTATCATAACAATATATATGGCTTATTGTTATTATAATTATAGCAATTAAACCGTTATCAATGACTTTATTATTGGGGATATATATACAGGGTACCATAATTTACTAGTTGGTTAAAGAAGCGTGAATATTGCAGGACTTGCATAGCAACCAGTGCGATATTCTAAGTGACTGAAACCAATGAGTTAACTGTTTTGATATTATAGAAAAAAATTCGGATCATAAAGTTGAATTTCGGCCGTAAAGTCAGGAAAAAAACACATTGGTTGCCATGACTAGCACATATATGTCACTAGTGAAATACGCACTAATAGCAAATGGCACAATGGAGGGTTCGAACCAATCGAGACACATCAGAAAACAGGCCGAACCCCGAATAGGGGTGAGTCCCGTTTGCTATTCATTTCACAATGGAATGATCATAATCTATCTTTAAAAAGTACATTTAACTTGTTCAGCCTTCAGTTTAGCTCGAGGAGGCTCGATTCACGCAATTTGTAGGCCTAAGTTACGCGGCCGGGGACAACGTCATTTGTAACAGGTTTGTAGGTCAGGCCTATGCTGCACCAACCAGATTGTGTCTTTTAATCACGTGTAACCATGGACGCCCAAACTGATCATGTGAACATTTCAGATCAAACTGCACCCCCAAACTGCTCCTTTCTAACAGCTATAATTATGGTCAATTCTCACGAAATGGGCACACAACCCTTTTTGACCTGTAACCAAGTGGCACCTATAGACAAATAAATCATACAGATGCATCATAGGTCGTAGCTTGGGAATTCCTGCTATATATACATTTGCATAAATAGGATCAATATTTACAGGTTTTAAATCTGAAACACAGGCCCAAAATGGGAATTCCATGGCCTATATCTTTTTAAAACGGTAACAAATTATGGGAGGCTTAAACTAGTTTAAGCATGTTTAACTCAGCCACCGCCGCAGAGGGGTCAGCGCCCTCCAGGTGATGCTGCAAGCAGGCTGGAGGGGGCACTCGTTAGTGAGCCAGCGCGTGGTCAAGACCACCGTCAAGACCTACCTAGCACCATGGTTACTTACAATGAGATACCACAAATGGAACTCCGTTTAGATGGTTTTTTTGGTCACTGTTCAGTGTTGTGCTGTTGTTGTGTTGCCTGTGTCTGTCCCTATCCCAATCCCTCTCCCGCTCCCATTCCCTCTTTCATTGTGAGGTAATAAGCGGGCAGGTAAATTTCTGTGTGGGTGGGCCTTGTCCTTGTCTCTGTCCTGTTCCCTCTCCCATTCCTTCTCCCTCTCTCGTTCCCTCTCCCGCTCCCTCTTTCATTGTCAGGTAATTAGTGGGCGGATAAATTTCTGTGTGGGCGGGTAAATATCTGATTTAACCCGCCAATATAGGGGGCAAAGAAAAAAAAGTTAATTTCACACACTGTACACATAATGCTGAAGACTGAGGCCTCTCCTCCACAAGGTTTTCAACACAAATTCTGAAGACGCAGGAGGAAAGAATCACTGAGTTCTGCTCCCTGAAACCCTTGACAAACTTTAGCTGCCACTGTCCTGTATCTAGGGGCAACAAACTTCGGCACCACTGTGCTCCTTGTATACCACCTCCCCCCCCTCCCCCTCCGCAAAGCCCCCCGCCCCGCCTTCCCCCGTCCCACCACACAAAAAAGAAATGACTGTAGTGTAGACTGCAAATAACATAGGGGGCAATGCCAATGGTACAAGTGCAAGAATGTTGCAAGCAAACAATAGTTTATCAACTGATTCAACTCTGACGATGTTCTTTTTGCTGGAAATATGGTGAAAAATATGAATAATATACTGAATAGCATTCACAGAATCACCGCGGAATGACGTTTCTTTCCAGTAATTTTGTCCCGTAACGTTGCATGGTGACGCAATTAGTCTGGAATGGGTGACCCAGAAACCTGGTGTAGGGGCACTGATAGGTTTGTTTTCAGGCAGTGCTGGGGGCCCTGGATGGGGGTGCTCGATGTAAACCCATTTTCAACCCCTTTCCAACCCTAATTTGTTCATGAAACATAGTGGAATGGCTCGGCACCATTTTTGGCAATGTGTATGTGAAATTTAATGGAGATCTGGCCAGCGGTTTCAGAGAAGATAGCAGTTTAAGGCTCGAAATGCTTATTTTATTAATATATAGATGGGCATTCATAAATATAGTGGGAAGTGGATAATTTATGGTGTGATTACTTAATCCAGTGGCTCTGTGCCCAACACGCTGAGCATGATCATAGATTAATGCTTAGTTCAATGATACCGAGTACCAGGTCAATTCATCTGCTTAAATTTAGAATATGACAACTTCTGTGAGAGTGTATTAATAACAAGAAATAGTTAACAGTGATCAGTTTACATTTATATATTTATTTCCGGTTCATGTAGAAGATTGAGTTTCCAAGGGAAACGAAGATTGATGTCAGTTAAATATAAAATTCGAGAGGGAGGTATAGTAGGAGGGAGTGGAAGGGGAGACAGAACACATGAAATCCTTATCCCATATATGACTGGTCAGTCCATGTAATTCTGTTGGTCCCTTTAACACTTTGCATATGAGGCATCTTATTTCTCAGCTTGCCACTTTAATTCACACATGGTCTACCCTTTAATTCACACCTAAACGCCATCCCCTCCCCCTCCCAGCCATTACCAGCATGATTCTGATCCCATCTACTGATATCAGAATCAACAGATTCTTCACACTGATATCCAGGATGGGAGGAGCCAAGATGCTATCAATGATTGACAGATCTCACCCCAATTCAATTAGATTGATGATAACATCAATCTAAAAACCAAATTAGCGAGCGTGTGCCAGTACAGACAGAATCCTAAACAGTCCTATTGTTTTGTTTACATGCATATAGCCATAGGCAACCACACACATCGCCTACCCTTTTTTTTTTTTTTGAATCATTTTTATTCAGGTTAACGAGCAGTTACATCAGTGTAAGGTTGTTGTTATTTAAATCATGGCTCCCCAATTCAGCCTAAGGTGGTATACCACTGGGCCCTGAGCCGGAGAGAAAAAAGAAACTAGGATTTCTAAGTTATACATTATACAATTCAAAATTGTTTTTGGACAAACTAAGTGAAAAATTCCTCACATTATACGTATACAAACAGACTAACAGACAAACAGACTAACAGACAAACAAACAAACAAACAGACAGTGGGGCCTACTACAGTAGGCTAAATTTGATGGGTTTTTTGAAGTCGTTAAAGTTTTCTAAAGATCGTATTTGGACATACCTTTGATAACCATTATTTTGATTTGATATGATTAAAATAAAATATGGACTCACCAGGAATGGAGCCAGCTGTGTTCATTAAACCTGCAAGTGACAAAGTCATGTTTGGTTGTTTTTACATCATTTATTTGGAGACATTTATACTTATTATTTAGTAAACACATCATGTAACTGAGAATAATGTCCTTGTGGCATAATGTTTTCGCAGGATAAACTATTTAAACAATCAAACATTATGTTGGTCATGTGATAATCAATATGTGGAACGCTAAAATTGGACATTTCATTAATCCTATCTGCAACCTGATGCCCACCGTGTATGGTAATCAACACATGTAGGTGAAACGTGTCACTAAATACTAGGATATGTTTAAACACCAGGTTGGTATTAACAGTGGCTACCTTTATGAATAATGTATGCACCGATTATTATTAACTAATGAACAGGTTGATATTCAGACTGAACAGGTTGAAATAATCGGTATTATAGCAAGAACAGCATAGTATCGCGTATGAGGGGGGCCATACGAGGAGAATATAGGCCTCCGAAGACGCGATACTGTGCTATTCTTGCTTTTATTCCATGATTCTTAACTTAAAACAACTTTATTTGCATTAATTTAATCAAACTGAGTTGTCTGCATAGTTTCGAACGGTCGTGACGTCACTGTACAATACAGGGAGTTTATATTGTCCACCTTGTGAGCGGCAAGTATATCGATTATATTGTACGCTCACGGCCAAATCATGGAATAAAGGATCTTATTTGCATTTACGAATATGGAAGAAAATGGAATTAAAGAGAGGGGAGAGTACCCCTGAAGTAGTGGGTTTCAAGCTAGGTAGGTGTACTTACCATAGACAGAGCCGGCATATTTAGGAGCAATATCCTGAGGATTAACGTTGATGCCGCCTGATGAAAAGGCATTACAGGAGATACAAATAGTCATACATAGAAGTGCAGACGAGTAGGAACTGGTATAGGTTAATATCAATAAGAACGATCCAGTCCCGCCTAGCGATATGCTCTGAAATGTAGGAAAGAAGCGCATTAATGATAAGTAAAACTTAGAGGCAGGGCTTATTCAAGTGGCAATGAGTAGTTACTTCTATTCCTCATTGACTACCACATCTCAGAAAGAGACTTGAATACGGTTACATGTATTCCAACCTAAAACAAGTACATGGAGTGACTCTCTTAATAAATATTGACACGTCCACTCCCAAGTGAAAAGAAATGTATATACAAGAGTTTTGTTTGAACGATGCTATGTGCCACCTGCTGCGACCAGTGCTACCATGCTACTGAGGGGAAAAAAAAAAAAAAAAAAAAAGTATATACAAGAGTTGTAATAGTCCCAAAGATTACGTGAATTCACTTAACCAAAATTATGTGCAATACTCACAGCTAAAATTTTTCTAACGACAGTTACACTGTACCCTGTAATAGAAGAAGTAACAAGAATTTAGTTTCATGTTTCTATGCGCATACTTTCCTAGCAAATTCTCAGAATCTGACATCAAAGCCATAAGGAATATCAATTATAAGAGAGCTAAGACACCAATATGATATGGATAGTGGAACTTTTAGCAAAGAAAAAAAAAGAACTTACCTTTAGATACAAGGTAGTCAGCGAGTAATCCTGCTATTATTGCACTAGGGACGGCGAGGAACCAGGGCACTACATTAAATACCCAGCCCTGCAAGATAGTCAAACAAAGTACATAATAAACAGAGGCAACTTTCATATGACCAATGCAACTGTTGTGTGAATAACAAGTTATAAGTGTAAAGCTGACAACAAGAAGTGTAAATTAAAAAAAAAAAAAAGAAAGAAAAAAAAAGAAAAAAAGAAAGAAAAAAAGAAAGAAAAAAAGAAAGAAAAAAAGAAAGAAAGAAGTGTAAATATATCTTAAGAACCTTACTGTGGTTTGTGTTTAAATATTATCTCTTAAACTCTTTCTGTTGGGCATTTATATTCGATTTCATTTCCTTCATACAGTTCGATTCCGTTTTCCTGACCTATTGAGATCAGTTTGAAACCGAACTGAGGGCTATTTGCTATTTATTACCCAATGAAATGATTATGAAGCCAGATTTATCGAAACTTTAATTATTTAAAGACACACAGACCTGGGATTTAAGATTAGTTACTTTAAGTTCTTTGTGATACATAGTGATCAGTATAGACAAGTTCTCTTCTTGTTTTTTTTTTTTTTTTTTTTTTTTTTTTTAGAAATACGGCCTGAATTCGCAGAGATGTAGAGATAGATAGCATTTCATCATACAGACAATGTTTCTCAGCATATCAAGTGAAAAAAGAGAAGATGTTAACATAAGTTGCTCAAAATAAACTAATTAATCTAACAATAGTGTCTGGAAATATTTCGTCATATTTATAAATGTTGAGGTTCGTCAGATGGAGTATATTGTGTAAGAGCGTTAACAAGTACAGAGCTGCCACCTTGCGGATTGGCGCTGAACAATCTTTCATTTTGTATAACCACTGTCGCCCCCTGTCGCCGTTTGGTTTTATTGTAACATAGAATGATATCGGCTGTGTAGATGACAAGGAATAAAAATGAATACAAATATATATTTCACATATACCGACTCTGGTACGTACCTTGGCCTCGGGGAAAGTTTCATGGAAATAAGTAGGTAACCAGGATAATAAAATGAAGAATGCGTTATTCTGGCAGAAATGCCCGATTAGAAGCGCCCTGAAACACATCAATCAATAATAAAAGTTAGTCCTTTGAGCAGGTGAATTATAGAACAACCCTAGTCTTGCAACTAGGTAGTGAAAAGGTAGATACAAATTGAGGTATTGATATGTATTCATAGTCAAGATTTTTCCTACAACAAAAAATTGAAATGCAGCAATGTAATGCTTATGGAAAATCCTATACAACAATGTTGGCAGGGGTGATCTCTTGTACTTTTAAAGTATTTTTCTATGAATGTTAACGTCATGTCAGATGGAATTAGTGTAATAAGGCAAATATTTATTATGAACGCCTTTCAATTATTATGTTTAGCTTTATATCAAGTGTTAAACTGCTTTCCTCCGTCCCTGTAACCGCAACGGTCAATACATAGATTTCACTGACGTCATGGCCCTGGCCATGTTTGGGGTCAAGTTAGATGGCTATATATGCTGCGATACTTGAAAATATCGTTTTCTGGCTGTTTTAACCTTTACCAGTTTTAATCTGCCACAACAATACCTTCATGATAGGTTAGATAATCTGCCTTTAGTGTAGAATTACCCAAGTATCTACTCTTGTGAGGTTTATCAACTTTGTTTTGATACCCCCGCCATAGACGGCAAGCGTAGCAGTGACCCCAGACATGGTAGCCACTGTGATACCCCAGCCTACTGGGTGACGTCATGTGAAATCTATGTATAACCATTTGAAAGAACTGGAACTGTGATGCAAGGAAGGATTGACACAAGCCAACTCTATCTTTCACCAGGAAATGAATAGTACAAAGAATGATAAACATCAATGGACCTTACCAGAGGGAAGGATTTTTTAGTATAATTTTCCAGGGGAATGGAGAAGCGTATTTAATTTGTGAAGTAACCGATGTAATAGATGAATGAGACTTGTTCCTCTCCCGCTGCATCATATAGCGGAATAATATCAACCACAACATTCCCATAAAGCCTGTAAATTAAACATAATACATTAGATAATACTATTGTATAGGTTTAGGATAAATTCCCTGAATTGCTGATATGTGGTGTAATATATGGGTCAGATTTTCAGAAAATGTACAATTCACCTTCACCAATCTTCTCCAATAACCCAAATTTCAGACGAAAATAAAGTTCAAAATACAGTTCAACCCAACCAAACAGATTGCTATAATCAATGCAATGCCGAATATACTCGAATTTACTAAGTATTGACCAAATTGCAGGGTAATTTAGCAGAACTTCCTAAATGTGTACAGCTGCCAATTGTACATTTTCTGAAAATCTGACCCACATGGGTTTGATCTTAGGTGTTATATCAAACTTTACAGACCACAGACCTCTTATTATTTAGCGACCTTTGTGTGTCAGAAAGGGAAACTTGCCGTTCGCTGAGCTTTTGGGGGGATTTTGGTCGAAATTGTTTAAATTTGTCTAAACTTTCACAGGTCTAGTAAATTAGAAAAATATCGTCGATTTATCTCCCATACAACGTGGGTTGTAGTGGGTAGGTAGGTATAGATTCATTTCGTTTTGAACCAGTTCATGAAAATGTTCGGATAATCTGTACGTAGATTTTGCCATTGAAGCTAAAGTCGTTCCTTTTTTAGAACCCACTCGGGTATGTATTGATTGTGAATTTGGGATTTACTGTTGGAAAATTTGGGGAGGGAGGGAGGGGGAGGGGGGACAGGCTCAATTAGACAATAATAATTAATTAATTAGAGAAATCCGACAAGACATTGACATTTTAACTTCAACAGTCGGAAAATTTTTGCAACTATTGCAAAGAACGAGAACAATACCAAACAGTAATTCGTAAATAATAGAAATGAGCCAGGGATTTCTAGATTTATTATTGTATTTGTATAGATGTATTTTAACTGACTAACTGTGTTACATCGCGTTATCAGTAGATGCAACCTTATGAAACTGGGCTCTGTAGGCGTTTGTATTGGGAGTGCAGATACAGCACTTTTCCAAAAGTGAAGAAACCCACATTCAAAAAAGTCTAGATACAACCTTTTAACCCTAGAATGTCTAGAGCAATAAGGTTGTATCTGCCAGATACAACCTTACTGCTGGGAAGAGTGAGTGAGTGAGTGAGATTGGTGGCTTTACGCCCTTATCAACACTTTGAAGTGTTATATCAAGGGCGGGAGAGCTGAGAGGCAGGCAGTTTATGATCATACCCAGGAAATAAGAGATAGAGAAGAAGGGAGAGAGACAGAGAAAAGAGACAGAAAGGCCCTTTAAGGTCTTACCCAGTGCTGGGAAGAAATCCGGGGCCCTGTAGATACAACCTTATTAAACTGGGCTCTGTAGGCGTTTGTATTGGGAGTGCAGATACAGTACTTTTGCATGGACAAGTTCTTAGCTATGGGACCACAAATGTTAAGACACCCACAAACCCACATTTGGCTAATTTGTCAGTTACAACCTTTTTGCACTGACGTGACGAACTGTGGAAAAGTAAAAAAAAAAATCAGTGGCAAAGTAAAAAAAAAAAAGTCAGTCGTGAAATCGAAAAAGTCAGTGGAAAAATAAAAAAAAAAGTCAGTTGCAAAGTCGAAAAATTCAGTCGTAAAGAATAATAAAGATAATTCTTCGATTCAAGCTTAAAATGTCCACCTTTTATCTGGATTTCAGCACACCGCACAATGCATGCAGACATTGCATGCAATCAAGGTTTCAAATATTACGTGGGAATCAGACCAGGTGGTCATCTCACTAGATAAACTCATTAAACCTAACAGAAAAGGGTCAACACTGAATGTGATCAGAATCCTAAAATTCACAGAATTTATTGATATTGATATTGATATTGAAAACTTTTTATTGCTACTAGGTAGCCATATGGAAGGGGGTTATTCTCCGGCATTTGGGAGGTGTTCCGGTCCCTTATATGATTTTACATTTGTTTTGGTAGAGTAACAATACCATCTCAGTCATAGACTGGCGATGGTTCTCTACAAGTTTCAGTTTTAGTTTCCAATTACAGTTTCAAGGTAACAATGTGCCGTAATTTTAACATTGAAATTTGCTCGATGGTGATATCAATGATGCAGGGTTTTAACATAGAAATAATACAGTCATTTTACATTTCAGTAATAGATTTACAAGATGTGTTTTCAGAGGGGTTTCCCATTCTAAATATCATTATATTTATACGGTAAGAGTTACAAAACCAGTAATACGCTACAGATGTAATAAGCTTCTATCACAGAAGTTATGACACTTACACCACAGCGATTCTGGTGGCAACATTTCGTCACGAAATTTGCAGTCAATAACGTTCCACACGTTTAGTAAAAAGTGACTAACATAAAATGTTAGCACTGGAGCCCGGCAATTTAAATGGCCCATATCTCCCTTCGGCTAATTTGCGTAATGATTGCTATAGTCTGTCTAGAAAGTAGTTGACACGTGATTCCTTTGTCCCTTTAAGGGGAGGGAAAGGTGGGGGAGTTTTGACTTCAAACTATTGCCTCCTGAATTGCCGTTTGCGACCGACCATGGCCGTTTGCGACCAACCATGGCTAAATGTCCAGCTGTCCTATATTCTGTTGTTTTGCTTAGAAGGAAGGCAGAGCTGGTTATACTGGCCCTGTTTCTTCAGGGTTGATTGCAATGAGCGACTCGCTGGGCAAAGAGTGGACAGGTCCTTGTCATAAATAGAAATCAGAAATCTCCCACTTTTCCCTCCCCTTAAAGGATCTAAGGAATCACGTGTCAACTACTTTCTAGACAGACTATAGTAGGTGATGATAGTTTTCACAATTTTAAATCATATGTTAGCATTGCTGTGACCATACTGTAGTAACGCAATCAATAATGGTTATATCGTAATGACCATATGGATGATAGGTTCCTTCTGCATCTTTTAAGCTCTATCCGACTCTTTAGCTAGGGAAATATGGGGAAGAATGGTGAACTTACCAAAGAAATAGAAGACACTCGGCCATCCGTAGACGTGGAGAAGGACAGAGCCCAGGCTACCACAAACCAACGTACTGAAATATAGAGTAAATGGTTTATTACAGTATCTAAGAGTAAAGGAGAGAAGTGTATGGGTCAGATTTTCAGAAAATGTACAATTGGCAGCTGTATACATTTATTAAATTCTGCTAAATAAGACTGAAGAATGGTCAAAACTAGGTATATCTGAGTATATTTGGTATTGCCTTGATTCAAACAATCTGTTTGGTTGTGTTAAACTGAATTTTGACCATCACTATTAAATTTGTGTTATTTGAAAGGATTGCTGAAGACAAATTGTACATTTTCTGAAAATCTGACCCACATACAAAGGAAGTACAAATAGTTTAAACATTTAGCCCCAACTTTTATCACGTGGTTTGCCAAATACCGAATTTCAATTTACTGCAACTAAAATGATATCACTGGATCTTCATTTCTTTGTTTTCAACCAATAGATTTTAAATGGACAGATAAAGGATATTTCACTTTGGCGAACGAACCTAGACCTGCATCTTCCATAAGACAAGGGTTCTGGGCTAGGTCAGATCGCATATTCCAATTACTAGTACTATAAGTAGTCAGTACTTTCCATTAATGCAGTGAGCCAGACAAAAACTTGATACAAGACATCAGCATAGGAGACAAAGCACTATTGATGGATCAGATATTCAGAAAATGCACAATCTACAGTTCTACACATCTCTCAAATTCTGCTAAATTAGAGTGAAAAATGATAAATACTGAGTGTATTCTGTATTGTATTCATTCAATAAATCTGTCTGGTTATGTTGAACTGCATTTTGAAGCTGATTTTCGTCTGAAATGTGGGTTATTTGAGAGGATTGGTGAAGGCGAATTGTACATTCTATGAAAATCTGAGCCAGATACATACCCAGAGCGGGAACCTGAGGCTACTATTGCATAACTGAAGGCTCGCTCCTCTTCAGGAACATTCTTAGCCAGAATGCTGGTCACACTCGGGTAGTGAACACCTGCAATATATATAGGAACAGTCATTTTTTTAAGAAAATGAAATTAATAAGGCTTAAAACAGGATAATGATTTTATTACATTATATAATTTCCAATCCATATAAGGCCAAAAATTGTAAAAAGGTTACCGAAAATTACCAAACTAAATCGTGAAACAAGAAATTGTAAAAAAGTACCACAACTAACTCAGTCCATTGTAAGGCTAACTTTACCTAGTTACCATGTCCCAGAATGCTTAGCATGAGTATAAATAAGGCCCCGGATCTGTCTAGGATCTGTCTGGCTCAGTCAATACTGGACTGGCCCTGAAGAAGGACTGCTAAGTCCGAAACGTCGACCAGTTAAGGTCCAAACAAGAATTACAAGCATAAGCTTGTGTAAAGCGAGTTGTTAATTATTCGAATTATACAGAATTGTAATTATAAGTAAAAATTAAGTATATTTTTGTACTATAAGTATAAATATAGGTCGATTACATAATTATAAGTATAATTATAATTAAAAATATGAATATATCAGAGCAAGGGGGTAGATGTGTGGGATGTGAAGAGAAAAAATACCATCGACCATATGACATATGAGTGAGTGAGACACAGAGAGAGTGAGTGAGACACAGAGAGAGTGAGTGAGACACAGAGAGAGAGTGCCTGTGTCTGGAATCCGTGAAAAAATGTTCCAGTGTTAAATCCCTTCAAGTACAAGTACCCTTCAAGTACAAGTACCCTTCAAGTACAAGTACCATTCAAGTACAAGTACCATTCAAGTACAAGTACCATTCAAGTACAAGTACCATTCAAGTACAAGTACCATTCAAGTACAAGTACCATTCAAGTACAAGTACCATTCAAGTACAAGTACCATTCAAGTACAAGTACCATTCAAGTACAAGTACCATTCAAGTACAAGTACCATTCAAGTACAAGTACCATTCAAGTACAAGTACCATTCAAGTACAAGTACCATTCAAGTGCCCACCAGGTACCATTCAAAGTACCATTCAAAGTACCATTCAAAGTACCATTCAAAGTACCATTCAAGTACGGTACACTCCTAGTACACTCTAAGTGCACCACATAGATACATGCATAGATAACACTTCTTCAAGCACACTGCATGTATACATACATGTATACATGCATACATACATACATACATGCATCCTTCAGTGCTCCCTAACACCTCGCTCCGCAGACAGCTGAGTGGGCTGAATCCCCCATTATCGCCCACTCAGCTGGGCCAACGAAAACACCTTTAAAAGTTATTTAATGAATTATATAAAGCAACTAAAGAGATAGGAAGCTTAATATGACTCTTATTAAAGATCCCAAATGAACGATTCTGTTTATAAATGAACATTTCTGTGAATTTGGACAAGTTTATTTTCACATGTCTGAGCGGTAAAGAGTGTGTATGCTCTCGTTGGGTACTCTCTGTATACACTAAGTTTTCATGAGTGTCAGTCAATTGGACTCGTGGCCGAGTGGTCAAAACCGCTGGGAGCTGGGAGCTGGGAGCTGCACCAAGGATCGGGGGTTCGAACCTCGGCCGAGGACAGGGACAATTTCTTTAGGCAAAGCTCATAGTAGGCCTTAGGGGGTGAGAGAGAGCGAGCGCAGTAGGCGTCCTATCATTGGGAGCGGGGAGCGGGGAGAGAGAGAGAGAGAGAGAGAGAGAGAAAGAGAGCGGGAAAAATATTTAGTTTCCAGGGCTGAGAAACCATTTTAAAAAAAAAAAATTCCAAGGCAATTTGCCCATAGGAACGCAGTAGGGGTCCAATCATGCAATTACGCAAAGAGGAGCAAGAGATAGAGAGAGAGGAGGAGGAGAGAGGAGGAGTAGGAGGAGTAAACCACTTGTCAACCCCTAGCCCTTTTCGTAGTGAGAGGAGGAGGAGGATGACACCACATACCAATCCTAGACCTTTTAGTACATAGTCTATAGAAGGACTATAGAAGGCCTACAGAAGGATTATAGGAGGAGGAGAAAGAGAGTGTTTGACGACGAAGTAGGGGTCCTATCACGCAATCGTACGCAAAAATACCAGTTCAGCTGCAAAACGCAGCACCAAACCCTACCTATGCCTACCGAAACCAAAACTAAGCCTACAATAAGCTTACATACCAATTATAACATGGGGGATCTGTGAGAAGTATATGTCATTTTAGGATTGCAGCGTAAAGTGATGGCTCCCGGCGGACCTGTATGTCAATGCGTCCCGTCAGCTGCAATTGCAGCTGAGTCGGATTTCCCCTCAGATCTAAAGGCAACGTTGAAGTCGGCGGACGTACTGTGGACGAGCCACGGGCCGACCCATTAGCTTAAAGCGCGTCGTCCTATCGGACGAACTCGCTTTAATAAAAAGTGCAATTTTCAACCCAACAGCCCTCTTATTTCAAACAAGTAATACAACGCATCTACTTGAAACTCAATCGGTTGGCAGCACCCCTCCCAACATATATAGGAACAGTGTTAATTTTTAACATTTTTAAAAGAGAGGTAAAGAAATTATGTGCAAATGCCTTTCACACATCATTAAATGTTTGGAAGATTCCAGAACCTGAGAACTTAATTTAGCCATTCCTGTTGTCGATGTATTAACTTTAGTCCTGATCTGAATGTTTTCAGAGCTGTTTTTCTGTATGTACTTCTCCATTCACTTTTTTCTTCATGATATGTAAATCTTCTTTATATATATTGATGTATCGAATCCATAAACATTAATCTTTTCCCTCAGCTAATACTGAGAATAGTGTATGTCTACATAATGTCTCTGGCTGAAAAAACATATTTAAAACAAAACAAACATTGTACGTAGTCATGCTGTCAAGGAGTCGACCCAGTTTGTGCTTTAACAAATTCTATGATGAAATATTCCAAATATTATTTATTTTTTTTTAAATTCATTTAAGACCAATAGATATTTAACAATTACATGAAAAAAGGCACTATCCACCATGAATGTTTTTGGGCGTTGCAGTGGTAATTTCAAACTCGGGGCGTTTCCAGGCCACTTTCCCAGGATTTAGTCAGTAAAGAGCTATAGGAGCTCACGAAACAGTCGTATTAAGGGTGGTCTCCACTGACTGCGATAAGCTCAGCTTTAAGCCTTGCGATGGTGTTGTGCTGGTTCTGTAGGTGGAGAGGAATGATGAGGTCCTGCCTACATGGCCAGTGATCCATGTAGGCAGGACCTCGCCACTTCTCACCATCACAGCACCATCGCAAGGCTTACCGCAGAGCTTACCGCAGCCAGTGGAGACCACCCTTTAAATGTCAAATTGAATGAATAAGACCAGGTTTGTACCTTGCATAGCACCGAGGACAACTCTTGACACAATAAGTACAAGGAGTATGGCGTGTTTCTCCACATTGGTGTAGATGAGGAGAGGGGTGATGAAGGTGATGAACGTCCAGCCAGACGCAGCAAATAAGATGATCCTGTCACCACCAAGGCGGTCACTCAGGTAGCCGCCCAGAACTTGGGTCAGGGTATACCCCCAGAAGAAGGTGGACAGAACCATCCCCTGAAATAGGAAAAACACTTCAATATTAAAGTCTTGGGGACATGTTCCACGGGTACGCATGTTCATAGATGGCAATGTATATATTATATAGGCAGAGAAGTATACTGTATATGGGTCATATTTTCAGAAAATGTACAATTCAACTTCGCCAATCCTCTCAAATAACCCAAATTTAGGACTGAAATGAGCTTCAAAACGTAGTTTAACATAGTAAATTAAATACTTTAAATCAACACCATACCAAATATACTCAGATATACCCGGTATATATCATTTTTCAGTCTGATTAAGCAAAATTTCCTAAATGTGTAGAGCTGCCAATTGTACATTTTCTGAAAATCTGACCCATATAGAGAGATACAAAATAGCCCTCTCAGAGAGGTAAACATATTCTTTTCTTTTATCTAGTTTGAGTAGTTCTTTTCTTTTATCTCGATTGAGATTGTTAAATGCATGAGGCAAAACTAAGCTCATTTCTAATCCACGATCGCAAGTAAAAAAGAATTTGTTTTCCATATAAATTTAGAAAGAGTAGTCATTATACAATAGTATGTAGACGCCATCTGTGAGGTAGTCTGATGATGCTCTTCTACCAGACTTAGCTAGACTAAGACTGAGGCTGTTCCCTACCCGTCCAACACATTATCTTGTTATGTTTATAATATGTTTTGAATGTCTGTATTACAATGTTATTTTATGTGTATTGGCTGATAAATACTCCTAATAAAAAAAATCATTCTGCACGTGTTCTTAAAATTATTTCTTTTAACTATTTCTAATTGTGACTTAATGCTCAACTTAGCTGTGATGTCATTAGTTGTATGTATACTTTTTGTCGATTTTTGCCCATTTATAAATCATTACTAGTTTTGTTATTCATTAGCTTCAACTGAGAATACTGTGCATCACATAATGTTTTGGCTAAATAAAATCACTTAAATACAAATACAACGCTACTGAATAAGAATTTTATTGTAAGAAATGTTCCAAAGTTTAAAAATTGTTCCCCAAATTAAGAACTTGCTGCTTTCCAATTGAAAGCAACACATTTCTTTCAGGGCACAATTAAAGCAAGTGATACTGACGGATTCTTTTTTGTCCCAGCCTAGATCTGTAGCAATGGCAACGGCACAGAGGGGCATGATGGTCCTGCTAGCGTAGATCATGGTACTGCCACCAAACAGTGTGGCCGTCCACATCCGCCTCTCAAACCTGCAACACAGTTTTTTTAAACAAATTTTATTGACAATTTCACATTCGTGATACGTTTCATGTCATCGAAAATCCTTTTTTCTTTGTATTTTTTTTTGTGCCCAAACTCAAAGAAATTAGATTACATATTCAACGAGAGAACCGTCAGGGTATAAAACAACTGGATTACACATATCCATTCGATTTCAGCCTAATCACACCGAAGAAGATCTATATAAATATTTCCTGTTTTCAGGACAAATTATTCTACCTATAACCAGTCATTCGATTGCTTGAGATATTTTTTCAATTTGACCCACGATTTTATCTTTTCATTTACGGGCCGTCTGTTCCAAATCGTTGGGCCTTGTACGTGTTGTACATTGCTGCATCGTTTCAGACAACACATTTTTGTTTTTATTACACACGTGAGCAGTTAGAAAGGTGCAGTTTGGGTGAATCGTTCACGTGTGCAGTTCGGCCCAAGACGCAATTTCATTGGTGCAGCGTAGGCCAGATGACGTCGTCCCGACCGCGTAACTTAGGTCTACAAATTGCGGTGAATCAAGCCTCCTCGAGCTAAACTATAGGCTAAACAAGTTAAATTTACTTTTTAGAGTGTGTAATAAATGTGTAGCAAATGGCACTCTGTTCGGGTGTAGGAAAGAAATGGGGCGGGGTGGGGGGTGGCCGTGGAAGCCATAGCCCGCCCAACCAAGAGATAAGGCCCAGAGTATGTTTTTACCTACCCCCAATATCATAGGGGTTACTCATCCTGAATATCAAGGAGAAAATAACCTATAATATAGGAATAAATCTATTTCTCGAATAAATCTATTTCTCGAAATTAATGCTCACTGTAAATATTGTTTCATTACAATATCATGTTATATTTGTTCACTCGTTCATTCAATAACTATTTCATGGTAGATACTTCATTCATCCTGAGGCCGTTTCTCTCTATTTTTTTATATGTGGAAAGTGTCCACTTGTCGTATATATGGTTTCTTCTATAAAGTTCTCTACTCATATGCAACTATTGTTGAGGGAAATGCGTCTGGTCACTTTGTATAGCACATGTGCCCCAGGGTGTCATGGCGGGCCTGGAGGTTCACGACAGCCGTTATCTCAAACTTAAATGTCACTAGGATTTTGTTCTGTAAATTGTAATTCCAATTTGCTAGATATCTTCTGATTCCATGTACTTTCGTACAACTTTTGGACTTCTTTTTGGAGTGCACTGCACTTTAAAAAACCAACCTGAAAGGGAAAAAACGGAAGAGCTGTGCTCCCACCAACTTTTGACTCTCCTATCCGGAATACCTGCTGAAACATACTTTATTATCAACCAGGTAATGCTGAAACATACTTTGGATATCATATTAATCCCCAAGATATCCCCCTACAGACTTGCCTGTTCCACGTTGTAGGTTTGTGGCCTTTTTCTTGAGCTTCATCGTCATACTTGCGGCTGGGCGTCATTTGTGGTTTTTCTGTTGAATAATTTAATCCACTAGAAGTATCTGCAGAGCCTAAGAAGAAAAACAAAAAAATGGTTATGAGCATATTATACATGTGTCAACAACAAAGAAGCTTAAACTCTTTCTACCTTTACAGCAGGTACTCATAATTCCTCATACAAAGAAGAATGGTGTTACAATATATCATTATTTTATTCTAAATTTACTTCCACATCAAAATTCCCTATAATGTAATTATCATGCCATATAAATATATATGTTTTTTTTGTGATGGTTTTATGCTGCTTGGTCTGGACCGAATGATCATTTCTTCATTTTATTGCCACTTTTGTTGTTTTGTACTGTTGTATTTTTTTATTTCATCTCATTTACTTATTTTTGTCTGTATTACCGATGAGCGTATCAAATGTATTAGATAGTTCAAAATAACTGTTAGGTAGATAGATGAGACGCTCATGTTTACCTTTATGTTACCAATAATAACTATAAAAAATGTTATTTATAAACAAAAATGAAGAAATAAAATACAGTAAAATACATAGATGTATAAAAACAAACACCAGCGCGTTGTTCAACATCATGACATTCCTCATATTTTACAAATTCCATAATATAATTCTGATAATCCAATAAATGTATTCGCACGAGCAGAAATCAAACATCTCAACATGTAACTATCTATATTCTTCAAAAGGCCATTAGATCAGGAATAGCCCATATACCTTCAGTGGCTCTAAATGATTCCGAACATAGCTTCTTAATGCTAATGGAAAAGTCAGTTTTATCCTCTATCCTTCTTGTATTTACAGGTACTACATTCCATATTTGGGTCAGATTTTCAGAAAATGTACAATTGACAGCTCTACACATTTAGGAAATTTTGCTTAATTAGACTGAAAAATGATATATACCGGGTATATCTGAGTATATTTGGTATCGTGTTGATTTAAAGTATTTAATTTACTATGTTAAACTACGTTTTGAAGCTCATTTCAGTCCTAAATTTGGGTTATTTGAGAGGATTGGCGAAGTTGAATTGTACATTTTCTGAAAATATGACTCATTTCCATAAACTACTCCTTCCATCAACCAAACACCACTAGTGTAGACAACTAGAAAATAACCCTTAAACTCATTTTGGCAAATAATGTACATCAAAATTTATTTCTATCATTCTCAACTAGTCAGGAACCCGCTGGAAGACCTGGAATTAAACTTTCAGATGTGAGTCTCCTTTTTATTTCGAGGGGAAGAAATCCTCGAAATATTTGAATTGACCAGATAAGTGCCAATCACTGATTAAATCAGGGTAAACCTGCACCTTTTTTGGATCAGAGAAATCAGTGTGAAATCATCTGTCTAATCAGTTTGCATGTTTGCTTAATAAGGCTAATCTGCTCCACCCATGTACCACCCATTTCTCACCTCCACTCCACTCTGGCACATGCTCCCTGCACCCTATTGCCCCCCCCCCCCCCCGTGCACCCCTCTGGTTATTAACCCTCTTTTAAAACGGCATTGGAAATTAAGGTCAACCTCCGTGATCTAGGCCTCATTTTGGTTGCAGGGCCTTTATCAGGTATTAGGAAATAGTGATATCCATCACTTTTGATGGAAATATAATTAAAACAGGAAAATATGATTTTTGATGGGAGATGGCTTAAGTTGCTATGACCAGAAGAAATGAAACCAAAGTCGCCATTCGCGATATTGTCGCCAATCAAAATATTTTTAACACGTTTTAATAGATTAATAGATTGCACCATGATAATGGAAAAAATCGATGAAATTAAATTTGAATTTCTCAAAACCGTCATGAGCATGTCACCTCACCTGACACTGACTGAGGGCAGTGAGGCAATCTTAGCTAGTCTTGATTAAAGTTAGCATAACAAATTTTGAGGCTCTAAAAATAAAATCACTGAAGCGGAATATTCCCTCTCAATCAAATTTAATAATTTAATATGACATTTAATGAAGTCATCCAATATTAAATTTAGTATAACATCTAAAATGTTAAATCAACGGATCTGTGAAGTTTTTGGTTGTGTTTAATACCTGTGATAGCTCATGATGAACAGAACTCAAAGAACTGGTCTGATGATAACACTTAACTTAAGACAAGTTAAAATAATAAAAAGACCTGCCGAGGCCTCATCGCCGTCGGGATGAGGCCACGTCAGTGAGACATAATCATAATAGGCCTAAATGAGACATGATAATTTCGCATAGGTTACATAACTATGGACAAAAACACCACACATTAAAACTTTACCATTGCTCAGTATTATATCCGATTTGAAAGTATCCAAGACGTGTTCACCCCCTGGAACGTGAACATGTTTTGCATTGTCGGTCTTCATAAACACTTTGTGTGGGAACACAAACGTGCGACACCCACGACTCTTATTTAGGTCTCATCACACCGTATTATTTAATTAAGATTCAACATCATTTTTCCACGCTGCGACATAAGAAAATGAAAAGTTATTTCACCCGAATAATATATTTTAATAAAGAAATTATAATTCTTGCCATTAATTAATAAATAAGGCTAGTAAAGATATTTTTTCTGCGCTAGTCTAGATTTATCGGCGGCGATGATTCTTCAGTTCCGGCTGCTGTGAAAACGTGCTCTAATCTTGATAGGCGGATAAATCTTCTAGTTTTCAACAATATGGTCAGTTTATTTTAATATCTAGCCCAATGATCGAAATGCCGGATATTTGTTTAACCTTTTAGTATAGGTGTCTGATTGGTATAAGGAAATCAGCTCAGGTTATCTGCGTCAAAATATTTAAGCTAGTAAGTACGTATAGTAATATTACTCAGACTACTAGTAGTAGGCCTTTAAACGTTACGGTAGGCTACCGTTTGGGGTTGCACAAGACAAGTTGACAGTCGCCACAAGTCTTGAAGCCAGAAGCTCCAAAACGGCAAAAGGCAGATCATCGGTCCACACCCGAAGCCAGCAGATGATGATTGGCAGATCTAATGATGAAATTAAAATTTTTTGCACAAACTTTCGGGGTGTGGGGGAGGGGGCAAGAGACTTGCACAACACTTTTTCGCAAATTTTATTGACCAATAAGTCTTTAGATTTAAGTACCCCCGTCCCGTCGCCCGTGTCCCTGTATCATGTCTACGGTGGCCCAGGCCCGGGAAAAGCGCAATATCCTGTTTAATTCCTACGAAAACACTTATAATATTATAAGGTGGCTGATTTTGATTTCTGAAGTAGGCCTATAAAATGCTTCCTAGAGAAGACGGACCACTCTGATGTCGGACCGGGAGGGTTAGTGCAGTCGGACCAGGGGGCTAGTGGACTCGGACCACCGGGTTGGTGGACTCGGACGGGACCAAACCATACCATACAAAAAATAACCCTCAACCTAACCCTAAAATTGGTTGTCCTAAGTCAGTAAAGGTGGTACTGGAGTGTCTGTAGTAAAACTGACTAATAAAAAAATTACTATGACTATATACCTATAATAATTAGTGTTCCGCCTAAAGCTATGTCTGGTCCGAGTCCACTAACCCCCTGGTCCGACCATACCTGGTCCGAGTATACGACGGTCCGAGTATACGACGGCCCAGACCCCTATAAAATTCGCCATGTGATTTCAGCCGAAGCCAACGAAGAAAAAGAAGAAGTTCATTGACAAGAAAAATGCCGTTACGTTCAGCCTTGTACATCGTAGCCAAAGAGATCCACTTCAAGCGGATGAAGACGCACCACAGCGCGTTCTTCTTCCTAGTGATGTGAATGAAAAGGTTGGTAAATTTAATTCTCCTGGGACCTGGGGATGTGTTCCACTTTTTTTTCATTGCATTACTTCAACAAAAATTTGCATTTAAAAAATAGTTTTTTTCTGCCATGTTTTTTTTTGAATATTAAAAATCTATGAGAATTTCACTTATCTGTAATCGAAATACTGTTTCAAATTGATTATTCTTTGAAAATGTTATGTGGCAGACTTACTCTAATACATTGTATATCTAAAGACAACCATTGCCGTAAATTAAGACACCATTGACTTGTATTATCCGTAGCCTGGTTCTGGTAACTGTTATTCCTTACTGTGTGACTGTGTCATATTATCAACTATGAACGAGTGTACTCGTTGTTATTATATAGCATTTTGGGGGTACAAAATGTGACACGGTGAGTCTGTGACTGATGTCTTGTATTCCTCGTTGCAGGACCGTTTAGCTTTCAGAAAAGAAGAACAGGCGAAATATGGAATCAAATTCGAGGACGAGTATGACTACTTACAACATTTACGTGATGTTGATGAACTGAATGATGTGGCACCTGGCACTAGTTATAGAATTCCCGCCCCACAGAAGAAGGTATTTCCAATATATCCACAATCGATTATCGTTTGGCTTTCCTTGATTCTCAAGGGGCATTCCAGTGAAATAAGTACTGACCGGTATTAGCCTGTTTAAAACATCTATTTATGAATTCGGGCACTACAGTGCCCGTTTCGGAGCCCTGAATTTAGTAAGCGACATAACAACCCGCTACCGGTCTGGACTCGCAGTTGTTTACAACCCTAGATCTACTTTTTGTTCCGTTCTTCTCCAACCCATCTAAAATTGATAGGACCAAAATTGTGGAGGACTTTGTCCGGCTGCTTTTATCACAGGGCTTCATGAATGTTCTCAGATTTTATAGAGCCGCCGAAATCCAGCTTAACGCTAATTCGTAGCGAATCCGGATTTTCTTAGTGTCAAGTTGCTAATGTGTAAACAGTGCACGTGTAATGTATCTAATACGACACATCGTCCGTCACTAGCCCCGAGACGAAGGAACATTTTATTATTTTTTAAAAATGGGATGGGGTCAGTTCCTATTAGTATTAAAACAAAGCCTTGCCTTATAGTGATGATAAGTATGAGAGTATACTTTTGTCAATTTTTAATGTTGACACTATTTATTTACCGACGGGAGATCGTTTTGGAAATGTTCATGCACACATTTTCTTCAGACAAATAAATTCAGTGGCGCTAATCATTTGGTAGGGCTATTCGGAGCATTTTTATCAACTTGAACACTGAAATTCGAACGAACAACTGTAATGTAAAATTCAGATGCGTAGGCAACGTGTGTTCCAATAAATGTTGTTTAATATATGACGATGGAAAGTGATCTTAACTTACATTTGAAGCTTTCTCTGAACCCCTTAATGTTGTGTTACGGTGGACCCTCTTGCAGTATCAAATAAAAACGTAATGATTCTTAGAGATACTTATGCTTGAAATTTCTCAGCGAGATATTTGAGGTTATCTGCCTAGCACACATTGTTTTATAAGCATTTGAAATAGTACATGAAGTGCCACCAAACTCTGTAGCGCGACGTATTTGTATGTTGTATGATTTTAACTCAGGGTTAAACTTCTATTGGTTGAAATTATTCACGGTGGTATTTATTTTTCAGAAACCGATAGAACTTCCATCGTCTGTGTTTGGGTCCACTGCGGAGACAAGTGTGGGAATGTTGAACAAAGCAGCTCCAGAAAGCGGTACGTTGGCTCGATTTATGTATGGCCCATCCATGATCCATCCATGCCTAGGTGCTATTGTGTTCGCTAGGTTTTAAATTGATATATTCGGCCTATAATGTTTCTCAGCATGTAGGTGATGACATCATAATAATTTTGTTTATAGCTCGAAATTCTGAGATTTGTTTGCGAGGAAGCCCCAATTGCCACTAGCGATAAATGCTGTTGACATGACACACAAATTCTCCCTATCCTTGATAGCGCGAAAATAAGCTATCCGACCATCACGCCACCTGGAGGTGGAGATAAAGCTAAGGCGGGAGCTTCCGGTTATGGCTCCCGCAACCTTAGAAACAGAGTAGGCCTAAACATGGTTATACCCATACAGTCATTGTTCGGACTCTACTCTTTCAAATAGGTAAAATTATATACCTATGGATAGCTGAGAATATACTCCTTTCATATTCGTTAATCCCGTGACCATCTTTACATTTTTTGCTGGTGTTTTCACGGGTGGCGCGAACACCTTAACAGAGTGGCGGCGGGAGCTTCCGTCTCAGCCTACTGGGAGATATTTCAGCCTACAGCGCCACTGGTGTTAAATTCGCACACTATCTGGCTAACTGGGTTCAGCAGAAATTCATTTATCTCGCTCTAAGGTTTTTCATATTTGGCATGGAGCCTACACTTTGAGCGTTGCAGGAAACATGACTCTTTCTTTAAGAATAAAAAACTAATAACTTAACTAATCATTTATTCATTAGTTGCCTGAATCAGGCACATATCGGAGGATCTGGGTTTTTTTACCAGAAATATACGCTTCCTAGAGAAGTCGGACCACTCTGATGTCGGACCGGGCGGGTTAGTGGAGTCAGACCACCGGGTTAGTGGACTCGGACCAAACCATACCATACAAAAACTAACCCTAAACCTAGCCCTAAAATTGGTTGTCCTAAGTCAGTAAAGGTAGTAGTGGAGTGTCCGAAGTAAAATTGACCAATAAAAGAATTACTTTGACTACCTATCGTAATAATGTTCCACCTAAAGCTATGCCTGGTCCGAGTCCACTAACCCCCTGATCCGAGTCCACTAACCCCCTGGTCCGAGCATACCATGGTCTGAGTATACCATGGTCTGAGTATACCACGGTCCGAGCCCAGTGCGGTCCGAGTTCTACAGACCCCAAATATACAAAGTTGTACTTTTCTGTCGGTTGTGTAGGGCCGCGACTGGACTGGGATCCTGACATAGTGGCGGCGCTGGATGACGACTTTGACTTTGACGACCCGGAGAACGAGCTGAATGATGACTTTGTGCTGGTGGCTAATGAAGAACCGGGTGAGGAGACAGCTGAAGAGGGACTGGAGAATACGAGCAGCCAGGCCACGCTAGACTTTGTCAGATCACAAAGGTTTGGATATTTATATTGATATAGAAAAACAAATGTTCCATACTAATAGGTGAACAATGCGATAACATAATATTTATAACCCATAATTATGCACGGACATTAAACCCTGACAACCAGCTACTATGCTGTATATCTAATCAAGAAAACAAACCACCAAAAATTACTAATATATATTTGACAAATCAACAGTCACCAGTCCTGACGAAACTTTTAGACTTGTTTATTTCTGTAATGTAACCAACATTTTGGTATTCATCATTCTTCCATATTTGAATAGAGTACATTTTGGGAAAGTTACTGAAGAGGAAGGAGAAGGCTCGGAGGGTGGGGACATTGCATCCGATGAGGCTGACTTCTCTGATGTGTCGTCTGACGTGGGCAGTTATGACAAGGACTTCATGCAGGAAGAGACCAAGTCCAGGTTCACCAACTACTCCATGACCTCCTCTGTCATCAGGAGGAACGAGGGACTCACATTATTGGATGATAAGTTTGAGAAGGTATCCTTCATCTTTTACAAATTATACCGTCAATGGATTTTGCTTTCATGACTCCTCTTTCTATATATATATATATAAAGATTTTTATTCATATGCTGACATGGTAAAATAAGTACATGAATAGGAAACTAATCCTCTGAGAACAGGTCTTCCTGGGTAGTCCTATTAAATGAAACGTTTAGAACTTATAAATGTCCGAATGTGTAAATGTTCATTTAGAGTGTTCGTCGATCTGTATAATACCTAGTGTAATTATACTTTTCTTTAGTCCTCATAGTAATAGTACTATGCACAGTTCGTAGTGTCCATAATGTTCGTAGTGTCCATATTGTTGTTTGTGAAACACTTTATACGAATCAGTATTTTAAGAAGGTCAGATTAGCTATATATTATAATATTATCAATCAACTGTCTTGGACGGATTTCAGTTGAGCCCTAACACAGGTGGAGTTTATTGGGATTTCTTTTAAAGTGGTTATGATTACGATAGTTTGACTCGGCCAAGAGAGTTTAAAATTAGCTGGGGGTGTGGATGGGTGGGGTAAGATGGTGTATTTTGCCTTGAGGTGTGGATCTATTGATTTAAGCTGCGCTAATAATTGGCCTAATTGCAACAAAAAACAAAAAACAACAATTTGTGATTAGCCAAATTGCTGGTAAAAGATTATGGACCTTCCTTTCGTTCTGTCTAGTACTACCTTGCGACTTAATGTGGTTACCATGTGACACATTTAGTCAACTAGTTTATGTTACAATCTTGTGTTGCGCAGAAGGGGTTCTTGAACACTTCATTTGCACTTCACACTTATATCTTATTCAACATGACTTCTCAACATGACAGTAAATTATTAGTAAATAATTCTAACTTCCAGAATAAAGATCTAACTCTAGACGTGATAAGATCGAAGCTAAGCATCAAACATTCGATGTCTTAAAGTAATGAAAATATAACATCAATTCAAGGCGCTCTTGGAAGATCTATGCTCGCACAGAAAGTGACATGACCTTTTTCTATATAACTGTATTGAAAGTTGGAAATAAAAATTCTTATATATATAATTAACATCAATTCAACTGCTTACTAATTTGCGAGACCTATTGTTTCACTAGCTGTACGAAGAGTATGACGAAGAGGAGATTGGTGCCTTGGACCATGAAGAGATCACAGGCTGTATCACCGCAGACAGTGCCGTATTCAACGGGCTACTGGAGGAGTTTGAGAAAACGCGCCCCCCGTAAGTACACCTTAAATAGGTGGGTCAGATTTTCAGAAAATGTACAATTCAACTTCGCCAATCTTCTCAAATACCCACATTTCAGACGAAAATAAAGTACAAAATACAGTCCAACCTAACCAAACAGATTGCTAGAATCAATGCAATGCAGAATATACTCGAATTTACCTAGTATTGACCAAATTGCAGCCTAATGTAGCAGAATTTACTAAATGTGTACAGCTGCCAATTGTACATTTTCTGAAAATCTGACCCAGGTAGCTGAACCAGGGACCTCAATTAAACTCTTGTTATATCCTTGTTATCATACTTACCTAAAATGGCCAGTTCAGACCATTGAATATGCTTTGCCGGATTTGTTATTACACACATGATCGGTTTGAAAGGTGCAGTTCAGGGCTGCAGTTCGGTTGATCTGAACTGCACACGCAATCAGCTTCCATGGTAAATTGGTTACACATGACTAAATGACGCAATCTGGTTGGTGCGGCGGTAGGCCTAACCTACAAATGACATTGTCTTGAGCCGTCTTGGTGAAATCGTTGTGTATCGAGACTCCTTGAACTAAAGTTCGGGCTAAACAAGTTAAATCTACTTTTTAAAAGTTAAATTATGATTATTCCATTGTGTGATGAATAAATAGCAAATGGTACTCTGTTCAGGTTCGAACTGAGCTCAACACAATCAGAAAACGGGACTCGCCCAGTCTGGGTTTGTTCCGTTTTCTGATGTCATATCATATGCACACCAAGTCTAGTTCTATTTATAGTATAATTAGGAGGGTAGCCTCTAAGTGTTTTTCTGTTTTAAGTTGTATTTCGATTGAATGGGCGCAGCCTCCTTTTAGTATCACTATAGGAAAGGTATACTCTATACTGAAGGCTCTGTCGCACCCCTGGCTTAGTCTAAATTGGAGGGGTGGCCTGTCAGTGGCCACATGGGTTTGTTTTGACTGTGTTGGCTGGTGCTGTTAAGTGGAGGAGTGTATTGGCTTGGCCTGTTTGCTGTGAGTGACAGGGAGGGAGGTATACAGACTGAGTGAGTGCTGTGAGTGACAAGGAGGGAGGTATACAGACTGAGTGAGTGAAGCCTGTTGGCTGTCCTGTTGGCTGTGATTGACAGGGGGTTGGCTACTAGGCAGGGGGTTGGCTACTAGGCATTCCTACTAGGCCAGGCCTACAAGTGTGATCTTACAAGCTACATCCTGTAAGATCTTTATCTTTGGATCTGTAGACTGTCATCTGTACATCTGTGTCAACTGATTTCAGTGAGAGGAAATATCTGAGGAGATCATCAGATAAGTTATGTAACTGAAGTGTAACATCACTGTGATATGCCTCCTGCTGATTGTGGCCCAGAGTGGAGGAGGCCAGGTTTGGAAGTGAGTGATGGTTGCCATGACAACATCCATGTGGAGTCATATTCATGGCAATGAGGGTTAGTGAGATGAGATGAGCAAAGTGATTTAGTTTTGTGATTTAGTTTACAGTCTAGCTGTAAATGTTACATACTTCTTATACTTTCATATTGTAGGGTATTGATGGGATAGAGGTAGGAGCACAGGTTCAACTGAGCAATCCAATGGAACACCCAACAATCGCATGATCCACAAATTAATACGAAAAAAAGAAATACAAAAAAAGAACTATATACTAAAAATTAGAAGCAAAAGAAAATAGCAGTTAGGCAAATCAGCTGGGCTACCCTCCTAGTATCGAAAGATACTATAGCAATTGGGCAGTAGTGTGTTGTCTTGTATCAAATTTATTTTAGACTGCCATACATTTATGTCCATATTTTAACTGCATTACATCATGGATTAGCATACAATATTTAACAAATGTGTCCAATTCTTGTATCCCACACTTAATATACATGGGTATTATGATGAGATTCTCTGACATCTGCCAGTGATTTCTGAAACTACTTGTTTAATTGCCTCTGTGATGTGACTGCAGAACGCTGAAGGATATAGTGCAACCCGCAGAGGATGAAACGGTGAGATCAGATGATGAGTCATCAGAGGAGGAGACGGAGGTGATAGATATGGTGGTGGATGAGAAACCTAAGGAACGGTGGGACTGTGAGTCCATCCTTAGCACCTACTCCAACCTCTACAATCACCCCAGCACCATCGAGGAGCCTAAGAAGGTGAGGTCAGAGGATGATTAAACGTCTGCGGAGTATAGAATAGAATAGAATAGAATAGAATAGAATAGAATAGAATAGAAAGTCTTTTATTTGCCTTTTGATAAAATTACAGAAGAAATGACAAACGGGTCGACATGCTTATGTGTCGTTAATAACAACACATTTCTTCCAGCCGCTACCCTGGTTAGAATAGGTTATATTTCTTATAAAATATATAACAGTATGAACATCTAACGACTAGGGTGTGTTTCGAATAGTAGGGTACACTACTTATTCGGTACAGTGAGTGCTAATAGTGAGTCACTCTGGGAAAGTCGTCAGTGTACTGTGAGGTCTTTTATGATTGATCAGTACAGATCAACGTCGAGACTTATAAGACAAGCAATGACATTGAAAAGCCTTAAGATTTGGTAAAATAAATAAATTCAAGATTCGGACAGGTGAGAAGACGTGGGGCAATCACAATTGTTTGAATATATCCTTATATTTATCAAAATTATTGGATTGTGACAGCTCTTGAGGACAATAATTCCCTTCAACAGGTATTAAAATGGAACCTGTGTCCCCGACAACACTCAAAATCAGTTGAAGCTGAACCATGACATTATTAAGCATGTTTCTTGTATCACATACAGAAGGTGAACCTCATCAGGCTGACAAAGCGCACACAGATCCCTGCCGACACACTGCCCGAGCGGGGACTAACGCGGCGGCAGCTAGAGGAGCAGGAGCAGGAGAGCAGGCTAGAGCGGGCACCCACACAGAGGCCTGGCGACGAGACGGCTGAGGAGAAGAAGGCAAGGAAGCAAGCTGTGAAGGAGGAACGAAAGGTAAGGCTACTTCCCACAGTTTGCCCATTTGGGTCAGATTTTCAGAAAATGTACAAATCAACTTCGCCAATCTTCTCAAATAACCCAAATTGCAGACTAAAATAAAGTTCAAAATACAGTTCAACCTAACCAAACAGATTGCTAGAATCAATGCAATGCTGAATATACTCGAATTTCCGTAGTATTGACCAAAATCGCAGCCTAATTTAGCAGAATTTACTAAATGTCTACAACAGCCAATTGTACATTTTCTGAAAATCTGACCAATATATGGTAATAGGTAGTCTTAATTACCACATAAGTTCATATCAAACTGAACTTTAATTCTAAATGCATTTAAAACCATTACGGTGGACAATATTACATCAGATGTCAAAATTAAGTTTGAATATTTAGAGAATAAAAAATTAATCTAGTTTTGAGGCCGCTATGATAAAACTCGCTTTGTGAATATCCACCTCCTTTTGTTGTAGATATTTCCTTCGTCTAATTAAACCTAATTAATCTATAATTAATTAAATGTATTATAATTAATGTACTAATTAATGTATAATTTTGATCTTTCTACTTCAGACTCGTCGCGAACAAAAGAAAGCTACAAAATCTGCCTTTAAAGAAGAGAAAAAGAAGCAAGAAAAAGAGACAGTAAATCTGAAAAACAACTTGAAAGGAATTAAAATTGTATAGGTATAATTTATTGCTTTACGTTTTAACAGTTTCTCATATGAGTATTGTATATACGCGAGATGGATGTATCAGAATACAAGTTATTTCATATTATTTTAACTCTTATGTAAATAAAATATACAACACAATGTGGTCTTGCATCATCTATTAAATCTGATCTACACCGTGCTCACCTTTTCTCTATTATTTTATTCCGCTGTACCCCATCTTTATTTACGTGCATTTTGGTACTTATTTTATAATCAGTCAGTGGGGGAAATTATCCCGGAAATCCCGATTTTTTTTTTATCGATGTGGTGTATGTAATGTGAATTTGAGCGATAGGAAATATTCAAGACGGCCGCCACCGACTACCGAAAATCTGTAACTGGGCTTCTAACATGACTAGGAATATGTTCTAGATGTCTAAATGTGTTTAATTAGCCTCCAAATGCAAGACAGGCGTTTATTTAATAAATCATTGGTCCAACAATTTTCAATGGAAATTGCATTATGGTGTAAAATAATTTAATTTGGCTGCAAATCTGTAAACAGGCAACTTTTATCAAGACAGAAACAAAGCACACAATTCAGGTTCTATAGAAGATTATGATTGAGATACATTTATTTTCGACTTGTCGCTTTCAGGAAACAGCTCCGACTTAGGGAGGTTTACAAGCTTCCTGTTCCTTTACATATTCATCTTAACAGTGTATAATTCCTCAGTCGCAATTGATGAAAGCGGTCCACTGTTATTTTCATTAACATAATGTCTGTTACAATATTTTCTAATTAGAATAAGGCTATTGGAAACTATAACGTATCTGTAAAGCATCTGTAAAGCATTGCCGATGCTGGCCGATGTTACTATTCCGCCCAGTTTCTTTGTATTGAAGTGAAAATATAAGAACCATTCAAGCAATCAAATATAGCATTGAGTGTATGAGCCGATCCCCTCCCTAAGAAAGCCCCTGCTTATTTATATATTAACGCTATATGAATAAAATGGAACTACAACCTTTTTATTTGTTGAAATGATTAAGTCAGCATTCCTCGAAGACCTTAACTAGGAAGACACAAAAGCAACTATATTATGACTTTTTATTAGATTTTTTACTGGAGATTACAGAATAGTTCAGACAACATCACACCCTGAATACATTAAGCTTGACACAATGTGATGGATTTACGTTATTAATAGCGCTACACACATCTATTATTATGGTTTTAAGGAGTTAAATCATGTCAGAAGTCCATGTCATCGCCCACATCCATATACACATCATACGCCTCCCGGTTGCAGTTACCATCGGGTGTGAACACATACTTGTGGAACGTACCGTCCACACATATGGCTGGAATATAGAAGTAACAAACATATCATCGCATTTATGGGTCAGATTTTCAGAAAATGTACAATTAATCTTCGCCAATCCTCTCAAATAACCCACATTTAAGACAAAAATGAGCTTCAAAATGCAGTTTAACATAACAGAACTGATACTTTAAATCAATGCGATACCAAATATACTCAGATATACCCGATATTCTTCATTTTTCAGCCTAATTTAGGAGAATTCCCTAAATGTGTAGAGCTGCCAATTGTACATTTTCTGAAAATCTGACCCATATGTAGGAGTTAACATTAGAATTAATGCAGTAGTGATAGTTAGTGCAGTATTCCATGGAATATGTAGCTATTAACATCAGCATTGTTGTAATAATGCCAATGCTGGAACGGGTACATGTGTAATCACTTGTAATTATTTCTCAATTATCCCTTTACAATTCTTATTCTTATTTTTGTTATACTAATATCCTCAAAATCGTTCCATTGCATTTCATTCTTATCCTAGATATGGGTATAAGGTACCTACCTATCACAGAACTATCAGGACCGAAGGCACAAATGCAGGCACACTCTGCGGCCACGGTGAAGTTAGCCAGTCCCCACTGGGACTCCACATACTGTCCAAGGAAGCCCATCTTCTTAAACCTGCAAACACAGCAATCACACGTTAAGGGAAGGGATCGGTCAGCCTTCTATTTATGTGCTTATTTATGCAACTACATGCTTTGACAATGCTAAAACCAAATTATAACATCTTTCGTTTGCCAGAATGGGTAACAGTTGGAATATTAGTTTTATTGAATTCATACTGATTGTGAATATTGCTCTCTATTGTGTTTTGTATAGTAGCTGCGCTCACGGATTTTCCCACAGCTAGACATATTGAAAAGGAAGCCAAGAAACTATAAAATACCTTAAAGGGTAAATTAAACGGGGCAGGATAGACGGGAAAGTTCAGCACCACCGCCGCCAATAAAACCAATGAACTTGGTCAGAGGCCTAACCCTAGGAGGCGGTTTTCTGGGGGCAGTTGTCCGGGCGGCGGTGGTTCTGACGAACCCGGCGGGAAAGGGCATGAAGAGAACACATAGAAGCGGTGGAGAAGGGAATGGGGTTCTATCGATTAGTGGTGTCTTTTATCTTATGTGAATGTCTGCAATTTGGTTAATACTAGGTAAATTGGAGTATATTCGGCATTGCATTGATTCTAGCGATCTGTTTGGTTATGTTGAACTGTATTTTGAACTTTATTTTCGTCTGAACTTTGGGTTATTAGAGAAGATTGGCGAAGTTGAATTGTACATTTTCTGAAAATCTGACCCAATATATATAGAAAAAAAATCGAAAATAAATGAAACTTAAATGTAAATTGGGTTCATCCTCGTCGTTTTACAACCGTATATATATATATATATATATATATATATATATATATATATATATATATATATATATATATATAATGTATAGATCTTCTAAACATTTGCCTTGTGTCATAGCATGTGTTTATGATATTTTTGCTGACATTAGGGTTATCATAGATGATAATTATAAAATGATGCAAGTATTTAATGTGTTTGCAGGAATCATCCGTCACCGCTAATTGGTACTTATTCATCTAATATGGGGGAATTGTGTTAGTGATATAGACAGATAGATATTATAATAAATATAAATATTACACATACTTACTTACATACATACATACACACACACTTAAATACATCATACACACATACATACACACACACTTAAATACATCATACACACATAAATACATACACACACACACTTACATACATACATCATACATACATACACACACACATACATACACACACACTTACATACATCATACACACACACATACATCCATACATACCTCCATACATACATACATACACACACATAAGGGTAAATAATTAATTAACGGGGAAAATGTAACTTCTCTGTTTTCTGTATCAAATACTGGCAATACTTCGGACCTTTTTAAAATAAGATTTCACAAATTGTGAAACACGCGCAGTTGTACTTGATGATCTAAAAGCAAGCATTTTATAGTTCAGCTCCATATATGCAATAATGTGGATTCAGGGAGGTATGTACAAGGGAGTAGCAACGACTCATTGACTGCATTAAAATATCTGCAACTGGGACTTAATTTAGTCACTGCATGCCAGGTGACACTGCAGTATTGTTGTCGGCAATAGTACTACATATAGCCCAGGTAGTTTGGTTGCCCTTTACCAGGGAAGAGCATACTGGTGATACACTTATAAATCGCTGGCGCTAGTAGTAGTAGTGGCATTACTGTCAACTATATACCACCCGCGCATATTATTCATTGCTACTCCCTTGTATATACCTCCCTGGTTGATTCTATGTTTACAAGCAAGACAACGTCTCTACTTGCCAAGATATGCCTTGCAACCTGCAATGAACCCCAAAGTGGAGACAAAATAACGGAACATGCTAGTACAAGGGCAAATCTATCGAAGTTTTTTTTTCAAAAATAAAAATATCAAACTTAAAATATAGAAATACTTATTCGGTGTCCTAGTGTTTACTATCATTGGAATCAGCTTGATCTCCTCTTTTCAGATTTGGTGATATCTCAAAATCCATATTTTGCGACTTATGACTCATTTTCCTAAAACGGATCACATATAGGGTCTTTGCTCTTGCTCAGTGTGACGTGTCCGGGGAGAGTGTGGGGCAATAGTGTCCTGGGTCAAGTGCCAGGATGGGTGAAGGTGAGAGAAGAAGTCATGCTCCTCCCAGTTTCAGAGAGAAAGAAGATAGAGAGGGGGCGGGGGGGGGGGGGGGGGGGCAGAGGGGGAGAGAGAGAGAAAGATAGAGAGGGGACGGGGGGCAGAGGGGGAGGGAGAGAGAGAAAGATAGAGAGAGAGAGAGAGAGGGAGAGAGAGAGAGACAGACAGACAGACAGACAGACAGACAGAGACAGGTGAAAGACAGAAGAGGGGGTCAGATAGTTTTTCTTTTGGTAACTAAATATAATAGATATAACAATAGAGATAACAAGAAATGTGAGAGATTGGGTGTGGAAGACATTTTGGTGAGACGGAAATGAGGAGGATTCGGGAACTAAAAGTTCTAGTAATCTATGGTTTTCGCATTTAGCGGCCTGGTCATTTCAATGGTCAACCAAAGATAAATTGGAACCTCAAAGATACCTTCTTAACGGTACAATTTATTTGCTATTATAAACATGAAACGCTTTGTCCTCTAGTATATCCTTATATGGGTCAGATTTTCAGAAAATGTACAATTGGCAGCTGTACACATTTAGTAAACTCTCCTAAATTAGGCTGAAAAATGAAGAATACCGGGTATATCTGAGTATATTTGGTATCGCATTGATTTAATGTATCAGTTCTGTTCTGTTAAACTGCATTTTGAAGCTCATTTTTGTCTTAAATGTGGGTTATTTGAGAGGATTGGTGAAGGTGAATTGTACATTTTCTGAAAATATGAGCCATATACATAAGGTCTATACATATTATGTATTCATTGAATGTCCTCAACATTTATTTTGTCCTTACATAATATCTACATACATATTTGGTGACTGTCTATAATAAACCGTGACATAAAAATAAAGCTGAAGGATAAAAGCCGACATGGACAAAAACCAACATATTTTCAAATCAACTTCTCTGTAAATAGAAATGTGCAACCTGCCAAGGCCTGTGATTTCTGCGATATAAGGTATTTCTATATTTGTCTTTATTTATATATGTTCCCTGTTCATCTTAATTCAAGGAAATGGTTGAAAAAAACCCAGCTAAATAATAAATGACAAGCTAACATATATTGGTCAGATTTTCAGAAAATGTACAATTGGCAGCTGTACACGTTCAGTAAATTCTGCTAAATTAGGCTGCAATTTGGTCAATACTTTGTAAATTCGAGTATATTTGGCATTGCATTGATTCTAGTAATCTGTTTGGTTAGGTTGAACCGTATTTTGAACTTTATTTTTGTCTGAAATTCGGGTTATTTGAGAAGATTGGTGAAGGTGAATTGTACATTTTCTGAAAATCTTACCCAGATATAGTTATGTACTATGATATCTACTAACGCTATCAATCAGGTATGACCGCTATAGCTGTATGTTAATTTATTATTGCTTGATGATTAAACCCTAAAAGCAGACAGAATATGTGATCCATTTTAGGAAAATGAGTCACAAGTCGCAAAATTGATATTTTTTAAATTGTTTTTATCACAGGATTTCTTTATTGAAATGTTCTGATTTTGAGAGGGTTTAGCACTCATAGTCATATATATCTGTGTAACAAATTTCAGGACATTGTATTAAATATATACATGCGTTTTGAAGGCCTTCATATGGAGTATAGTTTGTTACTTTACTGGTAATTGCCCATCCAGAAACATTGCAAACTTTTTTTTTCAAAAATAAAAATATCAAACTTAAAATATAGAAATACTTATTCGGTGTCCTAGTGTTTACTATCATTGGAATCAGCTTGATCTCCTCTTTTCAGATTTGGTGATATCTCAAAATCCATATTTTGCGACTTATGACTCATTTTCCTAAAACGGATCACATATGCGGAAGGAAGGAAGTCCCAGACAGCCCAACACTCCTAGACTTCTACTACAACGACCATTTCCAAAATTCCAGCTTTCCCCTACTATCAGGCTAAGGGAATCATTCATTATGCATTATGCACCCTCCACATCTATTAGAAGCACTATGTTATGCAGGGACTCCACTATGGGAAAAACGGCATAAACGGCTGCGACGAATTTTTTGCGACAAACTATCTAATCAATTTAGATATTTTGCAATTGTTGGCAACAAATAAATGTATTGCCGACAACCTATTTTACCCCTCTTCCACTAGTGATTTGTGTGCGCCGAATTTTTAGTCATGTCGGCGCCGAATTTTGCCTGTCGGCGCCGTTTTTTACCTATAGTGGAGTTGCCCTATTAGATATGTATTTTAGGGTGCAGTCCAGCCTGAAGAAGATGGATGGACCACTCAATGGTGCACTGCAGGCCAATTGTTTAAACACCTGTACAGGCCTATATTATATATTTATAGTAAGAGTCAGCTCTGTTTTAATTATATATTTAGTTCCAGTGAATGTTAGTCTCGGGTTGCTATTTCTCTATTATCTCATTCAAACTTATATTTTGTCTCAATATAACTTGCATTTAACCGTTTAAAGTCTTCTTCAGGCGCAAATGGTGCCTTTAGAATCGACTGGGTATATTAAATATATATAATACTAATTAAATTATATCACTAGACCTTTTTCTGAATTTTTCTTCCCCCAAATAAAACCTCTTCTATATGATCAATGCACTCCCAAACTCACTTGAGTTTACACAGGGTTATATCATTACCACCCAAAATCTATTTTTTAAAAAAATATTTATTTCTCATTTCGACAATTTATGTAATGGCCACGCAAATCGTCCTAACGAAATTCCAATAAATCGGGGAGAATTACATCAATTACAATCACAATAACGCCAGTTACAACAATTGTAGGACTTACGATCATGTCGTAAGTCCTTGTGATGCCCACCAAGGGCATTTGTATTACGTATGGTAGGGCCGTGACAAAGATATGGCTGTTTAACACAAGTTGGTTCTGATACCGCAAACAGGATAGAAGTCAACGAAGATTTTGGGATGAGCAATTGTGAGGTGTAATTATATTTCTTAGCTAACTAAGCATTCGAACTTGCAAATTGAATTATGTGGCTAGGGTCAGTGGATTGGGGTTGTTCTATTGGGATGGTTTCAGCAGCTTGAAAGTACAACAAGCAATAACCCTCGGAGCATGAATATTCGTAATATTCAGTATATAATATATTCATAATATTTCTATATAATAAATTCATATTTAATAATACCTTACGTCATGTTACGTCACCTTATGTAATCATATAAAAGCATTTGATCATCGAATTATGAGTATGACAATAGTTAGGTGGGGGACTTATAGCACATATTTATTCTATAATCTAGACATTCTAAGCTTTAATTTATATGAAAAAAGAATTATTGAGATGGTAGTATTCTGTTATTTGTGGTAATGTCTGTCATAAATAGCAGAAAAGAGGCCTTGGCAAGTTGTCGCTACATGTAAATACTGTCGCGCCATGTATACTGTAGAAACAAGAGGATCTCACTTCATTTTTTTTTTTTTTAGGATTTTATTTCAGCTGGGTGGTACATTTTCCCAGTGTAACCGGGATCTTCGAATGGGCCCAGCTTGTAAACAAAAATCGTAGTAGAAGACATGGATAATATAGTACAAAATCGCAGCAGAGTTACAAGTTGAAGAGGATAAGAGGGGGAGTTACAAGCATACATAAGAAGTGAAAAGCAGCTTACGTTGAGCGTCGATTCAGCTT
This sequence comes from Sthenelais limicola, assembly GCA_942159475.1. Taxonomy (NCBI): domain Eukaryota; kingdom Metazoa; phylum Annelida; class Polychaeta; order Phyllodocida; family Sigalionidae; genus Sthenelais; species Sthenelais limicola. The sequence goes on along the minus strand of OW804100.1, from coordinate 102,044,285 downwards.
GGTATCTTTCACAGCAAAGATGTGCACCGTTCCCTTATCACTGGACACACACAGGAAGGCCGAGTCGTGGCTGAAGTTAATGCTGAAATACCACAATACGTACACAGGTTATTACCAGATATATTAATAGGGTGATTTAGCAACCAACTCAACACCAACGCATCCACTAGCTACTTGCGATGTAGTGTTATTGGGTGAGATTTTCAGAAAATGTACAATTCACCTTCACCAATCATCTCAAATAACCCATATTTAAGACCGAAATGAGCTTCAAAATTCAGTTTACCATAACACAGCTGATACTTTAAATCAATGCGATACCAAATATACTCAGATATACCCGGTATTCATCATTTTTCAGCCAAATTTAGCAGAATTTCCTAAATGTGTAGAGCTGCCAATTGTACATTTTCTGAAAATCTGACCCATTACCGTTGTGGGGATCTCTCGAGAGGCTGCTAGGGATCTCGAGAGATCCCCCCTACAGTGGTGGTGCGTTGTGGTTGCTAAATCATCCTATTATTAAATAATTTCAAACATACTTTTCAGAAACTCCAGCCACATATTTCAGAATCGGATACACATGGAGGCATGGCATTGACTAGGCCATAGAAACTCTTACAATTCTCATTACGTTTGAGTCTAAGTACATTTTAATCTAGTCTCTAAATGTTCACGCCCGGGAAAGCCCCAGTTATGCACTTGTCAATTGCAACAACCCCCCCCCCCCCCCACACACACACCCGGGGATATGGGGGAATGTCCTTGGCCTTTTGGGATATTTGATGAAATCCCTGACCCCCAGGGCAAGAAATTCTTGTAAATGCCCGACCCCCCCTGGGGCACATTGTTATATTATAGGGAGCTGTGGAAGAAGAACGTCTAGTCAAAGCAAGGGCTTCGTTGTAAGTGTTTATTCAGTAATGCTTGGTAGGTGACGCCGTGGTCACCCACCCATGTGACCAGGCATGCAGGCTGGTCACACACCGTGAGAGGGGTTACTGCCCAATACATAAATATACATAAATAAAAGTAAATAAATGTCTAGTTAGATAACCTATATATAGCAACATTTTTCGGTGGACATTTTTTAGACAGAAAATATTATTTTTAACTCAAGAATTTAAGAAGTATGGGTAAAGGAGTTTTATTCAACTCAACTAATAAAGCGCGCGCCAGTACATAAGATGAGTGCATACAAATAATTATGTGAAGATAACAAGAGGAGGCAATTACAGGAATAGTACATATCAATGATAGAAACCAATTGTACATATTAATTACAGATCAATTAAAGAAATGTCTGAGTAATTCCGATCTGTTGGGGTTTTGTCCCACCAATCTGACCTTCAACAGCTTGGTACCTGTCTTGTCCCCATCTCACAGGAGAGACAGTATCCGGGCTATCCAGGGGAATCTTTTCACCTGGAAAGGTGTCCTCTTCTGGCAACGACCTAGGTTCTCTTGCTTCCAGAAGTGCCTGACTCTGTGTCGAAGTCAACTCCTAACTTACAAGTGCCTGAGCCACACCCCCAGTTCCTATACTACTAGTCAACTCCTAACTTACAAGTGCCTGAGCCACACCCCCAGTTCCTATACTACTAGTCAACTCCTAACTTACAAGTGCCTGAGCCACACCCCCAGTTCCTACTAGTCAACCCCTAACTTACAAGTGCCTGAGCCACACCCCCAGTTCCTATACTACTAGTCAACTCCTAACTTACAAGTGTCTGAGCCACACCCCCAGTTCCTACTAGTCAACTCCTAACTAACAAGTGCCTGAGCCACACCCCCAGTTCCTACTAGTCAACTCCTAACTAACAAGTGCCTGAGCCACACCCCCAGTTCCTATACTACTAGTCAACTCCTAACTAACAAGTGCCTGAGCCACACCCCCAGTTCCTATACTACTAGTCAACTCCTAACTAACAAGTGCCTGAGCCACACCCCCAGTTCCTATACTACTAGTCAACTCCTAACTAACAAGTGCCTGAGCCACACCCCCAGTTCCTATACTACTAGTCAACTCCTAACTTACAAGTGCCTGAGCCACACCCCCAGTTCCTATACTACTAGTCAACTCCTAACTAACAAGTGCCTGAGTCACACCCCCCAGTTCCTATACTACTAGTCAACTCCTAACTAACAAGTGCCTGAGCCACACCCCCAGTTCCTATACTACTAGTCAACTCCTAACTAACAAGTGCCTGAGCCACACCCCCAGTTCCTATACTACTAGTCAACTCCTAACTTACAAGTGCCTGAGCCACACCCCCAGTTCCTATACTACTAGTCAACTCCTAACTTACAAGTGCCTGAGCCACACCCCCAGTTCCTATACTACTAGTCAACTCCTAACTTACAAGTGCCTGAGCCACACCCCCAGTTCCTATACTACTAGTCAACTCCTAACTTACAAGTGCCTGAGCCACACCCCCCAGTTCCAATACTACTAGTCAACTCCTAACTAACAAGTGCCTGAGCCACACCCCCAGTTCCTATACTACTAGTCGACTCCTAACTTACAAGTGCCTGAGCCACACCCCCAGTTCCTATACTACTAGTCAACTCCTAACTTACAAGTGTCTGAGCCACACCCCCCAGTTCCTATACTACTAGTCAACTCCTAACTTACAAGTGTCTGAGCCACACCCCCAGTTCCTATACTACTAGTCAACTCCTAACTAACAAGTGTCTGAGCCACACCCCCAGTTCCTATACTACTAGTCAACTCCTAACTAACAAGTGCCTGAGCCACACCCCCAGTTCCTATACTACTAGTCAACTCCTAACTTACAAGTGTCTGAGCCACACCCCCAGTTCCTATACTACTAGTCAACTCCTAACTTACAAGTGCCTGAGCCACACCCCCAGTTCCTATACTACTAGTCAACTCCTAACTTACAAGTGCCTGAGTCACACCCCCAGTTCCTATACTACTAGTCAACTCCTAACTAACAAGTGCCTGAGCCACACCCCCCAGTTCCTATACTACTAGTCAACTCCTAACTTACAAGTGCCTGAGCCACACCCCCAGTTCCTATACTACTAGTCAACTCCTAACTTACAAGTGCCTGAGCCACACCCCCCAGTTCCTATACTACTAGTCAACTCCTAACTTACAAGTGCCTGAGCCACACCCCCAGTTCCTATACTACTAGTCAACTCCTAACTTACAAGTGCATGAGCCACACCCCCCAGTTCCTATACTACTAGTCAACTCCTAACTTACAAGTGCCTGAGCCACACCCCCCAGTTCCTATACTACTAGTCAACTCCTAACTAACAAGTGCCTGAGCCACACCCCCCAGTTCCTATACTACAAGTCAACTCCTAACTTACAAGTGTCTGAGCCACACCCCCAGTTCCTATACTACTAGTCAACTCCTAACTTACAAGTGCCTGAGCCACACCCCCAGTTCCTATACTACAAGTCAACTCCTAACTTACAAGTGTCTGAGCCACACCCCCAGTTCCTATACTACTAGTCAACTCCTAACTTACAAGTGCCTGAGCCACACCCCCAGTTCCTATACTACTAGTCAACCCCTAACTAACAAGTGCCTGAGCCACACCCCCCAGTTCCTACTAGTCAACTCCTAACTAACAAGTGCCTGAGCCACACCCCCAGTTCCTATACTACAAGTCAACTCCTAACATACAAGTGCCTGAGCCACACCCCCACACCCCCAGTTCCTATAATACTAGTCAACTCCTAATAGGGTCCCATCGACACTCCTGGGTAAGATTTTCAGAAAATGTACAATTGGCAGTTGTACACATTTAGTAAGTTCTGCTGAATTACGCTGCAATTCGGTAAATTCAAGAAAATTCGGCATTGCATTGATTCTAGCAATCTGTTTGGTTAGGTTGAACTGTATTTTGAACTTTACTTTCGTCTGAAATATGGGTTATTTGAGAAGATTGGTGAAGTGGAATTGTACATTTTCAGAAAATCTGACCCATATCGCTTCTTATGAGGGCCGGGTGGGGTTTTCCGGGCTCTTAGAGGCAGGTACCTCTAAAGACCTAGCCAAACCCCACAAGGCCTTACTTTGAGGACAATCAGTAGCAATATGTCCATCTAATCCGCAGAAGAAGCATTTTGGCCTCCATTCTCTCTTGGCACTATACCGACCAGAGGATTGCTTCTTCCTGTCCATCTTTGCTATAACCAGGCTTCTTTTTATCCCTATAGGCTTGGAGAGCCTGGCAAATCACTGTAGCCACATCACCGCATAAAATATGTATACCTATTGTTAACCCTTCCTCTTGTCATATACTAGTCACTCACCATTGCCATCTCATCAACCATCTCACTTATCATGTAATTTAGTACTAGTCTTAGAAAACTTTAGAAACCATGTAACCAAAGTAAAGCTCAAACAAGAATTAGGCACCCAGCGGAAGACCTACCTAGACTATTGTCTATCTAGAATGTTGGATAACCTCACTGTAAAAAAACATCTCTTGCAATAAAAGAAGTCTTAAATTAAAAATTAAATCTGTCTCTGAAGCAGAGGAGGTCGCATCACCATCATCTTGGAGATCAGTTACCTGGGCTATAGCTGAGCTGGACTTACCGCCTGGGTGGGGGGAATATTGTCTCAGACATTCCCCTACCATTCCCCCACTTCCCCGGGGGTGGGGGTGGGGGTGGGGGTTGCAGTTGACAAGTGCATTAGGAATTGAAAGAGATTGGCATCATGCCTCTTCCACCTCTGTAGCAACATGGGATCCCCTAGCAACACGTCCTGCAAGAGTCCCTAGCAACGGGAGAAAGAGATCAGAGAGGGGGGGGGGGCGAGGAAAAAGAGAGAGAGAGGAGAGAGAGAGGAGATCAGAGGAGGAGAGGGAGAACGAAGAAACAGAGGGAGAGTGTGGGAGAAATCAGATAGGGAGAGGGAGAATAGGATTGAGAGAAGAGGGGGAGGGGGAGAGAAAGACAGGAGGGAGAGGATGGGGGAGAGAGGAAGGGAAAGGGAAGGAGAGAAAGAAAGAAGAAGAGGGATAGGTTGGGAGAAATTGGATAGGTTAAGGGACAGGAGGATAGAGAGCGAAGAGGGGAAGGCAGAGAGAATAGGGGAGAGGAGAGGAGAAGGTGGATAGTTACAGGGGAGAGGCAGGGGGAGAAAAAGGAGGAGAGACAGTGAGAGGAAGAGGGTGACAAGTCCGGAGGCCGGGTACTTTGCTAGTGAAACATAAGGGTCAGATTTTCAGAAAATGTACAATTGGCAGCTCTACACATTTAGGAAACTCTCCTAAATTAAAATGAAAAATGGTGAATATCGGGTATATCTGAGTATATTTGGTATCGCATTGATTTAAAGTATCAGTTCTGTTATGTTAAACTGCATTTTGAAGCTCATTTTTGTCTCAAATGTGGGTTATTTGAGAGGATTGGTGAAGGCGAATTGTACATTTTCTGATAATCTGACCCATAAGATAGTTTAACAAAGACAAAGAGGGGTATATATACCAGTATAGTGTAGCAGGATCAGCTCCACGCCGTAGCTCCACAATCTGTCGTTTGCTCATGGTGTCAAACACCCGTATCAGGGTGCCCTGGTATAATATATAGGTGAACACACTGTTATAGTCGACATAACTAACATCTAACGTTTAAGATTTGAAGTGTCAGTAAACCCCCAAATATTATGAGCAATTCCATTTCCTTGCTATTATTGAAATGTAACCACCCCGGTTTTACTTAATTCAAGTTACTATTTAGTGAGTTTTACCCATTTAAAGGAGTGAAAACGTAGTTCCAGAGTTTAACACTCCATTCAAGGCACCACTGTTTTATCTAACGTTTAAGATTTAAAGTGTCATTAAACCCCCAAATATTATGAGCAATTCCATTTCCTTGCTATTATTGAAATGTAACCACCCCAAATATTATGAGCAATTCCATTTCCTTGCTATTATTGAAATGTAACCACCCCGGTTTTACTTAATTCAAGTTATTATTTAGTGAGTTTTACCCAATTAAAGGAGTGAAAACGTAGTTCCAGAGTTTAACACTCCATTCAAGGCACCACTGTTTGCCTACGTCATAAAGGTGCACCAATCTTGAAATGTACATGCAATGAACATAACAAACAACTCTCATAATTGCTGCTAGAAAGAAGGAGGGTGGGGTGGGAGGAAGGTGTTTGATCAATGCAGTTGTGCAGACTAAAACAACACTGTGTTACATATAGTTCTCTGGTCAAAACAATGGCTGAAAGCAGTGACAGTGAACTGTTTCAATTGCTGGGATATTGGGGGGAAAGGTAGGAATATTATGTTCATTTCTGGCGCACCTTTATGATGTCACACAGCACTCTCAGTGCCCTCTTGTGCTAAACAGACCTTTTCAACTAAGCTTTCCCAATTCGTGCCTGTAAGTGACTATAAGTTAGACATAAATGGAAGTAAAAAAATTGAGACTTGGGTGTTGTATTTATGGCTCCATGAAGTTTGTTGTCCTAAAAGTGACCAGGAACCCGTTGACTGACCCTTTAATGTTTAACACATATTTTACCATGAGTATGATTACCTAAGGAGACATGTATGCATCTGTACGAACAATTATATCTTATCACCAACATCTGTATTATTATTGACTATGATTTAACTGAGTTCAAAAGGACGATAAGGAAAATTGGCTCTTCCAGATTAAAATTTCTCTACATTATACCACCACATACTCTTTCTGCGTCATTCTTACTTCTGGTATTCCAGTAGTTCCCAAGGTAGTATACTACTATCTATTGTTTAGATGTAATGATGAGGACTAAACTATGGTTAAACAGTTTTAACAAAAAAATTGATTAACCTTTTTGGAGGCAGTGGCGACCATACTGCCCTGCTGGTTGATGGCTATGCAGGCCAGGTCACTCTGGTGTGCATTTATAGTGACTGGTGCAGTGGACTGTCCAGGCTCTGTCGTGGCCAGGTCCTACAATAACACAAGTGGGTGGTAAGATTTTCAGAAAATAGAATGGGGAGTTTTCACTACTAACTGGTGAAGTAGAGGGGCCACGTGAATGTTCGGTAGACTTTGGAAGAATGACGATTTGGAATTTTAGATGTTCCTTTTATTTTGTTTTTTGTTTTTAAAAGGTTTTATTCATGATATCCTGCCCTCTAGGCTTCTACACAACTAAAGATCAAGCATCAATTTACCTTATATTTTATATTTTTTTGTGTTTTCAAAATTTTCTTCTTACTCATCCGCGTAGGGTCTGCTCCCTTTACAATTTTGCGGTCCCTGACTCTCGATTCATAGTCATGTTCCTTTTATTAATACCCAACGTTTCGAGAGCTTTGCTCTCTTCTTCAGGGGTGAAGGTGGTACAATGATTTGGTATTGGTCTGGAGGCTCTTATATACATGTGCAAAGTAGTGCATTATGGGTAGTCATCTACATGGTGCATTATGGGATATGCTAAGTTAGACAATCAGCAAGTACAAATTAGTTTAGTATTCAGAGAGTTTTGTTTTTTGAGAGATTGGACATTCTCTAGTGTAAATACCTTAATTTTTTTAGAACAGTTTTTGTTTGATCACAGTTAATTTTTGACATTTTCAATAAAGTTCACGAGTGGAAATTCGTTGGTTTTCAGTAGTTTTCTAAAAAAAAATGTACAATTGACAGCTCTACACATTTAGGAAATTCTCCTAAATTAGGCTGAAAAATGATGAATACTGGGTATATCTGAGTATATTTGGTGTCGCATTGATTTAAAGTATCAGTTCTGTTAAATTAAACTGCATTTTAAAGCTCATTTTTGTCTTAAATGTGGGTTATTTGAGAGAATTGGTGAAGGCGAATTGTACATTTTCTGATAATCTGACCCAAGTATGCAGCTAATCTCTGCTTAACGCTTCAAACTTAAACCTATGAAACTTGGGTGGATCCTATAATTATTGAAGTTATACACACATTATATTCCCATCTTTATCCACAATATGTTTAATAATAACTAACTCCTGAATGAAAACATATATACGTTTATAGGACGTTAATTTAAATCAGGTTCAATGTGTAAGACTTAGACCGCATTTCCTCGAATAGAAGCCGGGATTTTTTTTTAAAAAAAAAGGTAAATAGTAAAATAGCAATTTTAGAGTGGGTAATAAAAGCAGACATGGGTCAGATCTTCAGAAAATGAACAATTCACCTTCACCAATCCTCTCAAATAACCCACATTTAAGACATAAATGAGCTTCAAAATGCAGTTTAAAATAACAGAACTGATACTTTAAATCAATGCGATACCAAATATACTCAGATATACCCGGTATTCAATTTTTTAGCCTAATTTAGGACAATTTCCTAAATGTGTAGACCTGCCAATTGTACATTTTCTGAAAATTCGACCCACAAGCAGACTTACCACCATCTGTAGACTGCCACACTTGTGTCCCGGGAAGACCAAGAGCTGTGTCTCCAAACTAGGGCTGACCTCACACAGGCCTAAAAGACAAAACAGACAAACGTCAAATTGATTAATTGCTGTCTATGATTCCTGGCTCCTCACAGGGATGTTCTCTTGTATTATATGGGTCAGATTTTCAGAAAAATGTACAATTCGCCTTCACCAATCCTCTCTAAGACAAAAATGAGCTTCAAAATGCAGTTTAACTGGTACTATAAATCAATGCGATACCAAATATACTCAGATATACCCGGCATTCATTTTTTTCAGCATAATTTAGCCAAATTTCCTAAATGTGTAGAGCTGCTAATTGTACATTTTCAGATAATCTGACCCAGATAGTGATTTATTGTGTAGGAGACAGTGTATGCCTCTCGAGCCAAGTCGCTGCAACTAGTTACATGTTAGCTTATCAACATATACAGTATTCATTCGTATTCATATACGAAATGAATTGCTGACTTGAAATTTGCTCTCTTGTTTTTAAATGTCTGACTGTTTTTATGATTGTATTGCGGCGATGATATCAAATTTGCTCTCTTGTTTTTAAATGCCTGACTGTTTTTATGATTGTATTGCGGCGATGATATCAAATTTGCTCTCTTGTTTTTAAATGCCTGACTGTTTTTATGATTGTATTGCGGCGATGATATCTGTAGGTGATTCCTATGATCTAATCTAAAGGGTCTATGGTATAGATGAGATGGAAATAAAGAAAAAAGCTTGACGAATAATAACATCTATTTGTAAGACTGTATATTTGGAATTTTCTTTATAGTGAATGTGAACGATATAGCACATGTAATGATGATAATTTTTCTGTAGAATCTTATTTACTTGGTCATGGCAACGCACGAAATATAACTGCATCTTGTCAGTCATGCGTCTTTCTTTATACCAACAATAATTGTTAAACTGTTTCAGCCAATGAAATATTTAAAAAAAAAAAGTTGACCTTCTGATAGTAAACTCAATGAAATATATTGTAAAGAACTGAAATCTTTAGGCCCAAGATCCGACCTATTTAGCCCTGATCATGGTCGGGGCATGCACGCCACACATGGCCTGGCCAGGAGGGAGGGGGAGATGAGCCACTCAGGGCTCACCCCGCCTCCCCCAGCCCGACCTAATTACTGTATCCACTGCTCGGGGTTTATCAAGAGGGGGGAAGGGCTAAGAGGGAGGGGGGGGCTGGCACGAGCCCTGGGATCTATGAGTAAGGGGTGGGAGGGGGAAGGCTGAGGAGAGGGATCCAACTTGCACGCACTCCATTTATGGTCTCTGCATGGGGAGCAGAGGTCGGCGTGTGGGCAAGGAAGATCCTCTCTCCCTCAACCAATTAGAGGGAAGGGGAAGAGCCAGTGGAATATTTCCTGGGTTTGATTATATGAATAATTCATGATTTTGGAGTATAAAATAAAGTGAAAGACTCGGACCTAGGTACTCGCTGAGTCACCACCGCCTAGGCCGAATCCAGACGAACTACAACCTCGGACTTCTTGTCTCACTTCTTCATCTTACTGAACCTATGGGCTAAAAACCCTTAGACTTCTTTACACTGGCGAACCACTAAAAGACTCAGTTGCTAAGTTGAGCAACAACCCAATCTTCTGACTGGAAGTGAGACATAGCCTAGGAGAGGCAAGATGAGCTGGAAGAGTAGGTGAGTGGAACTCTAAAACTCTGATTGAGCTTATAAATTATACTTATGGGATGTGTGGAGGGTGGATCTGGGCCACTGTATAGGGTTGGGAGAATGATCACACTCAAACACTCATAATACAAGGAGAGTGGGTGAGCAATGTTCGGGGTAAAAACTTTGCTAGGTTCTGGGTTCTGTACCTTGTGCCATCTAGTTTTCTTTCTTTTTTTTTCGCTCTCTCTCTCTCATCAAAGTGTAAAACATGGCGGACATCAATTGGGATCTCAATGCCGCGGACTTGGCCATGCTTGACGAGGGTCAAAGGAGGGCCAGGTTTGCAGCTATCAAAGAGGTCAGAAGGCGCATGGAATGCCATGGCGCCATGCTAGGAGTAAATGATGGGTCCAATAAGGACACTTTGAGAGAGTGGCTAGATGGGATAAGCAGGGCAAAGGCCTATTGTGTAGCGAATGATACGCTCACTCTAGAGCTTTTGGGAACTCTTGCCAGCGGGCCTCTAGCGAGGTGCGTGGCAGGATTCCTGCAGGTACCGGCCAATAGGACATGGGATCTGGCGAGGGCTGAGATTTTCCGCCTCTTCATGAATGAAGAGGAGGAACAGCAGCTGCGAGCAAGGCTCACCGACCTCTATCAGCTCCCATATGAGGATGCGAAGCAATACGGACGCAAGTTCCAGCTAGCGTCTCAGAGGGCTTACAGCGTGGATAACCTTGACCACGAGATAGTCCAAGAGACGTTGGTCAGGAATTTTGTGTTGGGACTCAGGGATGAGCAAATACGTCATGACGTATTTGCTGCTCGCCCTGATACCCTGGCTGAGGCAATAAGACAAGCCTCAGCTGCTGCTCACACCTTCGCTCTGGCAGGGCAACCTACCAGAGGGGATAGGAAGGATGAACCAATGGAAATTGGGGCTATCCTCCCTAAGAGAATGGCCCCTTCTGGGCCAAATCCTACAGATGCTTCAGATTGGAAGCTAATAGCTGATTTGGAGTCAAAGGTGAATTACCTTACAAAATTAGTAGAAAGGATGGAGACGGGGAAACCATCCAACCCCACAGTGATCGTTCCCCAATCAGGTGCAGCACCCCAGTACCCCTTTCAGACACCCATGTTGCCTATGTATCCCCCATATTTCAACACGTCCTATCCCCCACCCCCGATTGCCAGTTCTCAGGTAGTAAACCACCAGGGAAAGGGAAGGGGAAGGGAAATGATAATCCAGGACCGGAAAAAAATAAGCAGGGAGGAGGGAAGAGGTTTAGGGGTAAAAATGTCTGTTATGAGTGTGGGGAGGAGGGACACTTCGCAAGAGAATGTTCCCACCGCTATGCACATGTACAGGCTGCAGTGGTGGCGGCCATGCAGATGGCCTCTACCACTCAAAAGCCAGCCAAATATGTTAACCAGGGGGAATAGAAACGCCGGATGAGAGGTTCTGTCTCTCCATCTCAGTGGCGGGGATGGAGATGCGTGCACTCATTGATACCGGCGCGTCAAGGAGTCTAATGCGAGAGGATGTATGGAGAGCCTTTTGCAAAACCCATCATCGGTCTCTCGTATTGACAACGGGGGAATCTCTTAAATCACTCTCTGGTCATGATCTCAAAACTGAAGGGCAGGCGATAGTTAACTTGGGGGGTAGCTCATTTCCAGTTTATATTGTAAGAAGACTTCACCATGAACTGCTTCTGGGGGATGATGCCTTATTTATATTAGATGCCCAAATTAGCTTCAGAAAAAGAAAGGTAATTTTGGAAGGAAAAAGTTACAGAAGGCAACAAGTGGGTAGTGCAGATCAAGAATTCGCCTCTATCCACACAGAGGCAGAAGCATGGGAAGAAAAATACCCCGCTGTTTTTGGCATAGGAAAACAGGGAAAATTAGGTACCTTTAAAGATGTGAAAATGTACATAGATACTGGAAATGCGCGCCCAATTAATCAACGCTCCTATCGTTTGCCCCTGGCCAAGAGAAAACTTGTAGATAAAGAATTAGATGAAATGCTGGAGCTGGGAGTAATAGAACCCAGCAGCTCAGCATGGGGAAGCCCGATATTGTTGGTCCCAAAGAAAGATGGGAGCAATAGACCTTGTGTCGACTTCAGAAAACTAAACTCTGTAAGCAAAAAGGATGCTCATCCACTTCCAAATATTCAAGATATTTTTGACAGTTTAGCAGGATCAACTGTCTTTTCCACCATCGACCTAAAAAGCGGCTACTGGCAAGTAGAGATGGACCCGGATAGCATGGAAAAGACAGCGTTTGTGTGCCATAGGGGCCTATTTCAATTCCGTAGGATGCCTTTTGGACTCACTAACGCACCAGCCGTCTTTCAACGGGCCATGAACAAAATGTTTTCGGAATTTATTGGCAAATTTTGCATGACTTTCATAGATGATATTGTAATCTATTCCAAATCTGAAGAGGAGCATGATCACCATTTGGCTCTGGTGTTTGATAAATTAGAAGAATACGGAATTACAGTCAAAAAGAGTAAATGTATTTTCAAACAAGAGAAGGTAGATCTCCTCGGCTACCAAGTTTCAAAAGATGGAATTAATTCCCACCCAGATAAATGTAGTGCTATCAGGGATATGCTACCTCCAGAGGATGTGAGCGGAATTCGCTCCTTCCTAGGAATGACTGGGTATTACCGTCAATGTATCCCAGATTATGCTAAGGTAGCTCATCCTTTGGTCAAACTTACCAAAAAGTATGCCAGGTTCGAATGGTTGGAAGAGCAGCAAAGCTCATTTGAAACTCTGAAGGAATTACTAACTTCAGATAGAGTAATGGCGCACCCTCAGTTGGATAAGCCTTATCGTCTCTATAGCGATGCGTGTGATTACGCAATTGGGGCCATATTGGTCCAGTCTGATAGTGAAGGCATAGAGAGGCCAGTTCAGTATATCTCTAAACAACTCTCTGGGCCACAACTCAATTGGGCTACGATTGAAAAGGAAGCTTATGCAATCGTGTATGCCTTAAATAAGCTCAGACCTTATCTACAGGGTAGCGAATTCAAAATTTACACTGACCACAAGCCTTTAAAGTCTCTGTTTGTGGGAGAAGTTAAAAACACCAAAATTCAAAGATGGGCGGTATTAATAGCAGAGTTTGGGGCTCCCATTGAATATAGAAAAGGGGCAAACAATATCAGGGCAGACATGCTTTCTCGAATAAAAACAAACCCCAAGAAGGAAGGGCCGACTCTCAGTTCTCTTGAAGTCTGTGCCTTGGAGGAGATAGATGAAATTCCTTGGGAATTTGATAAACTCGAGAAAGACAAAATACGTTTAGAACAGAGGGAGTTGGAACAATTTCAACAGGGGATGGAGGATGAGGGGGATTACACCATAATTGATGGCATGCTTTTCACTCTCACCCCTCCCCCAGGCAAGCCAGCCTACCCCCGCCTGGTCCTGCCACCCTCAGCTAGGCATAGAGTAGTGAGGCGCGCCCACACTGAAGTAGGCCACCAGGGCATGAGGAAGACCCTAGATAGGATCCAAGAGGCTTATAAATGGCCCACCATGAGAAGAGATACCTATAATGTCTTAATCCGATGCGCTAGGTGTGCTGTAAACAGAGTGGGTAGGGCGCGTGTACCTCCTACTGCGATGCCAATAGCAAAATATCCTGGTCAGATACTGGGAATGGATCTCTGTGGTCCCTTCCCAGTCTCTGATAAAGGTAATAGATACATCTTGACTGTAATAGATCACGCAACTGGCTGGGTAGAAGTCAAACCCATACCCTCCAAAGCAGCTAAAAACGTTGCTGATTATCTGGCTAATGAATATGTCCCTAGGTATGGCCCCCAGAGGTGCTCATCACCGACCGGGGACTCGAATTTATGAACCAGCAAGTGGAAGGGTACCTTAAATCCATAGGCACTGAAGTAAGGCATTCTACAGCTTTTCACCCCCAGACAAATGGTAAAATTGAAAGATTTAACAAAACTTTTAAAAATATACTAAGAAAATTCATCAATGCAAGACCAGCAGAGTGGGAGAGCCATTTAGGTCCAACCCTCTGGGCACATAGAGTCTCCACTTCTTGTGTAACTGGTTTTACACCATATTTTTTAACTTTCGGCACCAATCCAAGATATCCCTTTTCCAAAATATTCCCCACTCCCGAGGGAACAGAAGATGCCGTACTCAGTGAGCGCCTACAGGCCTTAACAGATGCGTTCAGAGAAGCTGCTGAGCGCACCGAGGCCAGTAGAGTGGCTAATTATGAGAGATTAAGGGCCAGAGCAAATGCAAAGGATCTAAAAATAGGGGATCATGTGGTGGTGCTATCAGGCACCAGCGCTCCATTGGATCCCAAGTGGGATCATGGTTATGTAATAACGGGGATAAGGGGTACCACCCTAACTATGAGGGGACCCCAGGGTGAACGCAGGCGTATAAATAGGGATAGGGTAAAAATGGTATCTGGGGAAATAGAATGGGATGTACTGAGAACTAGGCAACCGAGGGCGGGTCAAGGAAAGAGAAATAAGGCTCGGAGACAAGCCCAAAAAGCTCAACAAGTTCATGTTCCACCACCTCCCCCACCCCAGCCTAGGGCAGTGCCCGACACTGTTTATTTACCCATACCAAACATGCCTCCTCCAATTCAGATAGAACAGGAAGACCAAGCGAGAGCAGAGCAACCAGAGGACGAGCACATGCATGTGGAGGATGAGGACCAAGTGCCACGCCCACCTCAACCACAACAAGTGCCACGCCCACCCCAGCAGCGACCGCCGAGGGAGAAGGTGCTAGTACTAGCTTCACCTAAGCCAGTTACATTGCGCCGACCCCTGCCACCAGCCGTTGCTGTGGAGACTGCTCCCCCGCGCACACCACCACCAGGTCCTGTTACAAGGTCAAGGGCAAAAAGAGGGAGGATAGAGACCCCAACCAAGTGCCCTAAACCCAAGGCTTTGACCACCACCTCTGAATGCACTGAAAAGAGGATCAAAGTGTTCCACCCTCTAGGCTCTACTAAGAGGGAAAGGCCTGACTCCTCACCAAACCCAGCCACGCCCACTTCACCCGTGCAGAGGCCGAGGAAGCTGCCCTGTATACCCCCACCATCGCCACCACCATCACCACCACCTACACCCCCACCCCCACCGTCACCCCCACCACAGCCCCAACCATGGGAGTTCGACCCAGGGGCACCACCAGTGACGGACTTCTCTCAACCTACACCTTCCAGTCCCTCCTCATAATCGCCCTGGCTATGATGGCTAATGGCGATTTGTTTGAGGAGGAAGGGGTGTTGGTGTATGAGGAGGGGGAGGTCAGAGCCCTGACCGCGACTTGGACAACAGTGATCGTTCTACACCCCCCCATGCCCCCTCCTGTCAGTGCTTGGGTCTCCGTCCTAAGAAGACTAATTGGAGAACTCAGACAGGCGGAGGTTGTGGGAGACAAAGATGTCAGTGCCTGGGAGGAGCACATGGGTTTCCTCCAGGCAGAGATTCCAACACCAGTCCAACAAGACACCCGAAGGAAGAGAGGCCTATTCAATTTTGTGGGCTCACTAAGCCGTGCCTTGTTTGGCACCGCTACTGTAGGACAGGTGAACGAATTAAGATCTGCAGTACAAGAAGCTCAGGCTAGCGAGAGCGCATTGGCCCATTGTCAGGAAGAGATGGTGTCGGTGTTGAATCAGACAAGGCTCTACATGACAGAGAACCGCTTGGACATCGCGCAGCTCCAAGCTGCAGCAAGTAACATCTCCCGCCAAGTGGCAGACATTCTAACACAGTTAAATGGTTTCAGTAAAGATATTCACAGGATTCATATGAAAAGGGAAGTGGATATTCTATTGCAGCGAGTGAGTAGGGCGGTGGAAAATTACCACCGTCAAAACGAATTATTTTATCGCCAGCGCATTCAGCTGGAAAGGGGATTCTTAACAGACCAGATTTTACCACTGGCCTACTTATCAGAAATATTGTCTAAATTACAAGAAGGGAAACATTACACCCCACAAGATAACCGCTGGTATTATAGACACCTGAACGTTCGACTATTATTAGACGGCGAACAGGAGCTAATATACCAGACAGTAATTCCGGCAGTTTCAGGCACTCAATTTTTACACTATAGATTAAAGTATTTTCCGGTCCCATATGGTGCTGACCACCTGAGAAAGTTGGTAGGAGAGGAGGAGGTGGCCCTAGATAGCATATCCAGCGCGTCATTTCTTCCTCAGCACTGTATCGGGTTTGAACCCCAGATTTGCTCAGCTGCAATAGAGCATCTAACCCCGACCTGCGAAACAAATATTATTTTAGGTAAAAAGCCAGACCTTTGTAAGGCGCAGATTGTAAAAAGAAATAACTTAACAAACCAAGTGTTTAGAGAGGGAGAGTCCATTTCTTCTGTAATTCTGGCTATTTATGAACCTCTGGAAACAATCTTGAGGTGCCCTGGGCAGAAACCAGTGATACAAACGTATCACCGGCATGCCAGGGTGATTTTAGAAGGCGGTTGTCTCCTGGTTGGAAAGGATTGGCGTGTAAGTAGCATCCAACGCCATGAGTCCCATATAACACTCCCCATCCCCAAGATTATGCCCCTCCCTGGGTTTAATCTGACTTATGGCAAATTATCCCTTTACCCCCATTTAGATCAGCAATTGACTTTCCTGCCAAGAGCTGAAATACCCTTACTCGCCCTGACAGATTTTCCTAAACCCGTTTCCCCCCTGATTTCCTCCACCCCTTGGTCTGAAAGTTCTATCTGGGGTATAGCCACTCTCATCCCCACTCTCCTAGGAGTCATGACCCTGGGAATAATCTACCTCCGCCGAAAGGGGCTCGCCCCAAGAGGTAAAGTCAGCCTTTTGTGTTGTCTGAGGAACCTTAAGCCCCGAGAGAATATCCCAATAGGACCCCCAACCCACCACCCTGTAGCCCTAGCCCTCCAAGACCTAGATAGAGAGGAGGGAGAGGCCACTCCAGGCGCTAGGACTGGCTCTCGTTCCCTCGAGCATATCCCTGCCCCCTCCCCCGCCTCACCATATTACGCTGCCAATTTCGGACTGACCAGGATGAAATAATTAGTCTACCAATGTTTATTTGGTTTCTCTGGGGTAACAAACACTTTTTGAACTTGTCTGTAACTTACTCTTGTTTAATATTTACTATTAATATTTGTTCTGTCCTCTTCTCGGGTGCGAGGGAGATCACAGAACACAGAGTAGTATACCTGGGTGAAATCCATTTTCTCTCTCGGGAGGAAATGGTGGAATCCGTGGACAAGGATCCAGCCCAAACAGGTATTTTTATTTCAACTCTCATTGTGAGAAGTTGTTTTTACACAAACAGAATCGGTCGAGACAGAGGAGCCTGAGAGGAAGCACCATGGAATCGAAGCCCTCACCTTGTCTCCGACCATTCTGCTTTGAAGAGGTATTTTTCCAAGTAATAAGAGTTTATACGTGATGCTACAGTAAAGTCGACATGTGTTCTGTAGTGTTTGAGGTTAAAAGTGGAAATATTGTAGTGTTGACTACCCAACCGCTCTCACTCTCCATGGCCAAAGGAGGAGAGAGAAAGAGACGGGCGTCCTGTCGGTCAGCGACGAGGTCCAGCGGGGGCCTCGGCTGACCGGCCGGGCAGAGGAGACGGCGGTGACGACCGTACTTGAGAACTTTGTGTGTACTAGCTCCGTACAAAGGAAGACATTTAACAGTGTTCAGAAGCACACTTAAAAACACAGAGACTTCTCTTACATAATATTCGACTAAAAGACTTTTTAGTGCAGGGTGATGGTCTCTGATATAAATGAACACTCCTTTTAATAGAGCCACTCCCTTTGGAAACTTTTCATCTTGACCCACCAGGTCTACAGATATAATAATTTATAATACTTTTACCTTACCCTTTTTATGATTTTGTTGTGTAAATTATGTAACCTTATTTCTATTTCTCTTGTTTGGTTGGACTGGGTTGATCAGTGGCTAAATATTTTGTTCGAAAGAAAGCTTTCAACAAAAATAAAATATGGGACGAATGTAAAGAACTGAAATCTTTAGGCCCAAGATCCGACCTATTTAGCCCTGATCATGGTCGGGGCATGCACGCCACACATGGCCTGGCCAGGAGGGAGGGGGAGATGAGCCACTCAGGGCTCACCCCGCCTCCCCCAGCCCGACCTAATTACTGTATCCACTGCTCGGGGTTTATCAAGAGGGGGGAAGGGCTAAGAGGGAGGGGTGGGGGGGGCTGGCACGAGCCTTGGGATCTATGAGTAAGGGGTGGGAGGGGGAAGGCTGAGGAGAGGGATCCAACTTGCACGCACTCCATTTATGGTCTCTGCATGGGGAGCAGAGGTCGGCGTGTGGGCAAGGAAGATCCTCTCTCCCTCAACCAATTAGAGGGAAGGGGAAGAGCCAGTGGAATATTTCCTGGGTTTGATTATATGAATAATTCATGATTTTGGAGTATAAAATAAAGTGAAAGACTCGGACCTAGGTACTCGCTGAGTCACCACCGCCTAGGCCGAATCCAGACGAACTACAACCTCGGACTTCTTGTCTCACTTCTTCATCTTACTGAACCTATGGGCTAAAAACCCTTAGACTTCTTTACAATATTTTACACTTAATCAGTAGACGTATAATTTTGCTAGATCGATATAAACAAGATGGCGTTATGTAACCGAATGTCAAATGTGAAGAATATAAGATTAATCGAGAAATTATGACTGCAATGAAGCAGGAGTGCAAAATCATAAAATTATCAAATGGAGATCAATCTTATTTCATTCAACTTATATGGGTCAGATTTTCAGAAAATGTACTATTGGCAGCTGTACACATTTACTACATTCTGTTAAATTAGGCTGTAATTTGGTCGATACTAGGTAAATTCGAGTATATTCGGCATTGCATATATTCTAGCAATCTGTTTGGTTAGGTTGAACTGTATTTTGAACTTTATTTTCGTCTGAAATTTGGGTTATTTGAGAAGATTGGCGAAGTTGAATTGTACATTTTCTGAAAATCTGACCCATATAATGTCATAGCAGTACTTATTCTATACACTTACCTTTGGGATTGTCCCTAGTATCAAAGGTGTACAATTTCTGTGGGTTGTTTGGGAATGTGAACACATGGACCTGGTTCCGTAGCACAACTATAAACCTAAGGAGACATAAGTATGGATCAGGCTTAGCTCCTAGTCTAAAAGACCCAGGAAGACAAATGTGATGTGTTTCAGGAAAATGAGCCATAAGTCGCAAAATTGATATTTTTCATAGTGTTATATTCACAAAATGTCTATATTGAAATGTTCTGATTTTTAGAGGGTTTAGCAGGTATAATTATATAAATGTACGTACCAAATTTCAGGACATTGCATTAAATATATCCTTGCATTTTGAAGGCCTTCATATGGAGTATATTTAGTTACTTTACTAGTAATTACCCATCCAGAAACATTGCAAACTTTTTTTTCCCGAAAATAAGAACATCAAACATATTAATATATAGAAATACTTATTAGGTGTCCTAGTGTTTACTATCATTAGAATCACCTTGATCTCCTCTTTCAAATATGATATCTCAAAATCTATTTTTTGTGACTTATGACTCATTTTCCTAAAACGGATCACAAATGCATCATAACTTCAAGACGCTCTATAAAATGTACGTCAAACGTAACGTCATAATAATAGGGGAGTTGCATATCTCACTGCGCATGTCTACAACAGTGCATGCTGGGATGGATTCTGTTGAAATCTAACATACAAACATTTGGCAACATTTTTATCGAAAATTGCAAGAATGTGTTCACCAATATCACAGCTTTTATAAATGATCTATGAAAACCAAATGCATGATATGAATAATGGGGACTTATGTCATGGAAACATGTATAACACACGGATATTGATTATCAGTGTTTAAAGTATGGTATCAATATTTTTCAGGAAATTGTTATTGGTAGGTAAAGCCTGGAGAAAATGGATCAAGACCCCTCCCCCGATGGCTATAATATAGGAGTATATAGGCCTATGTGTGAATAGTACTTTGCTATAATAAGTGCTGCACCCACAGTGGTTGTTTATCCCCCTAGAGTGAGCCAAGTATAGCAATTAGCCAAGTATAGTAATAGCAGTTTAGGTGCCATCCATGTACCCCAGCCATCCTGATTTTGCAGGAAACTGCTACCTAGAACTAGTGTGTAAAGGATTCCTGATATTTCAGGACGCTGGGGTGAGTGCAGGATGAGTGTAAGACATACACAGGCAGGGTTAGAGGGGTTGGGGCTATGGCAGGTTAAGACCCAAAGAAAGCTCTTTGGATTATTGGTCACCAAAGAGTTGGTGAATTATTGAGTTCAGGAAAACAACAAAAAATTTATGAAAATTACATTGATAATAATACATGAGAGTTGGAAAAATGCTATGAAAAAAATCATTTAAAACGGGGTAAATGCGATTTCAGGAAATCCTGGGATTTCAGGAATACTTTGAACACTGGATTATAGACCATTGATAAATATTCCATGCTGAATATAACACGTTTTCTATAGGTTTTATACAGTACCATTAGTCCCATAATTCCATGCGAATCAAGATTCAAGATGGCGGCTATGCAAATCGCCTATTATGATGTGAACATCCTCCGGGGATAATCCTATTGGGTCGTCATGGCACTTCTCTCCATGGTTATAGTTATGGGTCAGATTTTCAGAGAATGTACAATTTGCAGCTGTACACATTTAGCAAATTCTGCTAAATTAGGCTGCAATTTGGTAGATACTAGGTAAATTTGAGTATATTTGGCATTGCATTGATTCTAGCAATCTGTTTGGTTAGATTGAAGTGTAATTTGAACTTAGTTTTTATCATAAATTTTGGATATTTGATAGGATTGGTGAAGGCGAATTGTACATTTTTTGGCGACTTCACCCGTATGGTCTCGTGAGTGAGAGAACCGTGGACATGGTTGATGTTTTACATTGTTTGTTGAGTTGAATAGAATCAACGAATCAACAAATAGAATGAAAGAGCTCCATGGACTGCCCATTTCGACAATCATTAAATGCGCCAGGTATCTATAGGCATAATGTTTTATTCTAAGTAATTATTTTAATAATTTTCATTTTAACTATTTCTACCATCTCTGTGAGAGAGAGAGAGAGAGAGAGAGAGAGAGAGAGAGAGGGGGAGAGGGAGAGAGAGAGAGAGAGAAGGGAGAGAGAGAGAGAGAGAGAAGGGAGAGAGAGAGAGAGAGAGAAGGGAGAGAGAGAGAGAGAGAGAGAAGGGAGAGAGAGAGAGAAGGGAGAGAGAGAGAAGGGAGAGAGAGAGAGAAGGGAGAGAGAGAGAGAGAGAGAGAGATAGAAGGGAGAGAGAGAGAGAGAGAGAAGGGAGAGAGAGAGAGAGAGAGAAGGGAGAGAGAGAGAGAGAAGGGAGAGAGAGAGAAGGGAGAGAGAGAGAGAAGGGAGGAGAGAGAGAGAGAGAGAGAGAGAGAGAGAGAGAGAGAGAGAAGGGAGAGGGAGACATTTACCTCACTCTCTGTCTTTAAATCAATCATCGGTATGCGTCAGATTTTTAGAAAATGCACAAGCTACAGTTCTGCACATCTCTCAAATTCTGCTAAATAAGAGTGAAAAATGATAAATACTGAGTATATCTGAGTGGATTCTGTATTGTATTCATTCAATAAATCTGTCTGGTTAGCTTGAACTGTATTTTGAACCTGATTTACGTCTTAAATATGGGTTATTTGAGAGGATTGGTGAAGATCAACTGTACATTTTCTGAAAATCGGACCCATATAAGGGTATTGAGTGCTCTTGATTACCTCGGATCCTTATCTGAACTCTACTAGTACTACTAAAAATGTCTATATGGGTCAGATTTTTAGAAAATGTACAATTGGCAGCTGTACACATTTAGTAAATTCTGCTAAATTAGGTTGCAATTTGGCCAATACTAGGTACATCTGAGTATATTCAGCATTGCATTGATTCTAGCAATCTGTTTGGTTAGGTTGAAATGTATTTTGCACCTTATTTACGTCTGAAATTTGGGTTATTTGAGAATATTGGTGAAAGTGAATTGTACATTTTCTGGAAATCTGACCCATATACCAGGGGCTGTTGTCAGTGCAGTGGTTATGATAAAGTGAGACAAAGAAAGGGTGTATGTGTTATTTATTAGGAGCTACTACAATATTTCAATAAGTTTAAGTAAACCTGTTCAACAAAAATACAAACCTGTCACTACGCATACGAACTGCCATCACTGGTTGAGCAAAAGTGAACTCCAGAACAATTTTTTTATCAGGATCTTTCTGCGCATCGTCCCATATAAGTACTGTAATGGAAATGTCTCTCTATATTGTTATTGTAGGATGAATGATCACTACACAATATTGAAATAATTACCAATTACCCTCGGTATGGCCATAAATACATGTTAGAAAAAATAAATAGATTGGTAGATGACCGACAATCGGGGTCTACGACAGGTCACCGACAAGCCGCCGACAATTGTGAGGGGGTCACCGATTTCAGTGACCCGGTATCCACATACACGATTGTCGGTGACCGCTGGTGACCGATTTTCGGTCGTCTTTTGTCGGTTGTTTGCCTTGTATGTGGAACACACGCTTTATGCTCACCAGGGCCTGATTCCTCGGGCTCCACTTGACTGCCCCTAGCGGGCTCGTCTAGCTTCTCCTTTAATTCGCATGGCGCTACTGCCACCCGCAAATAAGAAGAAATGTCCACCACCTCATAAGCGGATGCCACAGGCATCCCGCGTGGTACAACTATTGGAAGCCCAGTGGGGTTCATAATGGCCAGCTTGTGGCACTGAATAGTCAGTATGTATGTCGCAACGCTCTGTCATATCCGGCCTTGTATGATTATGTAACAAGGCATAACCTTAATTAATATGATTTATGATTATGAATAACTAATGATTATAATGATAATAAAGGTAACGGTTTAATTAATTCTTTAATATATACATCATGTCAACCTTATGTTGACTGGTACTTCTACCATGATCTAGAACCTTCATGTACATTGCATCATCAATGATCAGGATCCTTCTGGATCATTGCATCATCTATCACATGGATCTTCCCTCTGGAAAGATCCACATGATAGACCTGGACCCAACTAGAACATTCTAAACGTTGCTAGAACGTTGCCTACATGCAACAGTATATATAGTTCACATGTACCCATGTTCATTAACCTTACTACACTTCATTCTACAATAAACTACAGAATCATCAACTACAACTTCTCTTGTCTTCATACCTATCAGCTCCACAAGTCCATCACCACCTGACATTGATGTCAATGTAGGTTGCGGCGGGGACGTCATCGTTTTGGCTAGCCTTTCAATTTTTTAAATATTTCCAGATTCATTTTTTAGTACTAGATGAACAGAATGGCCTAAACTATTGAGGGGTTAGTTTTCTCATAATTCTCATTTATATTTGTGCATTGCGCGGATTTTCCCTCATTGACCTAAGATGACTTTGACAAAATTATTTCGTCGTCCATGGAATAGTACAAATCTAAATCAAATATCGACAATTTCCACTTAGATGAGAATAATGTCGATGGTTTTTTTCCCGAAATAAGTATACATTGTAACAATTCCTACCTGTGTTTTCAGCAAACTTAGGCATAGCTCCTCCACCCACTATAGCCATCAGGTTGGTCCTATGTAGCATCTCCATTATACCAACACTTCCCACTGACTCAATGCCTGCAATGAGAGGAAATAATGATAATAATAATTATTATTATTACAAGCTAAACTGTTTTAAGATATATCCTTAGCCCCTTCATCATCAGCCACCCCAAATGAAACTGTACAAACATCATTAATAAATTATAATAAATAAGCATGTGTAGTGTCTGGTTCATACGTATCGTAGTGGCTATGGACTAGATAGAAATAACGACACAACCAGGTTCTTATGGTCCTCGCCAGCCAAATCCTTTATTACACCACTTAAACACCTGCCGCAGTTGGAGCTCGATGAGGGTCAGATTTTCAGAAAATGTACAATTGTCAACTCTACACATTTAGAAATTTTGCTAAATTAGGCTGAAAAATGGCGAATACCAGGTATATCTGAATATATTTGGTACCACATTGATTTATATTATTTGTTTTGCTATGTTGAACTGAATTTTGAACTGATTTCTGTCTTAAATGTGGGTTATTTGAGAGAATTGGTGAAGTTGAATTGTACATTTTCAGAAAATCTTACCCAAGAGCATATGCCAACCCTTACAAAATGGGCCAGTAAGACATAAGAGTAAAAGGAATTACAGTAATCAAGGTGTTTACAGATAATAAATAAAGAATTATCTTATCTTATCTTACAGATGAGTATCACACATAAAAAATATTTAGTCCACCATAGCTTAAGTCTGGAATATGGAAAACTTAATGTTTCTCTTTATGTTGATGTTTTCATTCTTGGTGTAGCTTATGAGCTGAGAAATCCATGAGAACAATCAGTCACTAGTACTGACACTACTCTTAGCTGTAGGTTAGGCGGGCCGCATATATTTGTGATGTGTTTCCGGAAAATGGGTCATAAGTCGCAAAAAATGGATTTTTAGATATCATTTTATCTGAAAAGATGGGATCAAGCCGATTCCAATGATAGTAAACAGTCTAATAATCTAATAAGTATTTCCAGATTTTAAGTTTGATATTTTTATTTTTGAAAAGAAAAGTTTGCAATATTTCTGCGGGGCAATAACCAGTAAAGTAACTAAATATACTCCATCTGAGGACCTTTAAAACGAGAGGATATATTTAATATATTGTCCTGAAATTTCATACATCAATTGATTTAACTATAGGTGATAACCTCCCCCAAAATCAAAACATTCCAATACAGTGATCTTATAAAATAAACACTTTGAAAAATATCATTTTTGCGACTTATGACTCATTTTCCTGAGACACATCACAATTTGAATCAGGATAGTATAACATCTGGGGCGAATAATTCTCACCTTGGTGCATTTTTTCTGTCAGTGGTTCCACGTTGTAAATACGAAAACCATTTTCCATGGCACACGTGAAGCAACCTGCAAGAAATGTGAGGATAAAATCTATAAATACACTGAAATATGGAATTTAACATATCAAAAGTATCCGACTATTCAACTAAAAATTTAATCGAGAACATAGGCCTTGCTGAATATTCCCTTGTGTATACATATCCACCAGCTACATGCCATGCCAGGACTATATGTCAACCCAGCTGTAGGCATAGGAGTTAATACTTTTGACAAACTGCACTGTTAGACAGAATATCCATCCCCACTGTCCCTGTATGGAAGGAAGGGCTGGGTATCCTGACTACACTACTGTAGGGCTTTCATCCTGCCACATATCAAAGGAATCTATTCTTTTTTAAATGAGTTATGGTAGGAAATGTATATTTTTAGGGCTAACGGGATTTTAAAAAAAAATGGCCTTGACCTTTGACCTCATATCAAGAAAACTGTGCATTCTGGGACACTTAAAATTTCTGACATAAGTTGCCATGGTATCCTCTTTCCTAAACATATTCAATATCAGAACATTTAGGATATTTGACAGAATGGTAGGAAACCGAAATACCTCACTATCCAAATTTATGTGAATTTTTGGTGTTTCACCTTCCATTTCGTGACCTAGACCTTGACCAAGGTCACACACAAACTTTCCAAAGGGAAAAGACCATGGGTAGCATCCAAATTCCAAATATCAAAGGGATCCATCAAAAATTGAATTTTTAACAATATTTCATATGATTTTTTTTAAAAAGCTGTAATTACTAGAAAAAACAGTTTTTGCTAACTAGGCATATTTAGCAATGTTAAAAAATAGGTTTCCCCAACAATTAAGGGGGGTGCTTGTGACCCCCCCTTGGCTGCTGGATTATCATTAGACTTTAAGTATGGATCATAGTGAAGATGCAAGGAGGGAGAACTTGCGAGCTAGCACCGGCTGACTGAAGTGGCTTCTGTGACTTCGCACCTCTGATTGGCTGTTGTAGCTGGAGCCAGCTGATGTGTCAAGATCAAAGAAAATATGAACGAACACAAATCCATAGGTGACTGGTGAAGACGGACCACCGTGATGTCGGACCGGGCGGCTTAGTGGAGTCGGACCACGGGGTTAGTGGACTCGGACCACAGGGTTGGTAGACTCGGACCACTGTGAACTCGGACCACTGTGAACTCGGACCAGATATGATATTAAATTCAAGTTACTCTCGTTGTTGGTATCAACTAAAAACTAGCTGTCATGATGCTAGTGGGGTATAACTACTGCCTATACTGACCTAGGACCACACATTTAAGGTCAGGTTTAGGGTTATAGTTAGCATCAGTATCCATCCATGTACTCATTTCACTTCATAAAACACATGAAAATACAGTGCGTAATGGTAACAATGCTCTTTGAGTTGAGCAATCATGGTCCGAGTTTAGCATGGTCCGAGTTTACCTCGGTCCGAGTCCACTAACCCCCTGGTCCGACCTTACCCGGGTCGAGTATACGGCGGTCCGAGTATACGACGGTCCGACATCAGAGTGGCCCGACCTATCTAGGAACCAATCCATACCATAACTAACCCTAAACCTAACCTTAAATGGGTTGTCCTAAGTCAATAAAGGTAGTAGTGGACTGTCCATACTAAAAACTGACTGATAAAAGAAATTACTTGACTGGTAAAAGCGTGACCGGCACAGCTAAGCCCCGCCCACTGAGCGTGGCTTCGCCGGTGCTAGCTCGCAAGTTTTCGACTAAAGCAGTGAGCCTGGTATCTATTTTTTAGATACCCTCTGAACTCCTTCCTCGTAGGAATATTTTGTATAACATCGTCGAGGTTGTTCCATAAATTTTGGAGTGTAAACACTTAAGTTAATAAGACCTTTTAAAAATGTTGGTGCAGAACTATAAGTTTTTTTTCCTTTTGTCAGCCTTGTTAAACATACTTTTCTATTATCAACATTTTCAACCTTCCTTGAGCGAATGAATGCCCTCTCCAGAATGTGTTTCTCTCTCCTTGTTTGGAGACAATGCCCGCCTCACACTGTACGCATCCGACTGGTCGTACAACTTACAACTACAACTTACATCTCACACTATACAACTCGAATCGGGAGCACCCTGCTAAAAACAGGCCAAAAAAGTGTTTTTTATGGATATCACCGTTACAACGCACGTTGTAACGGATAGCCCGACCCGTTTTTTTTCTGTTTTCTGAGTTGTAAGTCTTATGAATCCTGGACGTTTGGGCCCCGGGATCATTGGGCCCCGGGATCATTGGGCCCCGGCCTGGTCGATTGGGCCCCAGGGCTTGGACGATTGGGCCCCGGCCTTTGGACGTTTGGGCCCCGGCCTTGGCCAATGTGTATTCATGAATCATGCTGGGTCAGTCAGTCAATACACACTATGTGTATTCATGATTGGTCAGTCAACCTTGGTCAGTCAATATACCGTACACTAGTGAATATGTGTATTCATGCTGGGTCAGTCAATACACACCATGTGTATTCATGATTGGTCAGTCAATCTTGGACGTTTGGGCCCCATAAATATACATATGAATACACATTTCCAACGAATACACCTTATATGGAATTGCCAGCAGGACACCTTATTCGGATATCAATATATTATGTATACATGTACATAATGAATTACATGTAGTATGCATATATTATGCATACACATGTATAATTGTGTGTGTATTTATATATGCATGCATGTGTGTCTAGGTATATATGATATATATGTAATATATATATATATATGTAATATACATATTATATATATAAAAATATGTGTTCGTATGTGTATTATATATGAATTCATACTTAGATGTTCATGCATGTAGCCCATTACAATTAGTACATTGCAATTGTATATGCAGTTAGTCATAGCTGTAGACATAGGTTATGTCTGATGGCCAAATGACGACCAATTGTTGGAATTGCTCTATATGCAATTCTACATAATATTGTACGTTTTCCCCCCTGATTTAATGACCAAAAATGATAAAAATATCAATAAGAAGTATCATCCATCATATTAAACCCTCTTAGTTACGAGCCTCTTACGGTTGCACTATAAGCCGCATTTTACACGAAAAACCCGCATTTTACATTTTACACTGACTTACACTTTCCCATTTTACACTTGGGTTGTGTATTCTGATATTTAGGGGGCTGACCCAGCATGAATACACACATATACAATATGTGAATACACATATATGTGAATACACATATATATTCACTAGTGTGTATTGACTGACTCAGCATGAATACACATATTCACTAGTGTGTATTGACTGAGCCAGCATGAATACACATGTATATATTCACTAGTGTGTATTGACTGAGCCAGCATGAACACACATGTATATTCACTAGTGTGTATTGACTGACCCAGCATGAATACACATATATAATCACTAGTGTGTATTGACTGACTCAGCATTAATACACATATTCACTAGTGTGTATTGACTGAGCCAGCATGAATACACATGTATACACTAGTGTGTATTGACTGACCCTGCATGAATACACATATCCGGGAAAAAAATGGAACATGGAAAAAAATTCCCCCGACCCCCAACCCCAAACTTGATAGAATACACAAAGTAAACAACCAAAGTGTAAAATGAAAACATGAACCCCTCCCCTCCCCCTCCCCTCCCCCCCCCCCCCAACCCCAACCCCCACCCCCAAACGTCCAAGGCCCAGGCCAGCGGGGCCCAAACGTCCAAAGGCTGGGGCCCAAACGTCCAAAGGCTGGGGCCCAGGGGCCCAAACGTCCAAAGGCTGGGGCCCAGGGGCCCAAACGTCCAAGGCCCAACGGGGCCCAAACGTCCAAGCTCGGGGACCAAACGTCTTTTTGCTCGGGCCCAAACGTCCAAGGCCGGGGCCCAATGATCCGGGCCCAATGATCCCGGGGCCCAAACGTCCGGATACCAGTCTTACGACTTGCTGTGTCCGAGTTGTAAGCCCTACAACTGGCACTCACACTGTTACGACTCTACGATTCGATTCAACATTTGAATCTTGAGTTTTGTCGTGAACAACAGCTCAAAAACGGACCTTACAACTGGAAAACTAGTTGTAAGGCTTACAACTCGTCGGATGCGTACAGTGTGAGGGGGGCATTTAAGGTGTTGGTTACAATAAGGTAGACCAGCATTCTAATGCCCCCACTGAGATGTTCGGTTGGAAAGTAGATTCATTTATGTAGGACCTAATTTTCAACATCTTTCTTACTGAAGCTCTTTCCCCCACCCTGTCCCTCTGCTTCTTTCATTCTCTCCTTCCCTCTCCCTGTCCCTCTGCAAGTGGGTCTCAAGATTTTGGTTAAAACGTCGTAGGGATATAAACGTGGGCGATAAAAGGGCATACTGTTGATTCACTCACCATGGTCTTGGTTAAATCTGAGATTGATAACACCTCGACTGGACATATTCCGCCGTTTCTCTATCCTTTGTAACCCATTTGTTCTGCTACGAATAAAATATGAGCAGAAGGCCGTATCAATTAAAAAGAAATTCAGTGATTTCTGGCAGATTCCCGAGATTTGTTTACAAACAATGTTGTTTCCGCAGAGAATGGATACTGGCTGTTGATTAGTTGATGCAGTTCGTGGCGCCCTCTGCCCGTTACATGAGGCATCCGATCCTGGCTAACAAGTGACTTCGGCACTTGGATTGTACTTTTTATGTAGTTAGGGGGCTATCACTATTTACCACATGGGGCGGGGGAGTATAAGAATTTTGGCAGTCAATCATATTAATTTTTGTGCCCCCCCCCCATCCAAGGGTCCCATGTTTTTGTGACCCTCCCAAGAACAGAAGTAGCTGCCATTAAATATTATTGAATGAAGGTGACTACGTAGGCCTACGTTAGACTTATCTCATAATTATGAATTTCTACCGCTTTTCGTAGAAATTGCTCTTCCCGTATATCATATGGATTATTGATAATGTATGCCATATCATTACATAATATTATGTAACGTTATGTAACACGATATTGGCATTTATCGTTCATGACATAACTATATCATTGACAAAATGAATTTGTAAATGAAATTTTTATTCCATTGTGGTAAACGTGTATACAGTATGCAATGCACAATATAATTATATTTGATGTGCAATTGTTGGGCTTCCAAATATTTTAAACTTTATTCCTCGATTAGGCCGTGAGTGGCTTGTGTAATGACAATAATTGCCTCTGACGGAGAGGAGCGTATAAACGAGGTTGTATTTCCCAAGTATCATCTGCCATAAAAAATTGTAAAATGTCGGATTTTCTCCTACAGCCTTTTTTTTTAGAATTTACTCGGCGATTATAGTCCACCTTGACTTACGCCACACTACGGTATTCTTCTTATATTATTATTCATTGCAAACTGCTCCTTGTTGACAATAAGTGGAACAGCAATATGGATCCTGTAATAATATGAAATGATGAGATAACCATATTTATTTACAATTAATTTATTCTTCAACAAACATTTTTTATGATTGTGTACATAGTTACAACAAAGATATGCGGAAGACAAATAAAGGAGCTATATATAGATGTTTGATCAAAACTGACTTCACGAGCACCATTTACCATGCACGTATAACTACCGACATATTTACACAATAAGCACATACTGTACGAATCAACAACTCAAATCAACAATTCATAATTACATTTATTACAACCTTGGTATATATATATATCAAGATACCAGGCAATAATATCCCTATGCGTATAATGTTGAAACCTACTGTTTGTTGAGAAAAATAACCATTGCTCACAAACCTGCCTGCAATTGCTCATAAACAATTCGAGGCCGTGTTCGGGGGATTTTCTTTCATGTAAAATTGTCAATTGATACACTCACAATTAAGTAATTCTATATATTTCCTCACAATACAATTACTAAACTAGTATACATATACATTAAGTGTTCGTTGACGTGGTATGACCAGATGCACCATTTCCGCATGTGGGCCAGATTTTCAGAAAATGTACAATTCACATTCACCAATCCTTTCAAATAACCCAAATTTCAGACGAAAATAAAGTTCAAATACAGTTCAATCTAACCAAACAGATTGCTAGAATCAATGCAATGCTGAACATACTCGAATTTACCTAGTATTGGCCAATTTGCAGCCTAATTGAGCAGAATTTATCAAATGTGGACAGCTGCCAATTGTGCATTTTCAGAAAATATGACCCGTATACTTTGCGCAATGACACATCCCAGGGGGTTTATTCTCTAGGTTAACATAGTCAGCATTTTATATACAGGTGGATAACCCATTTATGGGTCAGACTTCCAAACAGGCACGCTAAAGAAAGTGATGTAGAATTACTTAAAGATCATTAAAATACAATTTAAGCTATAGGGCCTATATATAATGGGACTCTTAATATCAACGTTTTAGCGAATATAAGTATATTCTTAAGTCTCTCGGTTTTGATTTCCAAGTCTCATGGAAGTTTTAATAGATTAAGCAGATCGTACGTGCGCTTGTAGTCTGACCTATTGGTGGCTATCACTGCTATATACTACAGGACCTAATGATATATTATATACCTGCCAGTCCTGAAACTGATTCAGAGTTCAGGAGCAGCTATCACAGTTTTTATATTATATGGTCAATTTGTCCTCTGACTCTCAATGAAAAATATCTGCCAGAACTTTTCATGTAGTGCAATATATATAGAAGAAGAATAAACAATCTATTTTCGGATGTTGAATTGATTTTGAAAACAACATTATGAAGTCTCTTTCTAATCTTCACATACTATAATGTTACTAAAAGGTATTTTAGAAATATTCAGGGGGGACATGGTGTACGGATATGGAAATCTAGGGTCATTATATATCATATATAATATCATTATATCTAAATGATCCTACCCCGAATCAAAATGTAATTCAACTGGATTCTGAAGGAAGAATGTCACAATGGCAGCCATTTCCCCTTCAATGTTTTGCGCCATAAAAAATGCGAAGTCGTAATCTCGGTGAAGCACAATATTTTGTTCTATGGTTAAGGGTTATACAATAAAAATGAGATCACGTTTTATTTCAATTCAGTGGAATATGGAAGAACAAAATGGATAACAAATTACGAATATTTTAGCCTCATGTATTGAGGTAGTTCTATAATTGATCTCTGCATGTCTGTATGGATCTGGTGGAACCACTGGAGGATGCACAAACTCCCCCCAGGTGGCGCTAGGGATATCCATGGCAACCAGAAATATTCCCCAGTAGTACTGAAGTCTGGCACCAGGTGATTGTGAGATGCAGGTCTAACTTTATTTTGGTGTTTATGAACAGAAAGAGATCGCCTTTCTATGGCAAAACAGTTTTCTGTTTATATCTTTTATCATTTAGTAGAACTTGCCACTTTATGGATTCTTATTTCGTATTTCTGAAGAACAAATTCTTCAGATTTAAGAATTTACCTTTACACAACCATTATTTAAGTTATTCTTCCCAGTTTCTGAGTTCATTTAAAGGGATCGTTCATTGAGATGGTCTCATTAATGTATACATAATTAAATACTATATATAATATTGCATCAGAGATCACATGAATATTAGTCAAATTACCATTATATGGCAATACTTTAATATGGAATCAGTGACAATTTAAGTCTTATTTCTAGGTCACAAGCAATACTACTTCTACCCTTGAAACAGCACCAATAAATGTATGATTATCAAAAGCCAAAATATGTTTGATATCGGAGCTGAACACCCCCCTGTCACTTCGTTACCTTGGGTAGGGTGGACTGGCTGAAAGGAAGTGGGAATCTGCGTGGGAAGCGGGACCACAACTTCATCACTTCCCAAGATATCATCAATTGTTAAGTCTTTGTCTTTGTTTTTACCGTATTCAGTTTTAACAGAAGGTGAACCTGATTCGTCATAATCGTAATCATCGTACTCTCCCACTCCGCCATAGTCATCTACGTCAATAGTTTCCGGAGTTGGGGTTTGGAGTAATATAACAACTGGAGAGCTTTGGGCTTGTGTGGCGGAGGAAGTTAATTTTTTCATCTCTTCTTTCTTGGCAGTAGGAATCGATTCTGGTATGTGAGTGCTGTCCACTTGAGGCTTGTAAGTGAAAGGGAAAATCCTCATGGATTCACCCGCCTCCAAATTAAGGTCCAGATCCAATTCTAGATTGTAATTACGTGGTTGCCGAGTAGAATAATAGTCTCCAAATATATCCTTTCCGTCCCACTGTACAGCGGGGCCCGTGGTGGTGGCCTGGGCGGCCGTTGAGGGCCCCGTTGAGGGCGCACTCGTCCAGATTCCCGCCGTACTTGTACCTGCCTCCGCAAATAGCGTTGGCAGCACTGTCGTGTCTTGACCCGTCCCTCTATCCATGGGATCGGTCACATTGTGCACTTCTGGGCTAAACGTTGCTGAAGATGTTTTATTGCGGTTCTTTTGTCTGTTTTTACGCCTGTTCTTTTTATTTTTTCTGTTCCGATTTCGATGTCTATGGCGATGCCTGTGTTGGGTTCTTTCCGTTTCCGGTGTGGGGGCTATGGAATATGTCGTAGTAGGGACAGTATAGGTCATTGGGGCCATTATTTTATTGGGTCTTGTTGAAATAATACTGGGTTCTTCCTCGTTATTTATAGATTTTTGTAGGTGACTATTTTCACCTGAGGAAAGAATATGTATTTCAGAAGAAGTGCTCTGGGGTGATTTTGTTTCAGTTGTTGGATTAGGAAAAGCAGAAGATGATTTCAGGAGTTGATTATGATTTTCTGGTGTGGATGGTGGTGAAGTGGGCGATGTTAGGGGATTTCTCCATCTAGTAGAGAAGGTGAATAGATCATGCACCCAGTCTACAGACTCTTGTTGACTGGGATTTGCTGTCGTATTATAACCATCCTCATAAACTTTAGCTGCTTCTGTCGCCCCTAGACAATTGCCAGTGTTCCACCACTTGTGAAAAAGCATTTGCAAGACCCCATCTTGCTGTAATTTTATTAGGGCCTCGTCTATCTTCTCAACTAGTAAGTTATCCATTTTCACTGCGAACATGTAATTAGTTATAAACATAAATTGGTCCAAGGCTATCAAATCGCAAGCCCCTTTGGATGACAAATATGTTGCATAGGTAGAAGGCAAAATAAAAGCAAATTTCTCCCTTCTCACTTTTCTCACACCCTGTTCTAACGTTCTCACGATATTGTTTCTTTTGTCTTGAGCAATGTTGCGCCAGATCCGACGGGAAATGTCGTCCTTAGAATGCTTTAGTTCCTTCTCCAAGTGACTGCCTCGTAAAACTCCGTATCTGTAGTCTGTCTGGTTTAGAAGGTCTTCCATGAAGAAAATCGGGATTTCCTCTTCGGTGGATGATACTTTTGTTAATATAGAGAGCGTAGAGTGTAGGAAGGGTTTTGTATAGGTGAGAACGCGATTCCTTTGATTATCTGACGTAAAAGGGGCCGCGGCCAAATCCTTTTCCTACAAGAAATAAGATAGTCAAATTAAAGCTTGTCCAATTTACAGACAATTCTGATATTGAAATATCATTTAATAATAAAAAGATATCAATTTACTTATGAAATATGGAATAATCAATATAACTGAAATGACATTATGTCATGATAGGTGTGCGTATCCACAAAAACATGGCATATGCATGCGTAGATTTCACTATACTAGTGGGGGCTGCTTTTCGAATGCAATCAATTTACTCCCCTCTTTTGATTGGTTGTGTAAATTTAGTTGCGCCAATCAATGACGCTCATTTTATGACGCAATGTTGTAGGCGCTTGCTTTTGCCAAGTCGGAGGGTTGCGAGACATTGACTGAAGGTAAATAATGATTAAATAGGCCTAAGGCTAAAATATATATATCATGGCATAAAAACGGAATGGAAAAACGGAAAAACAATGCACTCATGTTTTGTGAATATGTCACCCTATATCCATCTTGAGTTCTATCTTATTATGCACTCACACCGAAAGAAAATGATGATAGATCCATCAATTTATTATTACTCTTTTAAATAGAATTTCCCCAAGAAGTACTGAAATTGTACTTTTAAGATCAACCATACGTTGATGCAAATTGTTGATATTAACATTAGTTAAGACAAACAACATACTTCCCGTACGAGCTCGCCAGCCATACCGGACCAGAAGCCTTTCTTCCTCCTCCCAAAGCCCTTGTTGTCCTTGGGGAAAGTGATGTCATAACTAAAGGGCACAATTGTGGACACATGGTCTAACAGGTCTATGGTGTAACCAGTCAGTCCTCTCCCCTCCTCTGCCTCTTCTGGTGCG
Source organism: Sthenelais limicola (assembly GCA_942159475.1). Lineage (NCBI taxonomy): Eukaryota > Metazoa > Annelida > Polychaeta > Phyllodocida > Sigalionidae > Sthenelais > Sthenelais limicola. The sequence goes on along the minus strand of OW804100.1, from coordinate 102,008,821 downwards.
ATTACAAATGGCGGACTCTGGAAACATAACAACAGTCTGAATTTGCCGCCTCATGTCATTAATACAGAGCCATTCCCTTATAAGATGACAATTTAGTAAAACGCAAATAGACAATGGGCATGCATGTGCTAAAGTGTTTTTATTTTCGAGTTCTCAAAAATAATTGATTCTACCAAACAATTATTGACTAGATCTCGATCAGATATGCGAAAATTCAGTGTTACATCAGATGTTGAATCAGATGATATCAGATCGCATGTTTGTGTGATATCAGATGTGAAATCAAATGCTATCAGATCGCAAGTCCACTTGCTTCACCCTTCCCAACCCATATAACACCCTTTTCTCACCTCTTTCATAATTGGGGACAGTCCATTTCAGTTGGACTGATCAATCCTAACATGGGTGAGTCCAAATGTGGTAAATACAGTTTTTAAGGGTATGGAGGGTTATGGAAACTCAGAAATAGTAGCTTTACAACCCCTTTAAATAAAGGGAAAAATTAAACTAATCTAACCAAGACATACCATTCCAGGTCCAAACTCCATATGTGAGATAATCATTGAATGAAAAAAAGATCCAATAAAATTTCTTTAAAAAAAATTTTTTTAATCGGCGGGAAAAATGTACCAAAAAATGTTTATTTCTTACTTTTACTTTTATTTTAGTTAGGCGTTAAAAGGGCCTTTCGATTGATGTTGTGAAAGGCATAACCCTGAAAACCATCGCTCAACTATATTATAGTTTATGGTCCTTGCTAAACTTCTGTATGTCTACAAATGTCAGAGGAGATATATATAGTGTCATGTAAAATCTTGAATTGTTCTCATAATATGATAATTTTTGTACATTCCTATACTTTGTTTATTCACATATTGGCTTTTCGGTGACTTGTGTGGAATTGTTTATCGAAATAAAATATTTAAAAAATAAATAAATATATATATAGACCCGTAAATGGTTGTCCTGTGTTTAAATGGAATCTCACTGGGAGTGGCGTCAGTGAGAGGCATCTTATCCCATTGATAATTAAAATATGTGATGTGTTTCAGGAAAATGTGTCATAAGTCGCAAAAAATGGATTTTGAGATATCATCATATCTGAATAGATGAGATCAAGCCGATTCTAATGATAGTAAACATCAAGGACATCTAAGTAGTGTTTCTATATTATAAGTTTGATATCTTTATTTTTGAAAAAAAAAGTTATTGATATTTTTGGGTGGATAGCTACTAATAAAGTACCTTAATGTACTCCATAAGATGACCTTAGAAATGCATAGATATATCTAATTCATTTCCCTGAAATTTCATACACGTGTTAACATTACTAGCAGCATTGAGCACCCCAGAAATTAGAATATTCCAACAAAGAGATCTTATAAATAAATCACTTTGAAGAATATCCATTTTGCGACTTATGACTCATTTTCCTGAAACACCTCACATAATTATATACTCTTATATTAACTATGTATATCTTGTCAAAGAAACAAGAACTAAATATATGATATATATACTTCAACAGATACATTAAAAGTGACTTATGCCAAACCCTTTGTTATACCTTATGGTTACATAAGGGCACCTACCTAAAATTTTTATTACTTTACATGTTACCTGCATACTGGCGCAAGATCCTACTGATTGTAATTACCTATTGATTGGACAGCTTCACCGTCCAATCAGGGAGACGCTATTTCTCCTTCACTGATTTGTGTTACACTACGAATAACACCTTCTTGAAATACCCAAATACTTAATCTCCACCTCTGGTGGGCTTTTGTGTACTAGGCTAAACAAAAAAAGACCAAAGATCAAGACTTGTTTTTCTAAACGTGTTAAACCACAATTAAAAGGCATATATTTTTATACTTACAATACACAAAATCTGGAATCACTAAAAATTAAAGCAGAGTGAGATCACCCAATGCAATGAAAACAACCACACTTATATATAAGCTGCTCAGATCCTAATTTGACCGACAATTTACTCAAAATTATCAGAGAATTTATTATTCATCATTTTGTGCAAGGGTGTGGATATGTTAACTGGACGCACTTAAATGCCACCAGTGGCATGCAGGATACACAGCATGTAGGATATGTGGGTCAGATTTTCAGAAAATGTACAATTCGCCTTCACCGATCCTCTCAAATAGCCCACATTTAAGACCAAAATGAGCTTCAAAATACAGTTTAACATAACAGAACTTATACTTTAAATCAATGCGATCCAAAATATACTCAGATATAGCTGGTATTCATAATTTTTCAGCCAAATTTATCAGAATTTCCTAAATGTGTAGATCTGCCAATTGTACATTTTCTGAAAATCTGACCCATGTGCTGACCATGGTGATGTGATGTACAAGTTTATGGCTGCTTTACCCCAGGCATGCACTAAAGCGGGCACGAAATGCTCTCCCGATGCGTACTTTTCTAGCGACGCACCGTGTTTCTGGGAGGAGCACGCTATAAATCAAATAAGGAATCAATAGCTTTTATAGGGACTTAACAGTCAAACTTCCACATAGTTTCTGGGTTGTGCCCGTTGGAACTTATAGCGATAACCTGGCCATTAATTTGAATATTCAGAAATGTCTTAGCAATGAGACTTCACCCTAATCTCGATGGTTTCAAACTTTCTATTTTCATATAATATTATGCTACTAACATGTGACCACCTAACTTTAAGCATAAAATGATGGCCGGCCTGTTACAGGGCACAGACCCGTAGTTGAACCTAAAGGCTGGCGCACACATGGCCGATTTGGCCCCCGATTGCCCCACGATTTGGGTCTTGCGATGAATCTTAGGATTTCATTTCAAATCCTGGTTTATGTTTTTGAAATAACATAAACCAGGATTTGAAGTGAGATCCTAGGATCCATCAGGAGACCCAAATCGTGGGGCAATATGGAGCTAAATCGGCCATGTGTGCGCCAGCCTTTAGAGTGTGTGCAGTATTGATATAGATTCATGTGACCATGCAGTGTCTAGTTATGCTGCGCCGTATGCTACCTACATTGATCATCAATATCGATTGTCTCACTGCCTGATGGCACGGCGGGCAGTGGAGGCCCTTTCCTGGGGGCCTTTCATCACTCTACTGCTGCCGGCGCCACTCCCACTTCCATTTCGTAAAGGCCATCTCCTCACCTCCCAACATCCCCCAAGTCGGATATGGGTAAGGTTTTCAGAAAATGTAAAATTCACTTTCACCAATTCCCTCAAATAACCCAAATTTCAGACAAAAATAAAGTTCAAAATACAGTTCAACATAACCAAACAGATTGCTAGAATCAATGTAATGCCGAATATACTCAAATTTACCTAGTATTGACCAAATTTCAGCTTAATTTAGCAGGATTTCCTAAATGTGTACAGCTGCCAATTTCTGAAAATCTGACCCATATCCTCTGATGTGGATGAGAGAGTTTGAGGGGATGGTTTTAGCCCCCCCCCGCCCTGGTTTATATTGCATTCATAACTGATGTCACTGGGAGGAATAGATAACTTACATCGATTTTGATTAAAACATGCCTCATTAATTACAGAGTTACCCACAAATCCCCTGCATGACCTTATTGCATGACTTTGTTGTTTCGACGGAGGACAGGAAATTACAAATTCTAGAATCTGGTTGTATCTTCCCTGCATCGGGTTAGATGGCCTATGCGGATACTATATAAACATATATTATATATGAGTAATTCTCCCAATCGGGCATCATTTGGTTTTCCCGCCTAGGGTCTCTACAACCTGTATTAGGGATGACCACCATGATTATAATCACTTTATTCGAATTCCTTGGCAAGAGATGAATAAATTTTGGAAGTTAGGCGGATTTTGTCAAAATACATTCTGGAAGTTAGGTGGATTTCTGTATTTCTTTGGGGATGTTGAAATATAATACTTATTTTATCGGAGAACCGATTTTGATTTTTTTTCTCTCTCCAAAACTGCACAATCAGCTGGCAGTTCTGCATTGTTTCGTGCAGTAGGAGACACATACACCTATTAAACTTCCACTGAGTTTTAGATGAAACTAACATATTACTGAAATTTGGGTTTCTTCTATATCCAAAGACTAGCTCATCTCTAAAATGCCTATCTAAGTTTTGCAGGTTTTAACAATTTCAGTGATTTTTGTGGAGGTTGCATTATATACCGTTACAAATGCAATAGTTCCCATCTCTGGCAATTTTATATTCATTCTATTAGGTTCAACAATGTTGAGTGCCTGTATCCATTTGCCTTCAATTTGTAGTCTTTTTTATTGTATACAATATTTCTTTTGAAAGTGATACGATATGATGTATGCAACCCATTGGATGTGTTTGTGGAAGGCTGAAAATGTATGGCTTAAATAGTGGGTGATGGGGTTGGCCAACAATTGGGAAATGTTAGAGGCAGATAAGCCGACTCTGCTCTCTGACTATTATTCTTTTAGAGATTACCATGCACGTGAGGAGGTTGAGTTAGTGTTCAGGAGGAGAGCCTGTAAAAAGATATCCATGAAGATCAGCCCTCTTGGGAACGTCCTTTCGGAACTTCAGAAAAAGTAACTGAGAAAGGGTGCTTGGTCATGTCTTATTTCTATATGGGTCAAATCGCCAGAAAATGTACAATTCACCTTCACCAATCTTCTCAAATAACACAAATTCAAGACAAAAATGAGGTTAAAAAACCGTTCACTATATCCAAACACATTGTTTGAATCAAGGTGATAACAAATATACTCAGATATACCTTGTATTGACCATTTTCGGCTCTGATTTATCAGAATTTACTAAATGTGTTGATCTGCCAATTGTACATTATCTGAAGATATATATATATATATATATATTATATATATATTTGTCTGCACAATTATATCATCTAAGCTATTGGAATGCATTAAATATGATTATTATACACGCATTCAATACTGAGGCCCCGACAGCCGCACATTACTTGTAACGTGGTATTGGACTAGTACATTACCGGCGCGTTGTCATGGCGACGCAAGTTTGGTGGCGCAAGATTGCCGACGCAAGGTTGCCGACGCAAGTTTGCGAGGGCTTTCTTTCTCCAACATTACAACTATTTCTATAGTTATATTCCTCTTGTACGAACACCAGATATGGCAAATTATGTTAATGTATCTTTAATTAAGCATGTTTTGCATGCAAAACTAGGCATGTATAATAATCAACTTATAGGACTCGTTGCCGCACGGAGCGTAAATAAAGGACTCGACCTGCGGTCTCGTCCTTTATTTACGCTCCGTGCGGCAACTCGTCCTATAAGTGCTAAATGTATAAGCTATGTATGTACTATACTTAGTGTCTAATACCAGTAGGTAACATAACCTTTATTGGGGTTCTAGTAGTCGGTTCCTGGTTCATGCAAAATTTGATTTTCACTTCGAATTCGTGCAGAAGTTTAGTTGTTGGTGTCAAACGGAAGCTTATGCTAAATGACAGGTTCCACCAGTCCTCAATAGAACCCCCTGCAGGCTTGGAAATTGGAACAAATAATATTTATTTTAACCATATGGGGTTAGGTGTGTCATGGACCGATCGAAATATCTTCCCTTCCCCAAACACTTTTTATATAGTATACATACATTTGGAGACTCATGCTTGTGCGGGTTGTCTTTTATACCTTAATTGACTGTATTCCTTTCAATATTCATGTGTAGTGAACCGCAGATTCGTGGGCACGAGTTTCCGAAATTCGGGAAAGAATCACAAAAACGAAAGGAATTCGTTTGAACATGCATAATATTTCATCACTTTACGATTTCTGTTGGTGCATGAAATCTGACCTGCTTGGGAGATGGCATAACTGACATTTCTCATAACAAAGATACTGGTATTTTACTGGGATTTACTGTATCAATTGTGTTTTGTGTTTCCTAGAAAAGACTAAATCCCTGGTCTTGCAAGTTCTCAAAGGAAATATATGGAAAATAGAAATCAGTTTCAATATTGTGCAGTTGGCTGGAACAAACACATAAACCATAGATGTCCTCACCAGTATAGTTGTGACCCTCAGGTGCATTGTTGGTTGTGTGCTGGTTGTTTCCTCACCTTTACCTCCATCTGCAATATGAAATAAGCAATACATACATGTGCATAGTAGTGTAAGGCGTACGTTTATATTCCACCCTAAAAGGTAGTTTTTTTTCATTTCCCTTTGATGTTTCTATGTCAGCATGGGATTAGCGCGATTGTTCAGAGAACAATTGAAATATGACAATGGACTTGGAAACCAATTAAGATCTAACAATGCGACATAGGGAATTGTAGATGGGGTTGGGAGAGAAAAAACAGGTATAAAAGACAGAGAAGAGGGGGAGGGAAAAGAGGGAGAGCGGGAAGTGTGGGGAGAGAGGGGGAAAGAGGCGAGGGAGAGGATATAGGGGAAGGGAGAGAGGGGAGGGGGAGTAGGCTATGAGGAAGAGGGGAGGGAGAGGGGGGAGACTTAACATCTCTCTCTACAGTATACTGTTTATTTCATTAAGACTTGGAATAGGTTTGTGCCTAACATATCACCAGCAAGGATTATCCATGAGTGTCTGTGTTTATATATAATTAATAGAAGGCAAGAGGAAACTCATTAACGGTTAGGCCTAACAGCTCCCCTGTTAAATTATTTTGCCTTGGGCGGGTATTATGCTAGTAAATAATATAATATATATGTGTATATCTTACAAGCATTGGTTTTAATCTGAGGGAGCCCAACAGAAATAACTGACATTCCTTCGCATTCAGGTTGCCACCAATCTCTTTTTAGTTGTAACCAAGCTGATCCCTGCCGTTTCATTCCTTCAATTGCTCGGTTTATTTCACCAATAATTGGATCTCCTTTCCTAGCTGCCAATGCGTAATGTCTTTCCCCAAGGAAGGTTGTAATTCGGCTCAAATCACATGGCTCTCTTCCAACATAATAATCCGCCATCCCGGAGTCCAGTAAGAGTGCAAATCCTTCCCTCCTGACATACTCCAATGCTTCATACATGTTAGCCATGAAGGCATTTCTCGACTGCTGAATAAGACGTCGATATAGAGAGCGCATATTGGCGTCTGATGACGTCATTAGTGCTCGGACAGTGTCACTTTCTCGCAGTGCTGCAAACATGATGTCACTCCGTGCAAGTAGTTCAGCTGGGGACATCACTTGTGGAGCATCTGTTCCATCCAGTTTAGCCATTAGGACCGTCAGCTGTACCTGTTCTATTGGGGAGGTGAACTCAACAGCATTTTGTCTGTCTCTGAAGGTGGATAGAGGTCCCAGGGTCAAATCTGCAGACTGAAAATAAAAAAAAATAAAAATAAAAAATAAATAAATAAAAAATATAATAAAAAATCGTTATTCTATTGGTCTTGATAAGATATTAAAGACAATAAAACTAAATCTTAGGTTTCTGCAGACAGAAAATAAAAAAAAATAAAAATAAAAAATAAATAAATAAAAAATATAATAAAAAATCCTTATTCTATTGGTCTTGATAAGATATTAAAGACAATAAAACTAAATCTTAGGTTTCTCACAGGAATTAATAATATGCTTAATATCGCGACCCCCAGGACTGAAAAGATCGCTGGAGGACGCTGATATTCGTTGCCCCCCACCCTGTGGAACTCTCAATATCTCAAAAATCAAAATATTTAGCACTGAAGATTTGAGTGAACTCAGAAGGAACCTAAGAAATATTCACATGTTGAACTTTGAGTCTGAAATGTATTAAGTACCATAAGGTGACAACATAATTATAATTTATCGTAACTGTATCTAAATGTGCTTCCAAAAGGTGAAAATCTATATCCCAGAAATATACACAGATGAGAAGAGGGTACGATGTAAAATTGTGTTATCTACCGCGTAAGAGAAGATGGCCATTTGTTGACAGACTGAATAAAAGCTTTTAAAAAAAAGAAAAAAAGGTGACAAATACATAAACTTTAAATCAGGCAGGTGAAATGATGACATCAAAATCTCTAAGACAACTATATAGATAGACTAGAGACATTAATGGAAATTATTATGTTATTTATTGGGCTTAATACTGTATGTGGGTCAGATTTTTGGAAAATGTACAATTGGCAGCTGTACACATTCAGTAAATTCTGCTAAATTAAGCTGCAATTTGGTCAATACTAGATAAATTCAAGTATATTCGGCATTGCATTGATTCTAGCAATCTGTTTGGTTATATATGTTGAACTGTATTTTGAACTTTATTTTTGTCTGAAATTTGGGTTATTTGGGAAGATTGGCGAAGTTTCCGAAAATCTGACCCATGTATAAACGAAACACTGTCTTCAATATAATGCAAGTGAGTAAAACTGTAGCAAGTGAAAGTACAAAATATGAGAATGGTAAAAGAAGAAAGAAACATTTGGATACACATTATGTGCCAATAACAACACATTTTTTTTTTTTTTTTTTTTTACACATTTTGATGTATATAAGCTTTGACTTTTCGCCAACAAACTATTGTGCCTGAAGAAGACCAGCATAGGGAAAAATATTGGATTTAAGAAAATCAAATGAAGGTGACGACTTGAGTGAACTTTTTACTTACAGAACTTTGTTTACATGTTTAATAAATATAAATCCAAATAATATGTTTAACAAATATAAATCCCAATGCTTCATACATGAAGGCATTTGTCAACTGCTGAATAAGACATCGATATATGGGTCAGATTTTCAGAAAATGTACAATTCACCTTCACCAATCCTTTCAAATAGCCCAAATTCCAGACGAAAATGAAGTTCAAAATACAGTTCAACCTAACCAAACAGATTGCTAGAAACAATGCAATGCCAAATATACTCGAATTTACCTAGTATTGACCAAGTTGCAGCCTAATTTAGCAGAAATTACTGAATGTGTACAGCTGCCAATTGTACATTTTCTGAAGATCTGACCCATATAGGCGTGTGATGACATTAGTGCTCGGATAATGGGTGTAACTTTCTGATGTGTAAATGAGCAATTGGGTCAAATTTACAGAAAATGTACAATTCGCCTTCACCAATCCTCTCAAATAACCCACATTTAAGACAAAAATGAGCTTCAAAATGCAGTTTAACATAACACAACTGATACTTTAAATCAATGTGACACCAAATATTCTCAGATATACCCGATATTGTTATTTTTCAGCATAATTTAAGAGAATTTCCTTAATGTGTAGAGCTGCCAATTGTACATTTTCTGAAAATCTGACCGAATTACCTGAGTTTTGAAATGCGGGTTTGTGATTAGGTTCTTACCTGTTCAATGACTTTGCCCACCATGCCGTCCCAAATACCATCTTCACCCTCCCTGCCAAACTTTCCGTCAGCGACCAGGTGGAGTCTGTAGTCAAATCCTGCAAGATCTGCAACGCGTGTGATGAGATCTTTGTAGTAGCCCTCGTATCTCTCGTTACCAATCAGTCCTGGTGACCACTTCAGTCTGATGTAGGGGTCACTCTGGGGAAAGGAGAGAAAAAAATACCCGATGCATGAAAGGATTGCAATATTGAGATATTCCTGTCAGTCTATTGATATCAAATCTTGCCCCCAAATCCATTAATTTTTTATTTTTTTTTGGACGAATTTTATTCAGGTTAAATAAACTGGCATTGGCCATACTTAATGTAGCTCGGATCAGATCCGGTATTCCACTACACCCTGAATTTTGGTTTTACATTTGGTTACAAAGATGTGTATGAAGTCAAATTTCACAGTTCAGTTACAATGTCTAGATATCTTATACATGATGATAAGGAAAGAGGGGGATAGTTATGAGAATGGGATGAGATTGAGGAGGAGGGTGGTAGGAGGGGGAGACGGAACAGATATGCATTTCAGTATCCTTTAGCAAGTTACTGTTTCAGACTTTAGTCTGGCCAATCTATCACTCTATCCTTTGTCTATGGAATGAGTAACCTGTGAGACATATGTTTGAAGAAAATGTAATACGAAGTGTTGTTTTTATTACTCGTGTAGCCTATAGCAGAGGCAAAAAACCAAAAAAAATACCCATAAAAGCAGAACGCAATGGTATAAGAAAATATTGATTCCTCGTTAATTAAATATCAAGTTAAACTTCTCGCAAATGTTGTCATCATGATCTATATTGTTAAATGTTAAAAGTCTTAAATCTGTACTTATATGACTTTCACTGTGATTTTTGAAATGGGTACCATGAGATTACCCTTGTGTATGCAAAGGAACTGGACTCAATAAAATTTCTTTAAAAAAAAAATACATCAAACAGATCGTCCAATATGTCTAAAGTATTGGAATTCAATGAGAACCTTTAACACCAAATTGGGGTGTAGTAGGCCTGCATATGCCATATTTTCATTTATCATACCTTTGTAGCGGGTGGTATGATATTATCATAACTCTGCAACTCAGTTTCTGTATGATGAATGTGGGCCAATTCAGAGCCATTCATTAATTAATGCTAAGAAAATTGCTGTGTCTATGTCTAAGCTGAGCTGTATCAACTTCTTTGTATGGGTATGTAATAGTTTTATTTCCAAATTGTACATCTACATTTTTTAAAAAGGATGGAAAAGGGGACAAAGAATGAATCAAATAATACAAATTTCATTCATAACTATCTGTCTTCCTACTCTCCATAGGTGGTGACTTTCTAAAATTAAAACTTAACATTAACTTAACATAAACTTAACAATAATTCATCTTTTATACACAGCATATGGGTCAGATTTTCAGAAAAATGTACAATTGGCAGCTGTACACATTTAGTAAATTCTGCTAAATTAAGCTGCAATTTGGTCAATATTAGGTACATTCGAGTATATTCGGCATTGCATTGATTCTAGCAATCGGTTTGGTTAGGTTGAACTGTATTTTGAACTTTATTTTCATCTGAAATGTGGGTTATTTGAGAGGATTGGTGAAGGTGAATTGTACATTTTCTGAAAAACTTACCCATATATTTAAGTCCAATATCTCGTATTCTTCACATATTCTTACCGCTACCTAATTATATAATACTATTACTCGAACTTATTTTGTTACATATTGATACGGTATTTTACTATGTCTAATTTATTTTTGTGAATATGGTAGTATACTCCCCGCTATCTCTATAGCAGCTGGTATACACACTCATGTTAATCCAACGCGGCCCTTATCTATGTAACCATGGGAGCGTTGGCTGGTGTGTCCGATAGGACACGCCCCCGTTTACAATATGAATAAAGATCATTAAGAACTGAGATCTTTTCATCTATGATTACGTAACCTTATGTAACATTGCATAAGTAATTTAATTATGCAGACTTTCATAATAATAATTATAAATTTAATTACGTTTTATTACGTAACATTACATAGCACTGTGGTCTATGTATTTTCATAACCTTTAATTATTCATAATTTTAATTATTCATAATTTTAATTGCGTAATTATTACGCAAGGTTACGCACTAATGTGGCTGCTTTATCAAACCACAACTCCCCTTTTTGATTATTCATCTTTAATTATGTAATCAATTGCATCAGATTACGTAATATTACGCAACATTGTACAATATGATTTTATTGCTTCATGTCGCATGCATACAGGTTCAAATTTCCATATCTCACCTCACTTAAAACATGTTTTTATTGTATAACGTTACATAACTTCAGCCTGTTACATAACTTTATATAACTTTCATATATAACCTTACATAACTCCTGCCTATTATATAACGGTAAGCTTTATGCAACAATTATGTCACTTTATTAATTAATATTCATCAGCGGAGCGACTTATAGTAATTGGGGGATAATATGTTATACCTTATGGTTAAATAAGAGGTCATATCTAAAATTTTAATTTCATTTACATGTTACCTGCATGCTGGCGCAAGCCCAATTGTTTCAATCTACATATTGATTGGATGGCTTCACCGTCCAATCAGGGAGCACCTGTCTGTCTGACCGTGCTCCCCCTCGCATATAATGAGGGGCTGTGACCCCTCACACTTCACTTAACATCTTACTACAATAAACTACGCTATGATACTCTACACTGCATCTCCTTATCAATTTGTGTTACACTACGTATAACAATATATAAAAAATATATTATAAATGTTGAGATGATAACATCATGCCTCCTTTATAGGTGGCAAAGCCTGTGAAGCCACAGGAAAAAAAACGGGCCTTTATATGGGTCAGATTTTCAGAAAATGTACAATTGGCAGGTCTACATATTTAGGAAATTCTCTTAAATTATGCTGAAAAATGAACATTTTCTGAAAATCTGACCAATATATATTGTTGCAGTGTGCATGTTTGCCTTTCATTTATGTCTGTATAAAGCCGAGTTCTATTTTTCAGTCCCACGAAGGCCAAATCGAGAAGATGTTGCCCTCATCAACAAGGCTGTGAAAGATCTTCAAAATCAAATGGGACTAGATGTAGACTTGCAACAGAAAGTCCAACCGCAGCATAATAGCCTTAAGTGTGATCCGTTTTAGGAAAATGAGTCATAAGTCGCAAGATATGGATTTTGAGATATCACAATATTTGAAAAGAGGAGATCAAGGTGATTCCAATGAATGTAAACACTAGGGTACCTAACATGTATTTCTATATTTTAAGTTTGACATTTTTATTTTTGAAAAAAAAGTTTGCAATGTTTCTGGCTGGGTAAACCAGTAAAGTAACTAAATATACTCCATAAGAATGCCTTCAAAATGCAATGATATATTTAATACAATGTCCCGAAATTTGGTACATAGATTCATATGACTATAACTGCTATACCCACTGAAAACCAGAACATTTCAATGAAGAGATTTTGTGAAAAGAACACTTTGAAAAATATCCATTTGCGACTTATGACTCATTTTCCTGAAACACATCACAATTGTTATGTAGGCATAAACCAGCACCCATTGAGGCATAGGTTTACTACCAACGCTCACTAATATGTGATGTGTTTCAGGAAAATGAGTCATAAGTCGCAAAAAATAGATTTTGAGATATCATTATATTTCAAAAGATGAGATCAAGCCGATTCCAATGATAGTAAACAGTCTAAAAATCTAATAAGTATTTCTAGATTTTATGTTTGATATTTTCGTTTTTGAAAAAAAAAGTTTCCAATATTTCTGGGCGTCAATAAACAATAATATAACTAAATGTAGTCCATATGAGGACCTGTAAAACGAAAGGATATATTACATAGATTGTCCTAAAATTTGATACATAGATTGATATAGCTGTAAGTGATAAACCCTCTAAAAAGTAGAACATTCCAATAATGTGATCTTGTGAAAAAAACACTTTGAAAAATATCAATTTTGCGACTTATGACTCATTTTCCTGAAACACTTCACATATGTATAGCCAGCCAACAGCCTCTATTAAGAAAATCACACATTAAGTAAATGGGCAATAGAAAAGCAGGGCCCATACTCACATGAAGTGCCTTATAGTCTGTCCGAAAAGTAGTTGACACGTGATTCCTTAGTCCCTTTAAAGGGAGGGAAAAGTGGGGGATTTTTTACTTCAAACCTTTGCCCCCTGAATCACTATTTGCGACTAACCATGGCCGTTTGCGACTGACCATGGCCAAATATACAGCTGTATTGTATTGAGCTGCCTCTGTTCTATGTGCAGCAGCTGTTGTTTTGCTTGGGATGGAAGGAAGAGCTGATTATACTGGCCCTGTTTCTCCATGGTTGATTGCAATGTGCGACTCGCTGGGCAAAGGGTTGACAGGTCCTTATCATAAATAGAATTAAAAAATCTCCCACTTTTCCCTCCCTAAGGAATCACGTGTCAACTACTTTTCAGACAGACTATAAACAGTGTGAAGCCTTGTATGATTAAAGACATTGAAACTCCAATAGAGAGATTGAGATCAACAAAGTCTGCTATAGAAAAAAAGAATAGTTGGTAGAAAGCTGGGATTCAAGCGAGAGAGAAGAGACGGGAAAATAGAAAACAAGCACCACCAAATGAGCCATAAAGGAAAAAGGTCCCAAGCAAGGTCTGTCAAGATTGCTCAACAGCTTGGAGCAGAAGTCAGCTTTGTTTTTGGGGAGGTGGTGGTAAGTCCAGCCCAGATAGGCACACCAAAGCTGACAACAGACCTCAAAGAGGGCCAGTAGGCAATACCTCAGAGGGAAGTCATTTTTGCAGCACTTCATTCCCTGTATGAGGAGGGCCTCTTTGACATTGAAGCTTGGATGGCTGATGATTTTAAATGGATAAAATGTTGTTACACTAGTATATGGGTCAGATTTTCAGAAAATGTACAATTCAGATTCACCAATCCTCTCAAATAACCCAAATTTCAGACGAAAATAAAGTTCAAAACACACTTGTATTGAGCAAATTGCAGCCTAATTTAGCAGGATTTACTAAATGTGTGCAGCTGCCACTGATCTGACCCATAGATTCATTACTGAACACCTGGACACAAGAGTGGAGATAGCAAGTTGGAGTAATTAAATTGTATTGAGTAATTACAATGTTGAATTTGATTATGAGATGACATTGTAATTACTTAATTGGCTAATTAGTTGATCTAGTTAATCGATTAATCATAATGAATCGAATTTATAATAATGGTAATTAAGAATAAAGATTATATGGGTCAGATTTTCAGAAAATGTACAATTCATCTTCGCCAATCCTCTCAAATAACCCACATTTAAGACAAAAATGAGCTTCAAAATGCAGTTTAACATAACAGAACTGATACTTTAAATCAATGCAATACCAAATATACTCAGATATACCCGATATTCTTCATTTTTCAGCCTAATTTAGGAGAATTCCCTAAATGTGTAGAGTTGCCAATTGTACATTTTCTGAAAATCTGACCCATATAAGGTGGTAGCAGGGAAGGAGAGAGGAGAGAAAGAGGTTGTGGGTGGGTGGGGTCAGAAGAATAGTAGTGGATGTGTGTCCTGGTGTGAGGTGAGTGAGGAAGTGGACGAGGAGAGGAAGTAGGCGGAAGTAGTAAAGGGTAGTAATGTTCTTGTTACTCAAGACAATAAGAAAGTTGTAAGAATTGATTTTTGGCTGATGGCAATCAACGTTTATAAAACAAGAGACACAAGCTTTGGCTTGTTATAAGCGGCCCTTCTGATATTCAAGTATATTCTTTAAATATAAGTATAGATACAAGTATAAGTACATGGGTCAGATTTTCAGAAAATGTACAATTCAACTTAACCAATTTTCTCAAATAACCCCAATTTTAGACGAAAATAAAGTCCAAAATACAGTTCAACTAACCAAACAGATTGCTAAAATCAATACAATGCCAAATATTCTCGAATTTACCTAGTATTGACCAAATTGCAGCCTAATTTAACAGAATTGCCTAAATGTGAAGAGCTGCCAATTGTACATTTTCTGAAAATCTGACCCACATGTACAACTCCATAGATTATAATGTGGAGAGAGAGAGAGAAGCCAAGTCCTTAATTACTGGTTCCAGAGAAACGTTTGACGGCGGTCTAGGTCCTACTGGACCTCTAATGCCAGCTCATACGGGCCTATATCAAAGGAAGAATTAAACTTTGCGAAGGAAGAATTAAGATTTTGCTCCTTTTCAATACAATGTTATTATTACCCTGAGAAATGTGCCTAACGCCCTACAAAAGAATTATTTTCTCTAGAACACTATAACTATAAAAACACTTTGAATATACAATACACATGAAATGGCCCAAGCATGTCGGTCAGATTTTCAGAAAATGTACAATTCAGATTCACCAATCCTCTCAAATAACCCAAATTTCAGACGAAAATAAAGTTCAAAACACAGTTCAACCTAACCAAACAGATTGCTAGAACAATGCAATGCCAAATATACTCAAATTTACAAAGTATTGACCAAATTGCAGCCTAATTTAGCAGAATTTACTAAATGTGTGCAGCTGCCAATTGTACATTTTCTGAAAATCTGACCCATGTTCCCCCAGTATCATGTGGCCCGCCTGTAGTCACCTGTAGCTTATCACACTTTACCAGCCGGGGATGGCAGAGATTCCTGCCGCTTGACAATGACATGATGCTATCACACATGGGTCAGATTTTCAGAAAATGTACAATTCAACTTCACCAATCTTCTCAAATAGCCCAAATTTCAGACGAAAATAAAGTTCAAAATACAGTTCAACCTAACCAAACAGATTGCTAGAATCAATGCAACGCAGAATATACTCGAATTTACCTCGTATTGGCCAAATTGCAGCCTAATTTAGGAGAATTTCCTAATTGTGTACAGCTGCCAATTGTACATTTTCTGAAAATCTGACCCACATGTGATTCGATCATACATGTAATTTATCATGTGCTCTTCCTGAATAAGATGAATATGACATGTCTTGTCCTCTTCATGGGCAGAGTGCCCTAACCCCTTAACCCCAAAAGGAGTACTAGAAGAGAATGGTGAACCCTCCTTTGGATACACCCGAAATATTAAGTCTGTGAGAAAGTAAAGTAAAAATGAATAATAAATAATAATAAAGATAAAAGTAAAAGGACAGTGGGCCATTCGTTTTAGCTAGAACTCAAGCACATTATGCAATGGTGATAAGAGCAATTCCTAAATTGAGAAATAATATGTGATGTGTTTCAGGAAAATGAGTCATAAGTCGCAAAATTAATATTTTACAAAGTGTTTTTCTTCACAAGATCACATTTTTTTCAGGTAACCGAGGCTTACCTGTAAGCTGAGGATTAAACCTGTAATTATGTCGAGGACATCACGTTGTGATCAGACTATACGAGATGTACGCGCATGCGCAGCACACGTCAGGTTTTAAAAAATATTAATGAGGGTTTCCTAGTGGGAAAACTCTGACCCAAGTCCAATCAAGGATTTTAACAACCCCTTTATTGACCAGACGAGGGACACAATTTATAAGTTGAGTGAGAGACATTAATAAGTCAGATTAAACCTCCACCATTCCTGCTCTGTGCGAACGACAGAGGGGTTGGAAGGGAGGGCGTATAGTCTGATCACAACGTGATGTCCTCGACATAATTACAGGTTTAATCCTCAGCTTACAGGTAAGCCTCGGTTAACTGTAAAATTATGTCTCGTCCTATCACGTTAGTGATCACGAGACTCTACGAGATTTCGTAGCTCCAGTAGGGAACACGAATTAAATCAGAAACCCTCGTTTCAGATAATAATTTTATTTTAATAAAATTAGAACGAGGAGTTTCCCACCGAGGAAGAGTTGTAGACTACGTCCGTGGGTAAATTTTACCCAAAAAATAATTAAATCATTTTTTATGGTTTTTAAGGACGTGACTATTTATCCTACCTTACTTCTTCTTCTGACGAAGAATCTTCTTCTTCGTCCTTCTATCTCTAAGGATGGTGTGCGCCACCGTCTGGGAGGCGTCTTCGATTTTCTTATTATAATACCTCGCAAAGGTCCTGTTGTTACGCCATGAGGCCTGTTTTAACAAAATATTCATACTTATCCCCAGCACCATTGCTTTGGATGTAACCGCCCCTCTAGTGCTGTGCGGTTTGTATTTCGTCCAATTTGAGACCGTCGATCTGGCGACCTCTTTATGAGGCCACACATAACTGAGGAGGAGCTGGTCCTGCCCCTCTCTTATCCCATCTGTCCTGTCTAAGTATTCTACCAGGCATCCTACCGGGCATAAGAGTTTATTCTCCGGAAAGGAGGGAATGTTTACTATATCTAAAGGGTCGCCTACCCTGTTATGTTTAAGCAAATGTTTCATATGGAGCCTTACCCCATCTCGTCTGAATTCTACTCCTGCTACACTAATCCTCCAGACTGTCTGGCCTCTCTGGGCCGAGGTAAGCAACAAAATAACTGTGGTTTTCAATGTCAAGTGTTTCAAATCCAATTTTTCGTTACTTCCCCACTTCTTAAACATGTCTAGAACGACATTGACATCCCACATGGAGTCATACTTTGGCCTAGGGGGCCTTTTATTGTAAATAGCTTTGACTAAGAAACACACATTCCTATCCTGCCCAATTGTGTAATTTTTTACACAAGGCGCAACTGATGAAATCGCCGACCTTGCTATATTCAATGTGCCGTGGGCGATGCCCTGTTCCGACAGTATTCTTAAGAAATCTGTATAATTTCTTAGCGATGGTTCAAACATGTTAAATTCGTTCTTTATGCAGTACTCCATCCACTTTTTGAGATACACTGAGTAAGTCTTTCTGGTACCTGGCCTAAAGGCGTGTTGTATTAAGTCAGCTGTGGCGATGGAGTAGCCTTGCTTCAGTAGGTTACGCTTCAAAAGAGGCAGGCAATAAGGGGGGTCCTTGTAATCTGATCCTCCTGTTTTCTCTTCTCCTGATGTATTAGGTTGCCTTTCTTCTTGTTTATCTTTAGTACTTTGGAGGCCGATGTTTTTACCATTCCGTACCAGCTTTGGCCTGGCCAGTCCGGGGCGACCAAGATCGCTTTTGCCCCGTCCCTGGTGATCTTCTGCCAGGCCCTCGCCACTAGGCTGAAAGGAGGGAAAACGTATAAGAATTCATTGTTATTCCAATTGAACGTAAAGGCGTCCACACATTCTGCCCCTGGGTCCGGGCCCCAACTGCAATACCGAGGTGTCTTGTTATTTACCCTTGAGGCGAAAAGATCAAAAGTGGGTGTACCTAGCTTTAGACAGATCTGAGAAAAAATATCCTCACTTAGTTCCCACTCTACATTATCCGAGAAATTTCTAGATTCGTGATCAGCTTGCTCATTGAGTTTCCTGGGATATGGGCTGCTACTATCCAGTTATCATACTCTTCCGCCCAATTCCATATTTTCTTTGCTATACCCTGGCAGTCTTTAGACTTTACCCCGCCCATCTTATTGATATAGGCTACTGTGACTGTGTTGTCTGTCATCACTTTTATGCAGGAATTGTTGGTTCTGCAAAGAGCTAGAAGCCCCCACAATACTGCCGCTAGCTCTTTTACATTTATGTGCCAAACAAGTTCTTTATCTTTCCATCTTCCATTTGCCTTTTGTCCATTTAACACAGCTCCCCATCCTAGATTGGAGGCGTCTGTGAACATCACCAGATCAGGTGTTATGCTCCTAATATTTCTAAAGACCATGTTAATGTTGTTATTCCACCAAGAATTATTTTGCCACCCTTCTTTGGAAGGAGACATATATGCCGAATAGTTACCCTTTGCGAATTTTAGCGCTTGAATCTTATCACACTCTAGCTCTTTGACATGATTTCCCCCATACTCTGCTGCTACCGAGTAGGCTATCATTAATCCGATGATCCCAGCCACCTCTTTTATCGAGGCTTCACTTTTCTGCATTAAATCCGAGCATGCTCTAAGCATCTTATCCCTTTTCTCCTGCATTAGCGAAACTGTCATCTTTTCTGAATCCAACCAGAACCCTAAGAAGATTAGTCTTTTAGAAGGGGTGAATACTGATTTTTCCGGGTGAACAAAGAAACCCAACTTGGTGAGAGTCTCTGCCAATTCTAAGGTAGTGTTTTTACACTTCTCAAATGACTTTTCCATTGCGATTGAATCATCGATGTATGGGAAATAATTAAACCCTTTCTCCCGCAAGGTTGCATAAACTGGGCCCAGTATTTTTGTGAAGAACAACGGGGCACAAGCTAGTCCGTTTGGCATACATGTGTATTGGAATGTCTCCCCATTCCATCTAAACCTTAAGAAACGTCTAAAGTCTGGTCTAATTGGGACTGTATAGTAAGCATCACTGAGATCTATACTAGCTAGATAGATAAAGGTCTGGTATCATGAGGTCTATTGCTGCTTGCAAGCTGAACATTTTGAAATGTTCGTAGTGAACTAATTTATTCAATTCTGATAGGTCTAAAATCATCCGGAATTTATTATTAGGCTTTGGCCTGAGAAAAACATTTGACAGGTATTGTCCAAAAGATTCTGATGTATGCTCTATAACTCCCTTATTGCGTAAGGTCTCTATTTCCATGCCAAGAATTCCCAAATGCTTCCCTGAGGACCTGAAAGGAGGGGGAGGACCTAGCTGATTTGGCAAAAAATCAAACGGTATCGTTACACCCGATACCATTCCTAATACCCAGTTGTCTGAGGTAATTTTCCTCCATTCATCTAAGTGATAGGTAACATTTCCAGCTCTAAAGGGTAGAAAACAAAACGGAGGGGGACTTACCGGAGCTAGGTTTTCTTGGCGCCCCCCCTCGCTGAAAATTCTGGCGAGGTTGGTATGTTTGGGTGTTAGCTGCCCTAGGCTTATACTGCTGTTGTTGTTGCCCCTGTTGAGGTTGGTAACCACTCTGAGGTTGTTGCCAGTATTGTTGGTTGTAAGCATACTGGGGCTGCTGCTGTTGCTGATGATATTGTTGGTTCGAGTAACCTCCCCTGGGACCTTTGAAACCCCCTCTAGGTTTGCCTCTGCCCCTATCATTTCCCCTTGGTTGCGACTTTTCCAATTTCTTTTTGACTTTGAACGCTGAGTCGCTATCCTCTAGTGATTCCTTCAGGTTTCCCCCCAACAGCCACTCCGCTGAAGAAGGGGTGGACTGGGACATTATGTGTTTGTATCTTTTATCGACGCACCATTTCAAGGCTTCTTTCCTCCAGCTATTAAGCTCCTGGGATACAAACAGTAACACTCTTGTCATATCTCTGATTTCTTGGCCCACTGGCTTGAGGTCCGGGTGTTTTGTGAGGGTCGAAAAAACTCCCATAGCTCCTGTTACTAGGCAGTGAAGAGCTCTTTGCATGTATTTGAACTTCTTGTCTGCCTCCCTGCCCGGGTTTGGCGTTACATCCCACAAGGTTTTGTCACTTTTTGGAACTTTCAGCAATTCCATACCATTCCATACCATTTCTCGATCAGATTTACACAAGTTTCCGAGAGGTCTGGTCCTACTTTCTCATCTTCTTTCTCTTTGAGTAGATCAATCGTTTCCTTCTCTAGTTCCAAAAGTGTAACCTCTTTCTCGGAGGACTCAGATCCTTTGGCTTTTGTTCCCCCTGCCATTTGTGCTGCTAGCACCATTAAAGCATCCTCATTCTCCTGCTTCTTTGCATTGAACGAGTCACTACCACTAGTATCCTCTTCCTCCTCGTCATCCCAGCCGTAGCCATACTCTGACCCAGATTCAGACAACTCGTGGTCCTGCCTAGCACGCTTCCTCGGAGGAGGGCCATGTAGTGGAGGCGGAGGTGGTGGGTAAGGGTGGAAGGAATGAGGGAAACCCTGATCAAAGTTCTGATATCCATAATTCCAATTGTTCGGATTTTGTAATCTGGGGGGCTGGAAACCTGAAGGGTTTCTAAATGGCATGTAACCCCCTTGCATGGCCTGCTGCATGTGGCCAAACTCCGCCTGCAGGTCCCTGAGCTGCTGAAGTACAGTCCCTTGACCTACTCCGTTACCGGCCGTCTGGAGTGCCCTCAGCTTCGGTATGTGCTCCCGTTGCGGCAGCCATCTTGCGAATCTCCGGGGTCTTGTCAACACCCTCTGCCTCCTTTTCATCAGCCATGTTTAAAGTTGAGACTTTTGGAATCCTCGCCTTTGGAGGTTTCTTAGATGGCAATAACTTTTTCCTGAGTTGCTCTTGCTCCTCAAATAGTTTTTGAATTTGTGCGGCCTCTAGCTCTGCGTTCCTACTGTTCCTCGTGGATCTCGACATGGAGGTCTGGAAACATATGAAGGAAAAAACAGTCAATCACGACCCAGTTGGGTAACTGTTGTGAATTAAAAGGAGTTAGCGTGGCGATCTACGATCAGTCCCACCTCCTTGTGAGAATTCAAGACTAAAACTTGAATTTTATTAGGAAAAAAGGTGAAAAAATATACTCACCTACCTGAAACTCTGTGCTTACCGCGTCTTGAAAAGCGTGTGGACTGACGTGTGCCGTGCATGCGCGTACATCTCGTAGAGTCTCGTGATCACTAACGTGATAGGACGAGACATAAATTGGAATGTTCTATTTTTTTAGGGTTGATCACTTATAGCTATATCAATCGATGTATCAAATTTCAGGACAATCTATGTTATATATCCTTTCGTTTTAAAGCGACTTATTTTCCTAAAACACATCACATATAGTGTAGAATTTCAGCCAAATTCTAATTAATAGTTTAGCTGTTGCAGGGTTGATGTCTTACTAACCCCTGGCCGACCCAGGTGTTCCAATGAGGAGGATTGGTTGGCCATTTTGAATAGGGTTCTAAATTAGGTAGATAAGATGATAAAGGTACGCCAAGTAGCTCCCAGATATGGGTAAGATTTTCAGAAAATGTACAATTGGCAGCTGTACACATTTAGTAAATTCTGCTAAATTAGGCTGCAATTTGGTCAGTACTAGGTAAATTCAAGTATATTTGGCATTGCATTGATTCTAGCAATCTGTTTGGTTAGATTGAACTGTATTTTGAACTTTATTTTCGTCTGAAATGTGGTTTATTTGAGAGGATTGTTGAAGGTGAATTGTACATTTTCTGAAAATCTGACCCACATAGCAGGGTGCTTGATAGTCGTCTCAATAGGGGATTTGCATGTCTCACTGCGCATGTCTATTGCAGTGCATGCTGGGATAGATTCTGTTCAAGTCTGACATACAAATATTTGACAACATTTTTATCGAAAATTGCAAGAATGTTTTCATCAATATCAGAGCTTGTATGCTGATCTATGAAAACCAAATGCATGATGGGAAAGATGGAGGCTTGTGTTATGGAAACATGTATAACACATGGATATTGACATTGGAGCATTGATAAATATTCCATGCTGAACATGACAAGTTTTCAACAGATATATTACACCATTAGTCCCATAATTCCATGCAAATTAAGACTCAAGATGGCGGCTATGCAAATCCCCTATTGCTCTCTCCATGAAACCGGGTGCACCGGGTAGATAGATGCCTGCTAATTCAACATCCCCTGGTAGTTCTGTGGGTAGCCGAGGGTAGCCGACTTTGACTTCTCACCTTGTTGATCCATTAAAACCTTTTCAGTACCGCTCGAGTGCCCACGTATGTACGTACCCGTGTATCTATCATATGGGTCCGATTTTCAGAAAATGCACAATTGGCAGATCTACATATATATTTAGTAAGTTCTGCTAAGTTAGACTGAAAAAAGGTAAAAACTAGGTATATCTGAGTATAGTTAGTATTGTCTTGATTCAAACAATCTGTTTTGTTGTGTTAATTTGAATTTTGAACATCGTTATTGTCTTAAATTTGTGTTATTGGAGAGGATTGCTGAAGACAAATTGTACATTTTCTGGCGATTTCACCCATATATACTGGTCAGTGCATATACTCCTGAGCTGAGTTTCAAGTGTTGGGTTACACAAATGATCGCCTGAGCCCTGCCTCCTGTCAGGCGCAAATTATGTTTATGTCCCATTTTATGTCAGCAGCTGATTTATAGCCCCAGTACAGGGAGAGCGATGAGATCAAGGTGATATCAACTTCAGACATGCAGCTCTAATGACGTTCTGCGCCTTAAACCCTGCCCACACACAGCCGATTTGTCACCCGATTGCCCCCCGATTTGGGTCTCCCGATGAATCCTATGACTTCATTTCAAGTCCTGTTTATGTTTTTTGAAATGACATCAACCAGGATTGGAAATGAAATCGTAGGATTCATCGGGAGACCCAAATCGGGGGGCAATCGGGGGACAAATCGGCTATG
The DNA here is from genome assembly GCA_942159475.1 of Sthenelais limicola. Taxonomy (NCBI): domain Eukaryota; kingdom Metazoa; phylum Annelida; class Polychaeta; order Phyllodocida; family Sigalionidae; genus Sthenelais; species Sthenelais limicola. Next base: position 101,985,138 of record OW804100.1, on the reverse strand, counting down.
TGTGGGCAGGGTCTTAAGGGGGACCCACACAGGGCCGATTTCAGCACTCCCGCTGATTAAAATTTTGAAATCGGGACTTGTTTTCAGACCCAAACATTCCCAATAGACTTGGTCCGAATTGAGAAATCGCCATTGACCCACCGAGGGCAGAATGAAGGCTCACGGTCAATTTGGACCGGAACTGGGGCCAGAAACATTTGTTTACATTTTGTGTCATAGGGAAGTGTATGGACGTAGGGAGGACCCCCATTAAATGTCACTTTATCAATAGAAAAACATCAATATAACCACCAAATTAGAGGATATAAAAGACAACATTATGCGCATCAGTTAAGCTATTGTTGGATACCATGTCAGCTTCAAGAAATTCAATAAATTGGGTTCATTTAAATGGCTAAAATCAAGTCCACCTTACAGACTGACATGCCCATGAACCAAGTAACCTTGCCGGGCACGCTGCCCTGCACCCGGCCCCGCACCTAGACAGGGCCTTAGCTGTGGTCAGAGCCCCGCCCACACTCAGATAGGCCTCACCGCCTGTCTTAAATTAGTATCAGGTGTACATATTTCAAGCCAAATGGCCAATTCGAAAAAGCCCTATTTGACCCCCGATTCCTGCTTTGGCCCACACATACACAATTCTGGGCCGACTTGGGGGCCGATTCTCGATTTGTGACTCAATTTCGTGTGGCACATCACATGTAGAAACAATCATTTTAAAACAAATATTAAAGTTTACAATCGTTAGGAACTGCTTTTCGAATATGGTGGTACATGTATCTCAAAATCCAGCTTTGGTGACTTGTGCCACATCACATTTGTAAAAAAAAAAAAGGTAAAATAAACTTTAACAAAACTGACGGCCTGTACAGGAGGAGAAGTGAGGATTATAAAAGTGAAAAAATTTGATACTCCAAAAATTAGTGAAGTTATAGTCTTTCAAAGTTGCCTGCCTGTAAGAATTTCTAATTTTTATACTTGGATAGGAGCTGGATGTGACCATGCAGAGTTAGTTGATAAGGTGATGGGCTTGGGTACTATGTGGGTCAGATTTTCAGAAAATGTACAATTGGCAGCTCAATACATTTAGGAAATTCTCAGTATTTTGAAGCTCATTTGTGTCTTAAATGTGGGTTATTTGAGAGGATTGGTGAAGGCGAATTGTACATTTTCTGAAAATCTGACCCATGTAATCAGGAGTGCTTGATAACAAGAGCCTTCGGCTACGCCCCTCCATCAGAAAAACACATCACATAAACAACACGAAAAAGGGTCCGTTTTCAGGCCAGGGGATTATGATGCTATAAATTTTGTTTGTTTTGATTTTTGGAATGTTTAAAGTAACTTATGCAGAAGTTGTTAAGTATTTGAAGCGATCGGTGGTCCAAAAATGTATTATTCGTGATGGAAAGTACAACCCTCACAAAACGCAGGACCGGGACAGAAGTTACATGCCTATTGAGGAACTGCTAACAGATTTGGAAAAAATGTAATGTCAAAATGAACATTCAGCAGCCCAATGTAATTTTTATTAGTATAGCAACAATTATGTGAGCAATACAATTTAACTAATGAAAAAACCTTAAGCTGAAATCTTATTATTGTCGTACTAACCATAATGTATATAAAACCTTATTAACCGATACATTACAACGTTACTTGATTATTGAATTTCAAGGGGTAAGCACCATGTCTGAGGAGTGGTGGAAAACCGAAAGTTTAATTCCATTTAAACCACATTCAAGTATTTGCGTTATGGGATGCACGTCTCTGATAGGGATCAGAAAATACAGATAAAAAACAGCAACGGTACAAGTTTAGCAATGACAGATATAGGCCTACAAATATGTCATGGATATACGACGAGAAGGCGGAGAAAAATAGCTTTAAGATAATTTATTTAATAACAAAGTAAAGAGAAAGAGTTTTAAAATGATGCACAGAGGCGGGGAAAAAGAGTAGAGCTATGCGTCGCCAAGGAGTGACGTCAACGTGTTGTCAACCCGTTAAAGTAAGATGCTTTAGGCCAAAAAAAATAGGATTGTTTCCGATTTACCCCCCTACCTAGAAAAACCTTACCCTACCTAACTTTTTGTTTACCATACCGGATTTTTAAAAAATCATATCTTACTTTTGGGGGATTTTTTGACAAAAAATGCTTATAAAAGCAGGAAAACGGGTTTTCCTAACCCGGAACTGTCAAAAGGCACATTTCCCATGTTTAAAACAACTATTGTTATGAAATAGACATTCTTTTCAGTTCCTGGGAGGTGGTTTCCAAAAAGAAAAAAATGAAAAAAAAAAGTTACCACCCCCTACCTAGTTTTCAGCCAGATAAATCGGAAACACACCTATATTTCTTTTGGCCTTAGTCTAGAAACATATAGGAGATGGTAAATGATAATTCGGCAAATTACGCAATGAAATAAACAAAAAAATCTCCCAACAATATATCCCAGCTTACCCCTCTCCCACTACCCATGCATTTGTGCACAACGTGGGTCAGATTTTCAGAAAATGTACAATTGGCAGCTCTACATATTTAGTAAATTCTGCTAAATTATACTACAATTTGGTCAATACTAGGTAAATCCGAGTATATTTGGCATTGCATTGATTCTAGCAATCTGTTTGGTTAGGTTGAACTATATTTTGAACTTTATTTTCGTCTGAAATTTGGGTTATTTGAGAGGATTGGTGAAGGTGAATTGTACATTTTCTGAAAATCGGACCCACATATACGATATAGCTGATCGGAAGCCGCTCAAGGGTGAATCGGAGCCGTAGTTAAAGAGGAAGTTAACAAGCCCAGGTTATGATAATAGGAAATCACACAAACACACACAGGCTTAGATTCAAGTGTTGGTTGGATCCTGCCTTCTCTCAGGTGCAAAATAATGCCATCTCACTGAATACTAAACTCTAGGCCTACAATCTAAGAGCTATGTGTTTTTTAAGAATGTCAGAAATATATATATTATATATTATATAAAATATTTGAATGAATTTACAATGTTAACACATTAGTAAAAGAGTAGCTTGTATTGAGAACTATTAGGAAGATTCTTCACATACGGCAAGCTAGGCATGAAAGGTCGTTCTTTGGCCAAAATAGAACGGCACCATAGCGACAAAACCTATTCAATTCAATTCAATTCAATTCAATTCAAGACATTTTCTATTTGCATAAATGATGACTACAAAAAGGAAGGCCTAGTTTTGAAACCTAGGTTCCAAGTCTTCCAGTGGGTTCCTGGTGGTTGGTTGTTGCCAAAACTGATTTACAATAAAATACTCCGATATAAATTTCATGGCTATGTACACTGCACAAGGTTGAAATATTATATGCAATTATAAAGGGTGTTGTTAGCATTGCAGTTTGTTCTAAAATTCCAGGTCTATTGATATTTGTGATTCTACATAGAATGCTTATAGATATTGGCATGCTCGCCCCAGGTCACCCCAGGGTGCATACAAATATGCACTTATGAGGCTTGATAGTCATCCTGTCTAATTGAAGATGACACTGGCAAGTGGGTGTGTGGGTGTTTTAAGGGCCTCGTTATGATTTATTTCTTCTCTTCATGTGCAATGAGTTAGTCGACCACTGCTGACCCTGGCCTCCATGCGGACTCCCTTGACACTATCATAAAAAGTCTGGCGAGGTCTTAAAGCCATTCTTCACACCTCCCTAATTGACAGCCGAGTGGACGAGTGAAAGCTGCATAATAGATCATGTTGCTAAAAGGAGTAATAGAGATCCCCAGAAACTGTTGCAGTATAGTGTATATTTATTTCAGTATTAACTGAATGTTGTATCCAATAATAACGAAGACTAGTATATGGGTCAGATTTTCAGAAAATGTACAATTCGCCTTCACCAATCCTCTCAAATAACCCACATTTAAGACAGAAATCAGCTTCAAAATACAGTTTAACATAACAGAACTAATACTTTAAATCAACGCGATACCAAATATACTCAGATATACCTGATATTCTTCATTTTTCAGCCTAATTTAGGAGCATTTCTTAAATGTGTAGAGCTGCCAATTGTACATTTTCTGAAAATGTCACCCATATATCTGGGAAAGATGTGTCGTATTTCATGATGGGTCGAAACATTGTTTAGTCGTAGAAGAGGAATGAACATCATCATTGAGAGAGATGGTAGATGAATTGGGATATATGTATTTATATATCGATCAGAATTGTGTTGTGTTTCAGGAAAATGAGTCATAAGTCGCAAAATTGATATTTTTCAAAGTGTTTTTTCACAAGATCACATTATTGGAATGTTTTACTTTTTGGAGATTTTGCCACTTATAGTGATATCAATCGATGTATTAAATTTCAGGACAATCTATGCAATATATCCTTTTGTTTTAAAGGTCCTCATATGGACTACATTTAGTTACTTTACTGTTTATTGACCCCCAGAAATATTGGAATTTTTTTTTTCAAAATGAAAATATCAAACTTAAAATCTAGAAATACTTATTAGATTATTAGACTGTTTACTATCATTGGAATCAGCTTGATCTCATCTTTTCAAATATAATGGTATCTCAAAATCTATTTTTTGCGACTTATGACTCATTTCCCCAAAACGGATCACATATATAAAGGGGCGTTTGGGGAGATTAGAGGACGGACTTCATTAGATTAACATTGTTAAATGGGTGTGAAGAAACACGTGGAGATATTATGACCTCTTATATGTCTATCTTATTCATACTAGAAGAAATATTGATTTATGTCACATGATATGGGTCAGATTTTTAGAAAATGTACAATTGGCAGCTCTACACATTTAGGGAATTCTCCTAAATTAGGCTGAAAAATGAAGAATATCGGGTATATCTGAGTATATTTGGCATTGCATTGATTTAAAGTATCAGTTCTGTTATGTTAAACTGCATTTTGAAGCTCATTTTTGTCTTAAATGTGGGTTATTTGAGAGGATTGGCGAAGACGAATTGTACATTTTCTGAAAATCAGACCCAAATACATAAACTATATACATCATATGATATATACGCCCCCCTTTTTAGTTGTACGGGTTATGTCTTATGCAAATTAAATCATTCTAGCAAGAAGCTTTGAAGTGTAAGGATGGATACCTTAACACTCAAACCATCGCGCATGCGGTATGGGGTAAATCAATATAGAAGGAATGTGTTTACGCCTACTATATCCAATCATACACACACCCTCCTAATCTAATAAAATTGCCATTGTTTATAGGATAAAGGGTATTATCTATTGATTTTCCATTGTTTTAAAACTGTAGCTTCCAATATAGCGGTCCTCAATTGCAACCCCAGCATACTACTGGCATTCAGGTCAGCTTGATTTCAGTGAAGTGTGGCCACCCGGGTTGCGAGTGCGACCCTGTCACTGAAAATGTACCAAAAAGGGTGTGACCGTTGCAGCCCTATTTTGACGTCACCCCTTACCATTTGTCTTTTATAACATATGACAAGCAAGTGCTCATTAAAGTTACAGACAAAAGTAATCTATAAATTACAAAATACTGTCTCAGCCCAATCTCTATTACCATATGGCCGCCTTGGTCTACTGCAGCGCCTGGCAAACAACACCATGTTAAAATATGTGATGTGTTTCAGGAAAATGAGTCTTAAGTCGTAAAATTGATATTTTTCAAAGTGTTTTTTTTCACTAGATCACATTATTGGAATGTTCTAATCTTTGGAGGGTTGATCACTTATAGCTATATCAATTAATGTATCAAATTTCAGGACAATCAATCGAATATATCCTTTCGTTTTAAAGGTCCTCATATGGACTATGGGACATATGGAAACTTTTTTTTTCAAAAACAAAAATATAAAATTACAATTTTAGAAACACTTATTAGATTATTAGACTGTTTACTATCATTAGAATCAGCTTGATCTCATCTTTTCAAATATAATGGTATCTCAAAATCCAGTTTTTGCGACTTAAGACTCATTTTCCTGAAACATATCACATATTACAGTTGGTCGACTGGTCGTCGCAATGGAGTTCGAACTTTATATTTAAATGTACTACTGGGTTACTCACTTGGAGAGTGACAATATTCAGTTTGCGCCGTGTTGTACCATCGCCGTATACCCTATGCCGGGAGGCACTAATTCCTGTAAGAAAATAGAGAACACATTAATAGCGGAAGAAAAGGAAGAAGGATCGGAATTGGAGGGGACTGGATATATGGGTGAGATTTTCAGAAAATGTACAATTCGCCTTCACCAATCCTCTCAAATAACCCACATTTAAGGCAAAAATGAGTTTCAAAATGCAGTTTAACACAACAGAACTGATACTCTAAACCAATGCGATACCAAATATACTCAGATATACCCAGTATTCTTCATTTTTCAGCCTAATTGAGGAGAATTTCCTAAATGTGTAGAGCTGCCAGTTGTACATTTTCTGAAAATCTGACCCATCAACAGTCTTATTGGCTTTGATCACATTTTTGTTTACATTTTCAAGGAGCCGGTGCAAAACCCTAACCCTTACATTTAGATTTTAGCAGAAGAATCTATATTTCGTTAGGTTTTGAATGTGAAAATCCCAGACTTCTACCTTCAATATGTGATCGGTTTCAGGGGAATGAGTCATAAGTCGCAAAATATGGATTTTGAGATATCACCATATTTGAAAAGATAAGATCAAGGCAATTCCAATGATAGTAAACAGTCTAATAATCTAAAAAGTATTTCTATATTTTAAGTTTGATATTTTTGTTTGTGGAAAAAAAACTTTGCACTATTTCTTGGGGGCAATAACCAGTAAAGTAATTAAATGTACTCTATAAGATTATCATGGAAATGCATGGATATATTTAATACACTGTCTTGGATTTTGGTACATGTGTTCATGCTATAGACAGCGTTAAGCACCCCAAAAATAAAAACATTCATCCAAAGACATCTTGTGAATAAAACAGGAATTTAAAATAGGAATTTTGCGACTTATGACTCATTTTCCTGAAACACATCACATATGACAGCCACAGTTCATAGTAATTCAATACTGACATAGTAATATTATTATTGGCGGATTATGAGCGGATACAGCTTTATCTTCTTTATAACATTTAAACTTTAACCTTTTTGACATGCCCATAATTTAAAAGGGCTCAATAGAGACATTGTAAAATTGACAGCGCAAATTGTCTAATTTTTAAGTGAAAGTAGTCTCATTCAGACACACATTCGTCACGCCCCAACCGGCCAGAAGGCTCACTACACTTTCTTACTGCCACGACACTCGCGGATTTCTTATCACTCCAAAGTCCAAAGGTACAGGTGAGGTCCATGTCTGACCGTTATCTCAAAGTTGATCACATGGGAAGGGAGGGGAGGGGCTGACCGCCAGGTCAGGGGAGGGGGGGTATTGATTAAGAACGGGAGGGAGAGGGGGAGGGGAGATAACCCCGTGACCTGGTCACCACCCAAAGAGATTGGTCAGAGTGGCAGTGGTCACTCTGAACCTCGTTTTAATATTTTCCTGTCATTGTTATCCTGTGGCCGATTGGATCTCTAATCTAACCTGTCGATTAATTGGTCCAGAGAGACCTAAGCCAATCAGCGCAGGCCCAGTGTATTCGTTCTAATCTGTCTAGTATAAAAATAAAGACCAGCGATTAGTTTGATCTCTTTTAAGTGATCCTACTGACCTGAAGCATACATCTCTGTGTGTTGCGTTGATTAATTTCTCGCTCAACAACTGACCCTGAAATATTACGAAGAATGTCTCGCACTTCTTCAACATAATAGTACAGGTATATATACAAGTAAGGGGTTTCCTCATTTTTTTGGTAAATTTGTATATATGTCATATATATATATGCAACAGAAGTACCAATTTATTTAGCAGGTTATCAAAATTTAGAATAAAGCGTAATATTTTCAGACAATCACTTGCAGAAAATAGTATAATTATTGCTATTATCTGACAACAATTAAGCATAATAATTAAACATCAATCATTTAAAGCATTCAAGTAGGACATACAATTAATTTGTCAAGTATCATGTTATCATAGTCTGTATGTTCTGACAGTAGGTTAGGTATATATCCATTCATTTTATGTTTTTCCTGGACAGATTAAAAAACTACAAATTCTGTCATATCAGAATAAGTATCAGCATACCTGACACATGATACCCAATACCTGACACCCAATACCTGCGATACCTGACACCTATAGTACCTGATACCCATACCCAATAGTTACAATATCTAACACCTGACACCTTATACCTGACACCTGACACCCAATACCTGATACCTGATACCTGACACACAATACCTGATACCTGACCAATACCTGATACCTGACACCTAATACCTGCAGTAGGGGAGTTGCATAGCCGCCATTTTGAATCTAGATTCGCATGGAATTATTGGAGTAATGGTACAGTATGGAATCTAAAGAAAACATGTTATGTTCAGCATGGACTATTTATCAATGCTCTAATGTCAATATACATGTGTTATACATGTTTCCGTAACCCTTGACTTCATCTTTCCCATTATGCATTTGGATTTCAGAAATCATCCATACAAGCTATGATATTGGTGAAAACATTTTTGCAATTTTTGATAAAAATGTTGCCAAATATTTGTATGTCCGGCTTGAACTGAATCCCTCCCAGCATGCACTGTGACAGACATGCGCAATGAGACATGCAACTCCCCTATACCTGAATGAATTGAATAGTCTAAGTTATTGAACATAGATGAAACAGCAGGATATCTATAGAAATAATTTCAGCCAAGTTTAATTTGTTCCCTGTGGCAGATTTTAGGTTTCCAAGATCGAGCGGGTTGTCCGCCAGTGTTAAGGTATGATGGAAGAATACAAACGAACGTGTAGTCTTCGTGAGAAGAGCGAAGCAACTGATTTAATGAACTAGAATTCAACTACATATCTTCCTCCAGGATGTGGGTAAAGAGTAGGGGGCGGAGCCCTTACGTAATACCTATGGCTTGGCATGAATAAGTAGACTTGCACAGTACTGGGTAGCTAAGTATAATTAGCGATTTTAGTAATGAGATAATATAATTAATGGGTGATAATTAATATTTAATGAGGTTACACAATGTTACGTAATGTTACATAACACTATGTCATATATGCCATGTATGTTTGATGAAAGTGTATATATCTATATTCTCAATTCTTACATATATACATGTACGAGGAAAACTGTCCAAAAAGACCAATCTATCTCTAAAAATTATTGGTCCCGCAGTAGAATCTTTATTTTCTTATTTTGCTTTATATGACTTCACTTATTATCCGTTTATTAACTCCTATTGCCGAGCCATGTACCTCCTTACCACATATATATCTCCTTTAGAAACATTATAACTTAATATCTTGATGACTCCTCTCCATCTGACATTATATATGGGTCAGATTTTCAGAAAATGTACAATTGGCAGCTCTACACATTTAGCAAATTCTGCTAGATTAGGCTGCAATTTGGTCAATACTAGGTAAATTCGAGTATATACGGCATTGCATTGATTCTAGCAATCTGTTTGGTTAAGTTGTACTGTATTTTGAACTTTATTTTCATCTGAAATTTGGGTTATTTGAGAGAATTGGGGAAGGTGAATTGTACATTTTCTGAAAATCTGACCCATATGCATATGCATATCTCTTAATTATACGCCGTATAAACATCATGGATAAATTAAGTGGCCCCTACATTACCCGGTTTCGGGCGATGCTGCATTTCCTACAGTTTTGTTATGATAGATATATCTGTTAAACATTTATTTGAGACTAATTATTTCCTTTAGTCTAACATGTGCTTTTTTCAATTTAGGTAATTCATTTTAGAATGAGCCTACTACTACTATACTACTATTAGGTAAATATTTAGACTTGTCGGTAGGGAACACACTCACTTGTATTAAAGAAAGACTTGTATTAGTTAAACCTTCAGCTGTAAAAACTTTGAGAACGAGCGCACCAGCGGGTTGCCTCAACCACCATATGCTAGGAATCCACTTTGCTAACCTATGAGCCTTGAATGTCAAATCTTCTATACCTACATGATTTTAAGGGCCTTTGAATACACAGCAGTTGTTCTTGTGTCGACCTTTTCTATCCCCCCCCCATACACACTTAGAAATAATAGCTCTTTGCAGCTGTGGGTGTGATGAGGTATATATATATGGGTCAGATTTTCAGAAAATGTACAATTCGCCTTCACCAATTCTCTAAAATAGACCACATTTAAGACAAAAATGTGCTTCCAAATGCAGTTTAACATAATAGAACTGATACTTTAAATCAATACGATACAAAATATACTCAGATATACCCAGCATTCTTTATTTTTCAGCCAAATGTAGGAGAATGTCCTAAATGTGTAGAGCTGCCAATTGTACATTTTCTGAAAATCTGACCCATATATATGAAGATGTCTCCAGTCCCAACAGAATATAAAATATGGGATTTCCGTTGGGAGTAATGCAAATTGATTAAGGATCGCAGAACTATGGCTGACGGAGGGCATCAGGTATTTCAACCTTGGTTAACCAGGTTACCAGAGCTCTTCTACCAGCTAGAACACACCAAATATCAGTTTAGAGAATCCCTGTTTTTCAACATGCCCTGTATATGTGCATAACCCCTCGGCTTCCCCTCGGGATTATATACCAAGCAGTGCAGCCCCATAATATTGGTCATAATTAATCCTAGAGCAATCCATTCAATTCATGTGTGTATTGTGTTGGACTTATTTTCATGATAAACGCACATAATATATGATGTGTTTCAGGAAATTGACATATAATTTACTTTCTATCGTATATGTGATGTGTTTCAGGAAAATGAGTCATTTATACCACGATCGGGGGTTGTACACGCTGCAAATGAGTGGATACCTGCTATTGTGTTTTGTTGAATGGATCCACGCGTGAAAATATTACCCTTTTTTAGCCTAAATGTAAGAAGCATCCTCATTGGTTGACGTTTCGCTCGCTCATGACGTCACGCCCATTCGTGATGTCATATGCCACCGTGCCGTCGTTGATTAGCCAATCAGCTATATGCTTGTCTAGCACTTTGGCATAAAAAAAAACAATATGGCGGATCATTGGAGAGAAGCGAGGTAAATAAATACTTTGTTTCTTCAATTTATTTTATAATATAAGATTGTGGTATAAAAATAGGATGTAACTCGGTTAGTTTCTGACTTACTGTACACGATGGCCACTCGTTTTTTTTCGACCAGGGATTTCACTCTAAGCCTGCGGCTTCTCGTGAAATCCCTGGTCGAAAAAAACTCGTGACCATCGTGTACAGTAAGTCAGAAACCAACTTCGTTACATCCTATCATAAAGTCGCAAAAAATAAAATTTGAGATACCATTGTATTTCAAAATATGACATCAAGCCGATTCCAATGATAGTAAACAGTCTAATAAACTAATAAGTATTTCTAGGTTTTATGTTTGATATTTTCGTTTTTGAAAAAAAAGTTTCCAATATTTCTGGGGGTCACTAAACAGTAAATTAACTAAATGTAGTCCATATGAGGACCTTTATAACGAAAGGATATATTACATAGATTGTCCTGAAATTTAAAACATCGATTGATATAGGTATAAGTGATTAACCCTCCAAAAGATAGAACATTCCAATAATATGATCTTATGGAAAAAACACTTTGAAAAATATCAATTTTGCGATTTATGACTCATTTTCCTGAAACAGATCACAAATGTACAACCATTACAGGACAAGAGATCGTCTGCCTTTGCAGCGTTCTGAATCCAGTACCAGGGAGTCCACACCTGTTGCCAATGACAATATCATTCTAGTTCCATTTGTTGGTTTCAGTCGCTTAGTTATCACACTGCTTGCTTGTGCGATATTCTTGCTCCTTCAACTAACTCGGGGTTGGGGAATTGGTTGCTTTCCACCCCCTTTCACACCATACTTTTGTGTATATTTGGTCATATCAGGGCAAGAGAGGAGACACGCTTACAGGATGCGATTACAACAGGGAGAGAGTGCATGAATGTTTTCAAAACAGCATTGCTGGACCATAAATGCAGTAGTTTTTCCAGACAATAGGGCAGGAACTTATGTTAGTTGCCATTTATGATGACTAGACTTCCATATGTTGTGGTAAAGAAGGAGAATGGATCGAGATATACAGCATGCGGTTTAATGGGAAGTACCGGGGATTCGGGCGAAAGATCAATTTTTAGTTCAGTGGCAATCCACCTCTTTCAGAGGGCGGGTCAGTCGCAATTGGTCCAGTGAGTAGCGGCTGCGAGTTGCGTCTTGGGGTGACTTGGGGTGACTGATGATCATGGTTACGGTGAAACATTATTAGGCCTATGGATATTTTGTTTTTCAAATAACCAGCATTCCCAGACTCCCGGCCCGACCTGACCCAGTGCAAACCCACCCACCGTCCCGTCCCGGCCGTGTAAAACACGGCCCAACAAGTAGAGGATGAAAAACTAATAAAGATGTGAGATCCTGACGAGCCTTGAACTCCCAACCCTCAGGTCTGGAGTCGAGAGCCTCGCCTCTGTGCTATCTGCCGTAGTCGGGAGTGCAGGGCTTCATTCTAGGAGTCATACGCCTAGGGTGACTCATGCCGAGTGAGTATTAAATAGAAAATGTACTACAGGTAATAGAATTCGTAAGTTAGCTAAGATTTTTCTTCATAATCGTGTCTAGGGGATCCATATCTATGTGAATCTGTCACTGGTTTTTGGCCTACAATGTGTTTTCTATGCAATCAGGTCGGTATTGCCTGCCTCCTGTACTATGTTCCTTTTCAAACCTGAGGGGCCTGATGTGACTCATGAAAGGCTAAGAAATAGGCCATGGCCTCGGCCGCGGGATTGTCACGCTTCGTCCAGGATTCTTCAGAACCTTTTGGTTTAGAGTTCAATGATCATATGTGTATTGTCATATATAGACATCAATACTCATGGCCAACAAACTTGTATTACTAGTAACCTGTATATAATAAATATAATTATATATCATATATATATAAGCATGACTTCAAATCATTTAATAAACTACTACCGCAAACTTATATTCACAAATTTCTTCTTATTCCAACTGCGATGTTATATTCCCTCTTGTAACATATAGGCCTAATATAATATATGTGTTTATAATAATTTATACAATATATATTATATATAACCGCCTCGTTGCTTCTGGGTTATGAGATGACTATATAAGCCGATTCTTTTGAGCCCAGTACCTTCTTTACATTATATGGTATACTTGAACATTCTCAGTCCCCTTAATGCCAAAGATCGACAAAAAATTACACCTTTGTAAAGGTTTCCAGCTCTAACTATTATTTTGGACTTGAGACCATTAGAGTGATCAATGTATGTGGGTCAGATTTTCAGAAAATGTACAATTCGCCTTCACCAATCCTCTCAAATAATCCACATTTAAGACAGAAATGAGCTTCAAAATGCTGTTTAACATAACAGAACTGATACTTTAAATCAATGGGATATCAGATATACTCAAAAAATAACAAAATTTATCATTTTTTAGCAGAAATTAGCAGAAATTACTAAATATGTAGAGCTGCCAATTGTCCATTTTCTGAAAATCTGACCCAGATCGTTGAGTAGTATGGAAAACTGCGTCACTAAGTTCAGTTGAATTGTTTGCCAACACCCCTGCCAGCAGCCACACTCCACGCATTGGTAAACCTTCTTCCACCTGAGTAGTCTCCCCACTCGTTTATCTTGGTCTTTTATATGAGTAAAACTGCCTCTAAATCATGGCAGAAAATGTACAATTCGCCTTCACCAATCCTCTCAAATAACCCGCATTTAAGACAAAAATGAGCTTCAAAATGCAGTTTAAAATAACAGAACTGATACTTCAAATCAATGCGATACCAAATATACTCAGATATACCTGGTATTCATCCTTTTTCAGCTTAATTTAGCAGAATTTCCTAAATGTGTAGAGCCGCCAATTGTACATTTTCTGAAAACCTGACCCCTATCTATATTGCCGAATGGCCGAAATTTCATTCTATACCTATAGAGGCATCTCTTCTTTATCAAAGCATTTCTTGAAAACACGTACCTCTCAATAAAATGTGATAAATCTCATTTTGAATTCACGTGTCTGTCATGATGCGCAAATGATCATAACACACAGCCTATAATGATTTCGTATAGACAACGCACTGACAACACCCACCCACATACCTACCCCCCGCCCCCCCCCCCCCTCGCCTCTCATTTCCATGCCAGATATAGAAAAGGTCACGTTGAAAGTTCAATATTCACAGAACATACATAAGTACAGTATATGGAAATATAAAAAGTGAAGATTGTCTTCACTAAATTATTTATGCATAGATAGGTGTGTTGACTATGGACATGCCTGATCTTTATATGAGGCGCTATCAGGGGAATTCTGAAATATGTATAATTATATATGTAGTGGGTCCGCCTGATAACAGCATGACAACACCAATACAACCAACCTAACGGCAGCGGGGGGGGGGGGGGGGGGGACATCTCTACTAGTATCAGGAATGATAGCAGTCCCAGCCGGTTCCACCAGGAGGCGACATAAGATCATAGCCAGTCTTCACTGCAGACACCCTCCTGCGGACGGTAGGCTAAGAGTCGGCCTATGCCTTCTTCGCAAGGGGAGCTGGTCTTCACTTTGTCACAACTATAGTTCTTAACTGGACACGGGTGGAGGTGAGGGGAGGGAGGACCAGCTAGGACCACTCCTTTAGGTAATGAGGCCCGCCATCCTGATACATACTGTTATACATGACCGCCATTATAGCCATTACAGTGTTCTGGATGATCGCCATCAGGCCTGTAATGTCATTCATGATGATAAGACAAGGGGAGCTGTCCCCCAAATCTGAGTTCCTCTATCCTATCCCAGCTGTTGTTTTCATGAGGAGGTGACAGATTTCGAGAGGTTTAATGGAATTCCGTCTTCCACCCATCCCCATCAAAGAAATGTCCCCGCAACGCGGGTATCATGTTACCAACTATACTTTATCCTCATTTTATAATTATAAGGTATTACGTAATATTATGCAATAGCATAACGGTAAATATTAATATGTGTGAGATATGAATTATGAATATCATTTAGGACCATAAGTCACTAGGCTTCACGCTAGGGGGAGCCACCAACGGTAGAGTTCATGAGTCACCACCATGACTCTAGCCTTATGAATATGAGTAATTAATCTGATTGGATAATACCTGCGCATGCTTGCACATGCGCATTACATGTATTCTATGGTTCTAGGTGAATTGCCACCCGGTAAAAAGCCACCCGACCACAAAGCCACCCGGTAAAAAGCCACTTGGTAAAAAGCCACCCAGTAATTTTACCAGGTGGCACTTTACCGGTGGCTTTTTCCCGGGTGGTTTTTTACCGGGTAGCAATTCGCCTGACACCCTATGCTTATCTCTCCATACATATGGGTCAGATTTTCAGAAAATGTACAATTCACCTTCACCAATCCTCTCAAATAACCCACATTTAGGACAAAAATGAGCTTCAAAATGCAGTTTAACATGACAGAACTGATACTTTAAATCAATGCGACACCAAATATACTCAGATATACGCGGTATTCATCATTTTTCAGCTTAATTTAGGAGAATCTCCTAAATGTGTAGTGCTGCCAATTGTACATTTTCTGAAAATCTGACGCACATACCATATATATGTATTTCAATATGATAAAATCTAAAATGATTCTATAGGTCAGGTACATGTAGCTGCCTCCATACTGGGTCCATTACATGCAGTGCTACCGTAGGAGACAGTTCACGTATCAAAGGCCTTTGACACGTAGAGCACATATTCCTCACTGTCCTTGCCCTGTCTAACAACCTCTGGACGGAAGAGGCCAAGGGGAAGCTGAAGGTCACGATGCTTAACATCAAAGATACTATGCGAGTCTCATTTATATATATATGGGTCAGATTTTCAGAAAATGTACAATTGGCAGATCTACACATTTACTAACTTCTGCAAAATTAGGCTGCAATTTGGTCATTACTAGGTAAATTCGAGTATATTCGGCATTGCATTGATTCTAGCATTCAGTTTGGTTAGGTTGAACTGTATTTTGAACTTTATTTTCATCTGAAATTTGGGTTATTTGGGAAGATTGGTGAAGGTGAATTGTACATATTCTGAAAATCTGACCCATATATTGTATCTTTGTTAACACGGAACTGGGAGTTTTTTTCTGCGGGTAGCAGAAGATGCAGAAATTAGGATTCTTGTATTTTATGTGAGGGATAAAAATTGAATAGTCAAAATAATAGTGGTTGGTTCAGCTAGACATACCTTCATTATAGCTAGGGAAGCAATGTAAGCATCTGAAATACAAGAAATGACCTAATAGCCATCACTTCACGATAACCACCAATGGCAAAATTATTCATCATGAAGGAGGGGATGCATGTAAACCCCTATACGGGTCAGATTTTCAGAAAATGTACAATTGTCAGCTCTACACATTTGGGAAATTCTCCTAAATTAGCCTGAAAAATGAGGAATTCCAGGTATATCTGAGTATAGTTGGTATCGCATTGATTTAAAGTATCAGTTCTGTTATGTTAAACTGCATTTTGAAGGTCATTTTTGTCGTAAATGAGAGTTATTTGAAAGGATTGGTGAAGGCGAATTGTACATTTTCTGAAAATCTGACCCATACACTCTGTACGGCCTCTGTTGAGCTTGGACTTCAAAGGTACAGACCCCCATGTTAGACCCAAACTGCTGCATGGCTGTGGAGGTGCTGGCCAAAGTATACACACATGTCCTGCCAGACACTACTGGGGGGAGGGGGGAACAGGAACAAGTTGTTTATGCTCGTCCCCCCACTTGTAAGCCATGATTGATGAACCCATGATGGTCACTCAATAGTATTCTTTTCCTACAACAAACTTAACTTTCATTTATGGGGGCCGGGCCATAGAAAATAACTACCATTACATATTATATCATGTATGTATGTATTATATATATGTATGCGTTTGGAGTTTGGTCATTAAATTCTATTTTTCCATTCCACCAAGGCCAAAGATAGAAGATGTTGCCCTCATCAACAAGGCTGAGGAAGATCTTCATGGCTAAATGGGTCTAGTTAAGGATCTGCATCAAAAAGTCCATAAGCAGAGTGATAGCCTATATCAAGAAGATCACACATTACATAAATGGGATGTGTTTCAGGAAAATGAGTCATAAGTCGCAAAAAATAGATTTTGAGATATCATTATATTTGAAAAGATGAGATCAAGCGGATTCCAATGGTAGAAAACAGTCTAATGGTCTAATAAGTATTTCTAGATTTTAAGTTTGATATTTTCATTTCTTTAAAGAAAAGTTTCCAATATTTCTGGGGGTGATAAACAGTAAAGTAACTAAATGTAGTCCATATGAGCACCTTTAAAACGAAAGGATGTATATTACATACATTGTCCTGAAATTTGATACATTGATTGATATAACTATAAGTGATAAACCCTCCAAAAATAAGAACATTCCAATAAAGAGATCTTGTGGAAAAACACTTTGAAAAATATCAATTTTGCGACTTATGACTCATTTCCCTGAAACACATCACAAATGGACAGTGTGAAGACTTGATTAAAGACATTGAAACTCCTATAGAGAGATTGAGATCAACAATGTCTGCTAGAGAAAAAAGAATAGTTGGTGGACAGATACATGCTGGAGTTCAAGTGAGAGACAAGAGAAAATAAAACAAGCACCTCTAAGTGAGCCATAAAAGTAAAAGGTCCCAAGCGAGGTCCATTAAGATTGCTCAACAGCTTGGAGCAGAAGTAAACGGAAAATTGTATCACTAACACTCACCATAAGTTGATGTGGCAAAGTGAAAATTGAAAGGTAACCTATAAAACTGTTTCATGTAAACCTTAATCTCATCTAGCCGAATGTGTATCTGTTATGTATAACTTGAAACCAACAATACATTATCACTAACACTCTATGAAAATGGAAAGTGGCAAAGTGAAATAACGTAAGATGATATTTTTTCTATATAACTATTTAGACTGATGCATGTTTAATATATCTCCACTTTATGTATATATGTATATAAGATGAAACATCAGAGACTCTGTATCAAACGCAGCTGCATCTTGGCCCGACAGAACTAACCCCGAAAAGGGGAGTCGGTAACAAAGTTTAAATAAAATCTTTAAAAAAAAAAAAAAGTCAGCTTTGTTTTTTGGGAGAGGCAGTCCTGCCCAGATAGGCATACCACACATCAACAACAGACTTTAAAGAGTACCTGGAGGCAATACCTAAGAAGGAAGCCAACTTTGCAGCACTTCATACCCTGTATGAGGAGAGCCTCTTTGACATTGAAGCTTGGGAGGATCTTTGCACTTGCATGGCTGATGGATCAAAATGTTATTACACTATAGTTTGATATTAGAGAAGTTTTGATATAGTGTGTGCCCACATTTATTCATATGAAGGAAAACATAAAGGTGGTGTGTTATTATAAAAGGCTTTCTTATATCAGTGTCAGATACAGTTAATCAAGGAAGATTGGCGCATACCAGTATATAGTTCTCCAACGGTAATAGTATTAGTGCATATAAATGAGTTGCAAAATTAAAAAAAATGATTGAATACATCTATCAGAGTAATTTACTGCAAAACAGTAAGCAAAATAAATGTACAGAATCGAAAAATTTTGTGTTCTAAAATATAGTCCAAATGCGTCAAGACAGGAGTCATGATGTAAAGATAGATGTCAATGTCAACATCACCTAAGACTAACATAAATTTAATTTCATCAATGAATCTATCATACTCGAGTACATTATAATAAGTAACGGCAAAATAAATAAAGCAAAAACTGTGGACTATGCAGGAATTCCATATCATCGCTTGGCTTCGGTATTGAACCGCATGCGCTCCATGCACTTGGTTCAATACTTCCACTGCACGACGATACACCTTCTCGCTCCATCCCTTGGTTATTTTTGTCTTATTATAGGTTATAGGTTTTTAATTCTCCTAGGATACTGATATGGAGCACTCCAAATAAAATTATCAATAAATCAATCACACTTATTTGGTGTCAAAAGGGGTAGAGAGGAAGGGGAGTGAGTGAGTGAGATTGGTTGCTTTACGCCCTTATCAACACATTGAACTGAAGGTTGAGAGTAAGGGGGGGCCATCTATTTTTGCACAGATTCTGAAGGGGGGGGCCATCTATTTTTGCACAGATTCTGAAGGGGGGTCATACATTTTTGTGCAGGAATTTTGGCCATTTCCTCCTAGCCCCCCCCCCAGTGATTAATTATGAACAGTCCCTGAACAAAACTGGTGGCAAAAAGAGAAGCATGTGCTATTATAGCATTAATACCCGAGGTTTTGGATGGTCTGAGTGGTCTGTTGCCTGGTGGACAATTCGAGGGGCGTTAGCCTCGAGAATTTCCACCTGGCAACAGACCACTCAGACCATCCAAAACCTCGGGTATTAATGCTTTTAGACCCGGTTTGGTCAGATTCGACTGTTATTTACCACTTACTGACTTTTATCTACCAGTTCTTTCGACGTCTATAACCCCCATTCCTTACCGGAAGTTGTCAGAAGTGATTGCCGTGGTCTATTGTGACAAAAATACACCCCAGAATCTGACCAAACTGGGTCTAATGGCTAATAACAGGCCCGATACAGATCGAGGTGAAGGCCAGACTCACCAGGGACTATAAAGAGCTTGGGCAGAGGCATATGGGAGGACATGGGTGGAAGCTATGATAATATATACCTGATCGCTTACGTCAGAGCACATGACCAGGTCACATGCTAATCCCGCGGAGACATCTAAAATGAAGCCAGCAACAGAAGGAAACAAGAAAGAAGGATCAATGAGAAAGTTAACCTAATGGCATCTCCCCGTCTCATGATTGTGTTGGGACGATATGTGATGTGTTTCAGGAAACTGAGTCATAAGTCGCAAAAAATGGATTTTGAGATACCATTATATTTGAAAAGATGAGACCAAGTCGATTCTAATGATAGTA
The DNA here is from genome assembly GCA_942159475.1 of Sthenelais limicola. Classification (NCBI taxonomy): domain Eukaryota; kingdom Metazoa; phylum Annelida; class Polychaeta; order Phyllodocida; family Sigalionidae; genus Sthenelais; species Sthenelais limicola. Next base: position 101,965,033 of record OW804100.1, on the reverse strand, counting down.
AACAGTCTAATAATCTTATAAGTATTTCCAGATTTTAATTTTGATATTTTTATTTTTGAAAAGAGAAGTTTGCAATATTTCTGGGGGACAAGAACCAGTAAAGTAACTAAATATACTCCATCTGAGGACCTTTAAAATAATTAGATATATTTAATACATTGTCCTGAAATTTGATACATCGACTGATGTATCTATAGGTGATAAGCTCCATCAAAATCAGAACATTCCAATAAAGTGATCTTATAAAATAAACACTTTGAAAATATCATTTTTGCGACTTATGACTCATTTTCCTAAAACGGATCACATATATATACCATGTATGTACTGGTTATACTTCCCGCCTTCTTACGATTGACCATTTTTTATAACACTATTGCGCTCATGTAGAGAATCATCGGCAGTCAATGACTGAGATGATATTGTTACTCTACCTCAGAAGAATGTATGACAAGTCAGAAGGGGAGTTGAAACCTCCCAACTTGCAGGAGATCCCCTTTGATTGGCAATGAAATCTTGCAATAAAATGTTTTTTCAATTCAATTCAATTCAATTCCCGCATGGTTTAACACTTCAAACATGTCTAACATATAATTATGTTTTTTGAAGGTTTCATGAGTATCTAAAAATATTCAGAAAGAGATTATTCCGGCTTAATCCACAGCATGTACGTGGTATGCCGTAGATACATCTTCTGCCTAGGTATTATACTGTTTCTTTGTGACAGTGGGCCCTAATTTGTAGACATTGTTAAGTATTTTCGTTTTACTCCAAACAAACGTCAGCCTCACCATGAACCTGACGTTATGTACTGTATACATATATATAATGCTTTTATTCAATATAATTCATACAGTTACATAGGTACGAAAATAATGAACAGGGTTTTGGTCCTCTGCCCCCTCGCAGGTCTTCCTCGACCGCCCAAAACAGTATAGGAATACATGAATACATTTGTACATGTATGTATATTAATTACTAAACACATTTAGAAAAATAAAAATATAGGAATGCATGATATAGTAGGTATAGCGATGAGTTTCTCATCATCAGGGTTGGCATGGTTTATGAGTAAGACCTAGAGAGGCCTACATGTATACATGTATTGCAGGTTACAAGGTCTAACTACACTCTACCTGTGTATACACTAAACAGTAATAACATGAACGAGGTGATCACCATGTTTATACAGGGAGGTAACAGACCTGTTGCAGCAGCGGCAGGTCAAACAGTAACAAGTGCATATATTATATAGGGGTCAGATTTTCAGAAAATGTACAATTGGCAGCTCTACACATTAAGGAAACTCTCCTAAATTAAACTGAAAAATGGTGAATATCGGGTATATCTGAGTATATTTGGTATCGCATTGATTTAAAGTATCAGTTCTGTTAAACTGCATTTTGAAGCTCATTTTTGTCTTAAATGTGGGTTATTTGAGAGGATTGGTGAAGGCGAATTGTACATTTTCTGAAAATCTGACCCATATATATGGCCGCCCCACCCCCCCACCCCCGCCGCCGCCTGTCCCACCGCCGCACATTAAGATGATGTGTCGGGTTTGTATATATACAGGATTAACCAGACCCCAAAGTAGTGTATAATGGTGAGACACAATCCCATCCCCGCTGCCCCATCCCCGCTGCCCCATCCCCGCTGCCCCATCCCCGCTGCCCCATCCCCGCTGCCCCATCCCCACCGCCCCACCCCCGCCGCCCCATCCCCGCTGCCCCATCCCCACCACCCCATCCCCACCGCCCCATCCCTACTGCCCCATCCCTACTGCCCCATCCCTACTGCCCCATCCCTACTGCCCCACCCCCACCACCCCATCCCCGTTGCCCCATCCCCACCACCCCATCCCCACCACCCCATCCCCACCACCCCATCCCCGCTGCCCCATCCCCACCGCCCCATCCCTACTGCCCCATCCCTACTGCCCCATCCCTACTGCCCCATCCCTACTGCCCCACCCCCACCACCCCATCCCCGCTGCCCCATCCCCACCACCCCATCCCCACCGCCCCATCCCTACTGCCCCATCCCTACTGCCCCATCCCTACTGCCCCACCCCCACCACCCCATCCCTGCTGCCCCATCCCCACCATCCCATCCCCACCGCCCCATCCCCGCCGCCCCACCCCTGCCGCCCCATCCCCACTGCCCCATCCCCACCACCCCACCCCCGCCGCCCCATCCCTACTGCCCCATCCCTACTGCCCCATCCCTACTGCCCCACCCCCACCACCCCATCCCTACTGCCCCATCCCCACTGCCCCACCCCCACCACCCCATCCCCGCTGCCCCATCCCCACCACCCCATCCCCACCGCCCCATCCCTACCGCCCCATCCCTACTGCCCCATCCCTACTGCCCCATCCCTACTGCCCCACCCCCACCACCCCATCCCTACTGCCCCATCCCCAGTGCCCCACCCCCACCACCCCATCCGCGCTGCCCCATCCCCACCACCCCATCCCCACCGCCCCACCCCCGCTGCCCCATCCCCGCTGCCCCATCCCCACCACCCCATCCCCACCGCCCCATCCCTACTGCCCCATCCCTACTGCCCCATCCCTACTGCCCCACCCCCACCACCCCATCCCTACTGCCCCATCCCCACTGCCCCATCCCCACTGCCCCATCCCCACTGCCCCATCCCCACCGCCCCATCCCCACCGCCCCATCCCAACTGCCCCATCCCTACTGCCCCATCCCTACTGCCCCATCCCCACCGCCCCACCCCCACCACCCCATCCCCACTGCCCCATCCCTACTGCCCCATCCCTACTGCCCCATCCCTACTGCCCCATCCCTACTGCCCCATCCCCACCGCCCCACCCCCACCACCCCATCCCCACTGCCCCATCCCCACTGCCCCATCCCCACTGCCCCATCCCCACTGCCCCATCCCCACTGCCCCATCCCCACCGCCCCATCCCCACTGCCCCATCCCCACTGCCCCATCCCCACTGCCCCATCCCCACTGCCCCATCCCTACTGCCCCATCCCCACCGCCCCATCCCCACCGCCCCATCCCCACTGCCCCATCCCCACTGCCCCATCCCTACTGCCCCATCCCCACTGCCCCATCCCTACTGCCCCATCCCCACCGCCCCATCCCTGCCCCATCCCTACTGCCCCATCCCTACTGCCCCATCCCCACCGCCCCACCCCCACCATCCCATCCCCACTGCCCCATCCCCACTGCCCCATCCCTACTGCCCCATCCCCACTGCCCAATCCCCACCGCCCCATCCCCACTGCCCCATCCCCACTGCCCCATCCCTACTGCCCCATCCCCACTGCCCCATCCCTACTGCCCCATCCCCACCGCCCCATCCCCACCGCCCCATCCCCACTGCCCCATCCCCACTGCCCCATCCCTACTGCCCCATCCCCACTGCCCCATCCCTACTGCCCCATCCCCACCGCCCCATCCCCACCGCCCCATCCCCACCACCCCATCCCCACTGCCCCATCCCCACTGCCCCATCCCCACTGCCCCATCCCTACTGCCCCATCCCCACTGCCCCATCCCCACCGCCCCATCCCCACCGCCCCATCCCCACCGCCCCATCCCCACTGCCCCATCCCCACTGCCCCATCCCTACTGCCCCATCCCCACTGCCCCATCCCTACTGCCCCATCCCTACTGCCCCATCCCTACTGCCCCATCCCCACCGCCCCATCCCTACTGCCCCATCCCCACCGCCCCATCCCCACCGCCCCATCCCCACCGCCCCATCCCCACTGCCCCATCCCCACTGCCCCATCCCTACTGCCCCATCCCTACTGCCCCATCCCTACTGCCCCATCCCTACCGCCCCATCCCTACCGCCCCATCCCCACCGCCCCATCCCTACTGCCCCATCCCCACCGCCCCATCCCCACCGCCCCATCCCCACTGCCCCATCCCCACTGCCCCATCCCCACTGCCCCATCCCTACTTCCCCATCCCTACTGCCCCATCCCTACTGCCCCATCCCCACTGCCCCATCCCCACTGCCCCATCCCCACTGCCCCATCCCTACTGCCCCATCCCTACTGCCCCATCCCGACTGCCCCATCCCCACTGCCCCATCCCCACTGCCCCATCCCTACTGCCCCATCCCGACTGCCCCATCCCCACCGCCCCATCCCCACTGCCCCATCCCTACTGCCCCATCCCTACTGCCCATACTGCTCGCACTCACACACACACTCCACTCCAGGAGGAAATCCAGTTGGCTGAAATACGAACTATTTCCTTTGTAACCTTATATAATGCCACCTCCACCAAAATCACTAAAATAATTAAAACGCGTACAAAAACCTTAGTCTTACAAGAGAAACCCAAATATCAGCAACATCATGTTAGTTTCTTGTCATTTCAGTTAAGGGATATGCAATGTGCCCATGCAGACCCCAAAATTACTCTTAAATTATTGTTGGAGTACAATAACCTTAATTTAACATTTTTCGAATTAATATTTTTTGCAACTGCAAGCTGATTGTGCAGTAGGCCTATATTTAGTTTTGTCAGGAACCCAGAAAACGCTCATTTTCAGGACCATTGACCGAACAACTTTTCAAAATCGGTTGTCCGATTATTTAAAATAAAATAAAAATATTTCAACCATCTTCAAAGAAATAATGAGTTTTTTAACCTGTTGCCCGTGCAAAACGTTCACACAATACAAGGAAAATTAATAGATATTTTGTCATATTCTCAATTGTAGGCCGGCTATTTACAATTATTCCGATAGTGAAGGAGTGCACTAAAATATGGGTCAGATTTTCAGAAAATGTACAATTCAACTTCGCCAATCTTCTCAAATAACCCAAATTCCAAACGAAAATAAAGTTTAAAATACAGTTCAACCTAACCAAACTGATTGTTTAAATCAACCCAATAGCAAATATACTCAGATATACCTAGTGTTGACCATTTTTTAGCCTAATTTAGCCTAATTTACTAAGTGTGTACAGCTGCCAATTGTACATTTTCTGAAAATCTGACCCGTATAGAGGTTTCCTGCTGCTGGGAATAGGGGCGTGGTCCTTATTACCATAGTCCCATTGTCAGATATATCGAAATCAAAGGTTTTAAGATAAAACATGATAAAGTATGGGCCAGGGGGTGACGTTTTTAGGGGGTAACGTATAGATTCCGCTGGGGAGGGGGGGGGGCGACTCGAACATGTTTAATTTTGCTCTGGTGATGCATAGGAGGAGAATATCGTTGGGATCTGTCAAAATCTAATTTCCCTTTGAATATTTTTCTTTCATTTTGGGATTATGTTTTTATGTTCCACACACATCTCAGCGACAACACTCCTGCCTCTAGACAATAGGGGAGTTGCATGTGCCACTGCGCATGTCTGTACAGTGCATCATGGGATGGATTGTGATGAAATCTTACATACAAACATTTGGCAACATTTGTATCGAATATTGCAAGAATGTTTTCACCAATAAATTAGCTTGTATAAATGATCTGTGTTACCCAAATGCATGATGGGAAAGATGGGGACTTATGTCATGGAAACATGTATAACACATGGATATTGACATTAGAGCATTAATAAATATTCAATGCTGAACATGACATGTTTCCTATACATTTTACACTGTACCATTAGTCCCATAATTCCATCCGAATCTAGATTCAAAATGGCGGCTATGCAACTCCCCTATTGTTACATTATTGCTTCACATCTGACATTATTGGAGAGTTGACATGAAATCACCAATCAGTTTTATTAACATTAACATTACAGTCTAGGCCCAAAATTGAGAGAGTCCCTTCAAACGAAGGGAGAGCCTCTCGCCTCAAACCGCAAAGTGCCATTATAATTCCATTAAAACCGCAAAATGTTATTATATTCCCATTAAAACGCCGAGTTCTAAGACAAGAAAGCGATTAACGATGTAGGCTGACATACCATTCTTATCTGATCTGAGGGTTTGGGCCAAGAGTGTGATCTGAGGGTTTGGGCCTAGAGTGTGATCTGAGGGTTTGGGCCTAGAGTGTGATCTGAGGGTTTGGGCCTAGAGTGTGATCTGAGGGTTTGGGCCTAGAGTGTGATCTGAGGGTTTGGACCTAGAGTGTGATCTGAGGGTTTGGACCTAGAGTGTGATCTGAGGGTTTGGGCCTAGAGTGTGATCTGAGGGTTTGGACCTAGAGTGTGATCTGAGGGTTTGGGCCTAGAGTGTGATCTGAGGGTTTGGACCTAGAGTGTGATCTGAGGGTTTGGGCCTAGAGTGTGATCTGAGGGTTTGGACCTAGAGTGTGATCTGAGGGTTTGGGCCTAGAGTGTGATCTGAGGGTTTGGACCTAGAGTGTGATCTGAGGGTTTGGGCCTAGAGTGTGATCTGAGGGTTTGGGCCTAGAGTGTGATCTGAGGGTTTGGACCTAGAGTGTGATCTGAGGGTTTGGACCTAGAGTGTGATCTGAGGGTTTGGGCCTAGAGTGTGATCTGAGGGTTTGGGCCTAGAGTGTGATCTGAGGGTTTGGACCTAGAGTGTGATCTGAGGGTTTGGACCTAGAGTGTGATCTGAGGGTTTGGGCCTAGAGTGTGATCTGAGGGTTTGGACCTAGAGTGTGATCTGAGGGTTTGGGCCTAGAGTGTGATCTGAGGGTTTGGGCCTAGAGTGTGATCTGAGGGTTTGGGCCTAGAGTGTGATCTGAGGGTTTGGGCCTAGAGTGTGATCTGAGGGTTTGGACCTAGGGCCTAGAGTGTGATCTGAGGGTTTGGACCTAGAGTGTGATCTGAGGGTTTGGGCCTAGAGTGTGATCTGAGGGTTTGGGCCTAGAGTGTGATCTGAGGGTTTGGGCCTAGAGTGATTACTAGTAAATGTTAATATCGCTCCATGAATGATTCTCACCAATACAACTATATCAAAAGCCAATATTCTTACCGTCTGATAAAGGAATTCCTGTGTATTTCAACCTCTCCCATTAATTATCATACATTACCTATTCTGTGGTCTTACGCAATTAAAACATCAGTATCAGTATTTTCAGTATTTGGGTCAGATTTTCAGAAAATGTACAATTCACCTTCACCAATCGTCTCAAATAACCCAGATTTCAGACAAAAATATGGTTCAAAATACAGTTCAACCTAACCAAACAGATTGCTAGAATCAATGCAATGTCGAATATTCTCGAATTTACCTAGTATTGACCAAATTGAAGCCTAATTTAGCAGAATGTACTGAATATGTACAGCTGCCAATTGTACATTTTCTGAAAATCTGACCCATTTGAGAAGTTGGGGTTAAGTATTGAGGAGGGAGATATTGTGGATAAAATAATAGATGCACGTAAGGTGGAAGGCAGACGTCAGCTGTTACAGATGTAGAGTAGCTCAACCAAACACACGTTTACTCGTGGTTGGAGTCAAGAGTTTTAAAAACTGGATCCAGCGATCGAGTGACTCCCAAACCACGCTAACATCCAGCTACCATAATAGTGTGACCCTAGATCAAGTATGGCGCCCTTGCAACTCCTCTATATTAGCTCTCTGTATAGACTGCCCCGCTCGCCGCTGCTGCTGCCATATGTGATGTGTTTCAGGAAAATGAGTCACAAGTCGCAAAATTGATATTTTTCAAAGTGTTTTTTTTACAAGATCACATTATCAGAATGTTCTAATTTTTTTGGGGTCTATCACTTATAGCTATATGAATTAATGTATCAAATTTCAGGACAATCAATCGAATATATCCTTTCGTTTTAAAGGTCCTCATATGGACTACATTTAGTTACGTTACTGTTTATTGACCCCCATAAATATTGGAAACATTTTTTTTCAAAAACGAAAATATCAAATTACAATTTTGGAAACACTTATTAGATTATTAGACTGTTTACTATCATTGGAATCAGCTTGATCTCATCTTTTCAAATATAATGGTATCTCAAAATCTATTTTTTGCGACTTGTGACTCATTTTCCTGGAACACATCACATATGAGCAGAACACGACACAAAGCTCTGCTCCTGGCGGGGTAATTGTCTCCAAACAGTTGTGTGATATAGAGTATAGGGGGCGCCAGTAAGAGGCAGTCTGGGTGTGGGTTACTGCCACTTGACCCTGACCTGGGCTCACCTCCGAGTTCAAGGTCGCTCTCAGAGGAGTTAGTTGACAAACAGCGATCATGATATACATTTCAGACAGAGGACGTCATCACATTGCATGTATATGGGTCACATTTTCAGAAAATGTACAATTCAACTTCGCCAATCTTCTCAAATGACCCGAATTTCAGACGAAAATAAAGTTTAAAATACAGTTCAGCCTAACCAAACAGATTGCTAGAATCAATGCAATGCCGAATATACTTGAATTTACCTAGTATTGACAAAATTGCAGCCTAATTTAGCAGAATTTCCTAAATGTGTAGAGCTGCTAATTGTACATTTTCTGAAAATCTGACCCGTATACTCACCATTACAGACCCTTCAACACTATATAAACGTATATGGGTCAGGTTTTCAGAAAATGTACAATTCAACTTCGCCAATCTTCTCAAATAACCCAAATTTTAGACGAAAATAAAGTTTAAAATACAGTTCAACCTAACCAAACTGATTGTTTAAATCAACCCAATAGCAAATATACTCAGATTTACCTAGTGTTGACCATTTTTTAGCCTAATTTAGCCTAATTTACTAAATGTGTACAGCTGCCAATTGTACATTTTCTGAAAATCTGACCCATATACATGCATTACTTGGTATTCGGATTTAAATGACATTTCCCCCTGTTTGTATAAATAAAAGTAGGACGATCCCACGGCGCTCAAATTGAGAACCTTGGCATATGGGTCAGATTTTCAGAAAATGTACAATTGGCAGCTCTACATATTTAGTAATTTCTGCTAAATCCTGCTAAAAAATGATAAATTTGGGGTATATCCCAGTATATTTGGTATCGCATACATTTAAAGTATCAGTTCTGTTATGTTAAACTGCATTTTGAAGCTCATTTCTGTCTCAAATGTGGGCTATTTGAGAGAATTGGTGAGGGAGAATTGTACATTTTCTGAAAATCTGACCTATACATATATATCAGACATTTAAGAGATTTATTTAAATGCTCATACCTAACATAAGCTTTGCACAAATAGACGTTGAATTAAATAAATATACGTATTATATTATAATAGTATATAAAATTGCGCATAGAGTTGGCGAGATGTTTAATCTGTGCGCCCCTGGGAATAGAGAAGCTGGGGAAATAATTTCATCCATCCCATCCCAGATTAATTTATTACCCGAAGGTCAGAGTAGGAAGACTTCTTTAATGTCTAAACTTTAGAGTGAGACTTGAGCACTTCTTCAGACATGGGTCAAATTTTCAGAAAATGTACAATTGGCAGCTATAAACATTTAATAAATTCTTCAAAATAAGGCTGCAATTTGGTCAATACGAGGTAGATTCGGGAATATTCTGCATTGCATTGATTCTAGCAATCTGTTTGGTTAGGTTGAACTGTATTTTGAACTTTATTTTCGTCTAAAATATGGGTTATTTGAGAAGATTGGCGAAGTTGAATTGTACATTTTCTGGAAAATCTTACCCACATTGCGGTATGCTGCTGCTACCAGGGCATCCAGGATCTGTGGGAAAGTTATTCCATATGAAATGTAGAGTTATTAATCGCAGTGTGGGAATTCAAGCTTGGAAACGGGTGCGACTTGCTTATTCCAGTCACAAATGTGATGTGTTTCAGGAAAATGAGTCATAAGTCGCAAAATTGATATTTTTCAAAGGGTTTTTTTCACAAGATCTCTTTATTGAAATGTTCTGATTTTTAGACGATTTTACACTTATTGTCATATAAATCCATGTAACAAATTTCGGAACATTGCATTTAATATATCCATGCGTTTTGAAGGCCTTTGTGTGGAGTATATTTGGTTATTTCACTGGTAATTACCCATCCAGAATTGCAAACCTTTTTTTCCAAAAATTAAAATATCAAACTTAAAATATAGGAATACTTGATAGATGTCCTAGTGTTTACTATCATTAGAATCAGTTTGATCTCCTCTTTCCAAGTATGGTGATATCTCAAAATCCATAATTTGCGACTTATGACTTATTTTCCTAAAACGGATCACAAATTGGCTTCTTGGTGCATCTAGGTTTGCATAGCTGTATGGAACTGAATCACAGGTCAATTAATCTTAGAACACAAGGGGTTTCTTGCTGGCTTGCGCCAGGAGAATAACATTTGTGATGTGTTTCAGGAAAATGAGTCATACGTCGCAAAATTGATGTTTTTCAAAGTGTTTTTTTCATAGGATCACATTATTGGAATGTTCTAATTTTTAGAAGGTTTATCACTTATAGCGATATCAATCAATGTATCAAATTGCAGGACAATCTATGTAATATATCCTATCGTTTTAAAGGTCCCCATATGGACTAAATTTAGTTACTTTACTGTTTATTTACCCCCAGAGATATTGGAAACTTTTTTTTCAAAAACGAAAATATCGAACTTAAAATTTAGAAACACTTATTAGATTATTAGACTGTTTACTATCATTGGAATCGGCTTGATCTCATCTTTTCAAATATAATGGGATCTCAAAATCTATTTTTTGCGACTTATGACTTATTTTCCTGAAACACATCACATATAAGATGGTGATGATGTAGGAATGAAAGGTGCCTGTGATCTGTATGAACCCTGCGATATGATGGAGTGAGTGAGTAGATTACCTCATGATGAATGTAAACATGTAAGCAACCATAATATATGTCCAGGGCTCGTTACTTATGAGACTGACTGGGTGCTGTGCAAGCTCTATTGGATTTATGAGTTCAAGACGGACTCCAAGAAATATGAAACGATATGGGTCAGATTTTCAGAAAATGTACAATTCACCTTCACCAATCCCCTTAATTAATCCAAATTTAAGACAAAAACGAGCTTCAAAAAGCAGTTTAACATAACAGAACTGATACTTTAAATCAATGCAATACCAAATATACTCAGATATATCCAGTATTCATCATTTTTTAGCCTAATTTAGCAGAATTTACGGAATGTGTAGATCTGCCAATTGTACATTTTCTGAAAATCTGACCCATATACTAAGTGTCTGATAATAGGGGAGTTGCATAGTTAGCTGCCATTTTGAACTTTGATTCGCATGGAATTATGGGACTAATGGTACAGTCTAAAATCTATAGAAAACATGTGCCATGTTCAGCGTGGAATATTTAGCAATGCTCTAATATCAATATCCATGTGTCATACATGTTTCCATAACACAAGCCTCCACCGTTCCCATCATGCATTTGGTTTTCATAGAACATTCATAAAAGCTGTGATATTCGTGGAAACATTCTTGCATTTTTTTTTATAAAAATGTTCCCAAATATTCGTATGTCAGACTTCATCAAAATCCATCCCATGATGCACTGTACCAGACATGCGCAGTGGCACATGCAAGTCCCCTATTGTTCCTTTGTATTTAATTTCAGTACAATCAAAATGTATATAATTGCTATTTTCACAGTTTGTACCGATACAATGATTAATGATGATATTTATTGTATAAACTATGTTATTAGATTAAGTAATGATTGAGTAATGAACCTATCAAAACGATAGCATTATAAGTATCGAGTTGAATAGTATAATATGAACGTTACGGACAATACGATCTTGCATAGTGCTACCACTACAAGGACGACCATACTGTAATACATCGAGTATTTTACCATGTGACGGACAATTTATAAGAACAATACAACTTTCGGAAAGACTATAAGTTCTAAACGTTTCATTTCTATAGGACTATCCAGGAAGACCTGAGTTCAGAGGATTAGTTTCCTATTCATGTACATTCATTTATTATATGTCAGCATGTGAATAAAAGTCTTTATATATATATATATATACATCATCAACAGAACAACCAAGGTCAGAAAATACAGCAGAAATACCGGAATGTTCTATGTCCGAAGTCCTAGATTCGACGAGAAGTTTACCAGGCGCGCCATCTTGGATCCGGGCCGGAAGTGACGGTGTCACAAGAATGGCCGCGCTGGCCTGGCTTCATTTTGATTTACTAATGGGCTCCCCGCAACCTTGAGCGCGATGCTTGCCCGAACATTTGCGGCAAACATGGGATTTCCCACACTTAGAATTGTTACACACACGATAGTTATAATAAAAGCATATGTCATCTGGGAAATCGGTGGGGACTTGCGAGTCACTTTTGGGTCGGGACTTTTTCTTGGTGGCCTGACCAGATTTCTCAGCAGCTTCCGTAGAGACGACAACATTAGAAGAATAACATATCGAGACACCCAAACCATGTTTGTTAGGGTCAAAATCATCGGCCTTGCTATCAATCACTCGATCAATTACATATTTATCATAAGATATAGAGGCGCACTCATGGAACTTCCTAGTCGAGTGCATCTCCGTGACAAAGGCAAGGTGGGCGATATAAGAAGCATGTCTTTTGTCTGCCGAAGAGAAGAGGTGAGACAAAACAGCTGACATGCCATGGACCAGACTCACGTAATCCAGTTTAGATGAATCTGGTTTCTTGCAATCGGGGACTGAGTAAATCTCCGGGCGGAGATATTTACCTTTGTCGTCCTCGGTTCCAGCTAACTTTTCCAAAGCTTTTGTCAACGGGCTATTCACCATTTCATGGGGGCCGGTAGAGCCTGACGAAGAGTCGCTAGAATGTGGCGGCGGTTTGCGGCGAAGGGGATCCTCCAAAGCATCAAGGCGATCGGTGATCTTGGTTAACATGGCCAGGACTGGATCTTTTACTTCAGAACCATCAGTAGACTTGAGTGAACTATCGGTAGACTTTGTTGAGCCATCAGGGTTATGTGTAAGATCGTGAACCCTTTTTTCCAGACTGTCAAACTCCCGGATGGAAGCCGTATAGGCGTCCTCAAGTTTCTGCATATAAGTCGGATCCGACTTGTCAATGCCTGCCAACACCGAAGCCATGTCTTCTCTGCAGTAACCTCCAAAAGGTGGACAATGTAGACGCTTGCACTTCGAACAACGTTTGATCATCGAAGATATAGGTAAGAGCAAAATCTCATGATTTCAAACGATCATTTCAAGATTTTTTGGTGCCCAAAACAACGACCGGCTTGGTCTGAGGTCGTTAGCAGAGTGAATTGAAACAACAATGCGGTTGCCACCAGCAACCCAAAACACAGATTCAGGTAGCACTACAATTATTTTATACCTGTATTACTTTCACCAATACACGCTATATATATATATATATATATATATATATACACTTCCAGCCACAAAGCCAAGACTAGGGTTGAGATGGGATTTATCGAAACACCAGTATACGGTCTTCACTCAAAAGCACAGAAACCATATTGCCCTCCTTCTATATATAGATAGATATCTATAGATATATAGTGCCCTCCATGTACACTGCGATCTATAGTTGTACGGGAAGAAGAGAAATTCCAGCTTGGAGTGGCACTTGAATAGAAGGAAAACACGAACATGCCGCTCTAGACACTGGGACCCCACAACCCGGGACGAGGGAAGTGGCTCATATTTTCGGAAAATGTACAATTCACCTTCACCAATCCTCTCAAATAACCCACATTTAAGACAAAAATGAGCTTCAAAATGCAGTTTAACATTACAGAACTGATAATAAATCAATGCAATACCAAATATACTCAGATATACCCGATATTCTTCATTTTTCAGCCTAATTTAGGAGAATTCCCTAAATGTGTAGAGCTGCCAATTGTACATTTTCTGAAAATCTGACCCACTTATGTTGGATTGTACTTATGAGGTTTATAACAATAACACACACACCACTCCAATATAATGGAGGTAGTATCGTATTTTTCACAGCAAGTTTAAAATGATCAAATGTCTTCTTTAAAATTATCAAATTGCTTCTTATACTTTGACTTTAATTGGTGTTGAGCTGAGTACAAAGGTGAAACAGGGTGAGGAGTAATAGTCCAGTCAAACTAAAATTTTGCAAGGAACAAATTGCAAGAAATCATTTTTTTGCTGGATCATGTAGGGATGGTAGAGGACATTTACCAGAAAAAGGCCCGTGCCCTGGGCCTCTGCGAAGGTTCCCGAAATGGCCGCTAGGGGAACCCTCTTTCACTTTTTATTTCATAACCGCCGGAATATGAGATCTAGAGCTTAGGTCATATTAAACCATCTTTAAAGGACTCAATACTCTTTCGTTTCATATATAACATGTATCTCTGGCCTCAATAGTCACTGAGATATGATACCTCAAAGATTAAGTGTTTTTTTCGAAATATTTGTTATCAACACTCAACTGGAAATATTTCATAGATGACGAATAGTAGCAGCCTAGGACTTATTAAATTGTTTGTAGGGAATAAAGTGAGCTTTCATTTGAGCTATAAGATGAGATTTTCTAGAAATTTTTTCCCCCAAAAACTGTTGATCGATTATCTTGGATTTTGGTGGGAAATGGAGAAATTCCATAAATCAGCTATAATTTTCATAATATTTAATTGAAGGCATCAATCTTTCTGTTTTGAGTGCCCAAGAACCTATTGATAAGCTTGATTCTAATACACTAAGCCGATTCTCATGCGATTTTGTGCCGCAGAGGATTGATTTCAACTAAATTATCTGAGAATCGCATGAGAATCGGCTTAGTGGAGAAGGCCCTTCAGTTGACGTTTATTGTACAAGCCCCAACCCTTTTCAATAAAATTCCACCAGCTGGGAGAAACTGCCCAACACTGGTTGAATTCAAAATATACCTTGAAGAAAACTTCTTCTCCCACATGGGATAATGGAGAGACCCCAACATTGATCTCTATCGGGCAGGCCGTAAAAAATATTACTAAACTAGTAAAAAATATTTATACAATTGTGAAGGATGTGGATGCAAATTGGGGCCAGTGTTCGTCAGAATGTTACCCCACATGCATCTAGACCCTCTAGTCATCATAACATTTTAAAGAATGTAAAAATATATACAGCAGTCAATGCAGTGTTCGCAAGAATGCCAGGACATAGCTGATTTTGAAAATGGGATACACTACCTGTACAAACATACAACCCATTTTCTCTCATTTTCTCCATCAAACTGAAATTAACCCAAATTTAACAAAAGGACGGCGTCCACAAAATTATACACAAGGAAACCCAATACCATGGGTCACACCTTGATAAAGATATAGCTAGTACATCCCATTTCAGTAGGTGTAGGTAACTAGTCACTTTATACCTCTATAATATATCGTAAGTTGTAACTTAAAAGTCTAGTCTAAGGGACCCTCTGGAAGAGCTGTGGCTGCCACAGAAGAGGACAGACCCATTTCCGATGTAAATTATCATATATTTTTATCATGTACTGTTTTCGGAAATAAACAATATACATAATAGGCTTATAGCATATTTGTCAACTACTGCATGAAATAATGCACAACTGCCAGGTGATTGTGCAGTTTCGTAGTACGTTTGTGAAAAAAAACCCTAAAAATTCGGTTCCCCGATAAAATAAAAAAAAAGTATCTTAATCCAACATCCCCAAATCAATTCAATAATTCAAATCACACCTCAGCTCCCCCCCCCCCCCCCCAACGCACACACAGATGCCTGAGCGCTATACAAATGTTTTATACTAATAAAAATCGTTACAAATATGTGGGTCAGATTTTCAGAAAATGTACAATTGGCAGCTCTACATATTTAGGAAATGCTAATGAATTAGGCTGAAAAATGATGAATACCGGGTATATCTGAGTATATTTGGTATCGCATTGATTTAACGTATCAGTTCTGTTATGTTAAACTGCATTTTGAAACTCATTTTTGTCTTAAATGTGGGTTATTTTAGAGGATTGGTGAAGGTGAATTGTACATTTTCTGAAAATCTGACCCATATCCGTCATAGGATTGGTAACTACAGACACTTGTAGCTCGTAAATCGTGAGTTTAGATTTACATTATTTTATTCCGGCTTCCACGCTAAAGTGGCTGTAGTACAATAATTATACCCAAAATCAATTTCAACAAAATGATTTATTTGTCATTTTGATAATTTATATAATGGTCAAGTATATCGTCCCAACGAAGTTCCTATAAATTGTGAAGAATTACATCAATTACAATAACGCATGTTACAACAAGGGTAGGACTAATTGCCATCATATTTGTAAGCCTTATGATGCCCACCCACGTAGGCCATCACAATCGTATATGGGTCAGATTTTCAGAAAATGTACAATTCGCCTTCACCAATCCTCTCAAATAACCCACATTTAACACAAACATGAGCTTCAAAATGTAGTTTAACATAACAGAACTGATACTTTGAATCAATGCGATACCAAAAATACTAAAATATACCTGGTATTCATCATTCTCAGCCTAATTTAGCAGAATTTCCTAAATGTATAGAGCTGCCAATTGTACATTTTCTGAAAATCTGACCCACATAGTGCAATGCACCCAAAGCTAGAAAAACATATTTTTACGACAAACAAATCATGTGAAGAGAACAAGGCGATCAAATAAGAGTTTAACTTTATTGTGTATAAACAGTGAGGAAACGTTGGGTGCAGCAAGTCTCAGACCACCAAAAGGTTTCCTCTATAGTTTAATGTAGCATGACAGCCTAAATCAAGTAATCAGAGCGAAATCCAAACTATTTCAGGCCCTAATTCCACTAGCCCCATCTTATATGAGTAATATATGAATTTGTCAGGGTAGGTTAACCCTGAAAAAATCAAACTAGACTTGTATTTGTTAACATACCTCCATGCTTGCAGGTCTGCACTGACTGAATCACAACAAAATCAGCCCCATATTCAAAACCCTCTAAAATGTTCTAATCTTCATAAGGATCAGTCTTTATTTATATCATGTATTTGAAAATCACTTGAGCATCCCTCCTGATTTTTTGCAGGAATCTCCTCTAAAGTCCAATTTGTAAATTAACCACTAAAAATCCAGTATTCACGTTTCTCCTTGCCTGAAACGTAGATCCACTAGTACAGTCTAGGCCCAAACTTGAGGGAGTCCCTTCAAACGAAGGCAAAGCCTCTCGCCTCAGACCGCAAAGAGTCATTATAATTCTATTAAGACTGGAAAATGTCATCATATTCGCATTAAAACGCCGAGTTCTAGGGCAAGAAACCGATTAGCGAGGTAGGCTGACATACATAGATGGAACCTAGCAAGGGGGAAGTCTGTACACTTGTTATTGACCGAGGGAGCGCGGGAAGATAGAGGGCGTTAGCCCGAGATCTTCTGTGCTCCCGAGGTCACTAACAAGTGTACAGACTTCACCCGAGCTTTGTTCCATATTTATTACACCCCATTAATAAATAAAAAATATAAATAATTAAAAATAAAAGAAGTAATTTACGTTTTGGGCGGACCTACTTGTTGTATGTCCCCAGGGTGACATAACTCACATGTTATGCACCACTTTGACCAAGTGTGACATACAATGCTGAAGGTATAGGAAGCAACAGCACAGGGGTGTAATAACATTCTTATCTGATCTGAGGGTTTGGACCTAGAGTGAGTAATAGAATCAGGGGCACTTAGCGGCGTGATGGATATGATTGCCGTGGAAGACGAATGCAGAACATAATTGATGTTAGTTTCACAGGAATTCCTGCTCCTCGGAGGTTTTCCAAACATGAGAGCCGAATCAGAGCAATGGGGATTTTAGCAGCGGCATTCCGCTTGTGAAGTTTCATCTCGGGAGTTATGTATATGTCATAGGAATCATGTTGGCTTATGTAAAGTCTTATTGATTCAGACAGCATTTCTAGCGCTCTTGCATATGGGTCGGGTTTTCAGAAAATGTACAATTCGCCCTCACCAATCCTCTCAAATAACCCACATTTAAGACAAAAATGAGCTTCAAAATGCAGTTTAACATAACAGAACTGATACTTTAAATCAATGCGATACCAAATATACTCAGATATACCCCAAATTTATCTTTTTTTAGCAGAATTTAGCAGAAATTACTAAATATGTAGAGCTGCAAATTGTACATTTTCTGATAATCTGACCCATATATGACCCTAGTCTGTTTCCCATCCAGCAACTTAAAAAGAGGTGAACACCTTTAAGTAGCTTACCCCGTAGCTTACAGACTCCAACCATTAGTCTTTATTCATCCGCGAGGAAGCGACTGCATGGTGCGCCCATGATGCCAGCCTTTCCTATGGAAGTATTCCATATTTCTCGGTCAACAACAATAACGCATGAATAATTGCTTTAACGTATGTTTTACGTATGTTTTCACATTTATTTGTATAATATCTACAAGAGCTTAGGGAAACAGAGCGAAGATTACCAAGTACTAGGTATAGGGTACTCGGCCACGTAATATTTCTCAATGAATTAAAGTTAATTGGTCCAATGAATTAAAGTTAATTGGTCCATCTCTGGAATCAACTCATATGTGAACTGGAGGAATAACAGGTGTAAAATCGCAGAGACAGAAGGTATATGCTATAACACTTGATGAATTATGATTGTGAGTTAATATCTCCATAATAATTGTAAGCTTCGTATGAAACCTGTTTGTTCAGGAGGGATGAGATGAAAGAGAAAAACCGAAAATACAAAAAAATATAAAATAAAGAGGGGAAACAATAATTGAACGTTGATTAGAATTGTATGAGCCTAGTCGGCAGGATATGTTGAATAAAACCTTTAAAAAAAAATAAAAAATTAATTGGTCCATACGTTTAATGAAACAAATCTGTGGCGAATACGGTATTCATAGGTCTTAAGCCGTGGACACACACAGCCGATTTGGCTCCCGATTGCCCCCCGATTTGGGTCTCCCGATGAATCCTATGATTTCATTTCAAATCCTGGTTGATGTTATTTCAAAAACATAAACCAGGAATTAAAATGAGATCATAGGATTCACCGGGAGACCCAAATCGGGAGGACAATCGGGAGGTAAATCGGCTGTGTGTGTGCAGGTTCTTAGTCATGGGAATCTGACAAATGTCAGACTGTAGTACACAAAGCGGGATGTGAGTAGGAAATTAATACATTTCATTTTCCTTTATAGAAATTACTATTGATTGTCCATCCTGAAATATCACTAACTTCCTTTATCAAACCTAAAGGGTGCCCCCCCCCTCCCCCCACGGAGTGGTCCTGGGTAAGATCATAAAGTGCCTTTCTGTCTCTTTTTCTCTGTCTCTCTCTCCCTACTTCTCTATCTCTATTTCCTGGGTAAAACCATAAACTGCCTCCCTCTCAGCTCTCCCGCCCTTGATATAACCATATTAAATGTGTTGATAAGGGCGTAAAGCAACCAATCATCTCACTCACTCCCTCTCTCACCCCCCCCCCGGAACCCCTGCTGGTGGGAGGGGGTCAGCCCAGTGGAATAACGCCGCCTACTGGCCGGAGGCTGCAGGCTGGGTGCGGGAAACCGACGACAACCCGTCATCTCTTGGGTCAGATTTTCAGAAAATGTACAACTCATCTTCGCCAATCTTCTCAAATAACCCAAAATTCAGACGAAAATAAAGTTCAAAATTCAGTTCAACCTAACCAGACAGATTGCTAGAATCAATGTAATGCCGAATATACTCGAATTTACCCAGTATTGACCAAATTGCAGCCTAATTTAGCCTAATTTACTAAATGTGTACAGCTGCCAATTGTACATTTTCTGAAAATCTGACCCAATAACGCCCCCTGCTGGCCGGAGGCTGCAGACTGGTGCGCGGGGAAACCGACGACAACCCGTCATCTCTTAATGAATGGCGACAAACAAACCAAGCTTACAAAGTTATTTCTTCATTTTCGATTTAATATTTTTCCTCATTCGAATTGCCACAAAAATCAATGCACTGTTCCCTTGCGCTGTTCAAAGAGCATGGACAATTTATGTAATTTGATCGAAGACGCGGAAGGACTTGTCATAGTAATTGAGCGATAGGATTGAGCGCCGGAGGCATATTTTAAGATGGAGAAAATATTGGGAGCGAAGCTACGAGGCCGCGGTGGGGGGGGGGGGGGGCGTCAAAATTGAGAAACGTGTCCTTTGTGCTTGTCCATCTCTTCACGACATTTTGCTTAAGAGTCAGATTTTCAGAAAATGTATAATTCAACTTCACCAATCCTCTCAAATAACCCAAATTTCAGACGAAAATAAAGTATAAAATACAGTTCAACCTACCGTAGTGGCCCGTTTATAAGCCGGGACCTGTTTACAAGCCTATCTCGAATGCAGGCCGGGGGTATGAGGGTCATGAAAAAAAAAATCCTCTAAAATTTAATTCTCAATTAAAAGCCTACACTCTAAGAAGAAAGGGTTCTAACAAGAACCCTTAAGGGTTCTTCAGCTTGTCGACATGGCAGAACCCCTAAGGGTTCTACTTAGAACCCTTTTTTGAGGGTTCTAAGTAGAACCCCCGTTTCGGGAATAGGCAGGGTTCTACATAGAACCCTCGATTTGAAGAACCCTTTGAAGAACCCTCTGGCCAAAATAGGTAGGGTTTTACATAGAACCCTGATTTGGCATCCCTAAAATTGCTTGTAATTTACAATGTTAATTCTGAATAAAGTAATGAATTCATTATTCCCTGTTGAATCTAGACTGGTCCTTATAATAGCAGATTTGTGCTCAGTGCTAAGGCAGCATGTTTCTCCACAGAAGCATTTTGCCCAAGAGCATTCAAGGAGAGACTGCATATTATATGCAGTCCCTTTGCTTGACTTTTTCAGAGTTCCTCATCCATTTCCATCACTTAAACTTACCCTTGATATAATCCTCTCCTACAGCTGACATAGGTATCCATTGCAACTTGGTGTTTGACAATCTTGGTACTTCAGTAGTACTCATAGTAATAATATTAGAATTATAAGGGTGCTTTCTTCACAACATTTTTCAACATCAAGCAGATAAGTTATACAAATAAAGTATTGATTTCATTGCTTTCAATATTCCCAAGTTTATAAAGTGTAATATCTATAAGGTATAAATGCCTCATATAAGTATTACTAGTGAGACTTTTGTTTTAATAGAAATTGTAAATAGCATGTAGTAACCTGTGAGGGCACCTAGTGAAAGCCAAGTTCCACGGTACTGCCACCTGGTGAGAAATCTATGAAGAACCCCTATGGTTCTAGATGGAACCCCCGGTGGTCCCGAAGAACCCTTTTAGGTGTCAAAGAACCCTAGGGTTTTTGTTAGAACCATGGGGTTCTATCTAGAACCCAAAAGAACCCTTTTTTCTTCGAGTGTATCTCAATTGCAGGCCGGGGCTAAAGGGGGATCGAAACAAATATAAGCCCGGGCTTATGAACGGGCCACTACGGTAATCAAACTGCCAATTGTACATTTTCTGAAAATCTGACCCTTATAAACGTGGTAATAAAGGACTATTTTTAAATTAAAATTCTTGCCAAAAGAGATCGTCTTCCCCAATCTCCTGGATCTACACATATACATTTATTATGAAAAGTTTTATAAAGGTTAAATATATTCATCCACGTGTAGGCCTACTGAAGGTGGAAACAAGAGCTCAAGTCTACATGGGACAGATTTTCAGAAAATGTACAATTGGCAGCTCTACACATTTAGTAAATTCTGGTATATCTGAGTATATTTGGTATCGCATTGATTTAAAGTATCAGTTCTGTAATGTTAAACTGCATTTTGAAGCTCATTTTTGTCTTAAATGTGGGTTATTTGAGAGGATTGGTAAAGACGAATTGTACATTTTCTGAAAATCTGACCCATATGCATGTGGCGGGTCTATAGGGAGTAAGTACATGGGGCGAGGCGGCCGCTTCCCTAATCTTAATAAACGAAACATGACAAAAAGCTGGAGTAAAAACAGGAAAAATGTATGATGCCTGCTTCGAAAATTTAACAAATTTGTGAACTCTTGTTGTGTCTGTGAACCAAAGTATTATTAGATATCAAGCGGATATTTATTATACGGGTGAAGTTTCCTGATAATGTACAATTTATCTTCACCAGTCCCCTCAAATAACCCAAATTTAGGACAAAAATCAGGTTCAAAATACAGCTCAAAATAACCTAACTTATTGTTTGAATCAAGGCAATACTAAATAGACTCAGATATACGTAGTGTCGAGGATTCTTCGGTCTAATTTAGCAGAATCTACTAAATGTGTTGATCTGCCAATTGTACATTTTCTGAAAATCTTACCCATACATTTGAAGGGCGTTCTAATGTATAATAAATCAGAGTCTGTTTGAAGAAATATAACATATAGCCAAATGAAATGAAGATTAAGGTAGATACAAGTTGGACAATTTGCATAGAAAACATTTTATTGTGTAAATGTTACACGCACATTTATACATACTAAACCTGGTATTGCTAATGTGGAATCCCATTATCTAGTACGAAATATATCCATTCATGCATACATGTACATTTCGCTGAAACTATAAATTTACATTAGCCGACGGTAATAGACCGAATTTTATGTTGGGTTACTTTGTATACTATATTATTTACAATGATTTATATGCGTGTGTTTGCTCTGATATAATTATAATGACATATGGTCCCTGTAGCCATTCAAACATTGATACTGTATAGCATTGTATATTTATACAATGAAGAGGGACAGAGAGAGACATGAGAGGAGATGTCAGGGGCCTGCTCCCCATGCTGCCCTGAGGCCAAAATAAATAATAGGTGTGTTTCCGATTTATCTGGCTGAAAACTAGGTTGGGGGGATGGTACCTTTTTTTTATTTTTTTATTTTTTTTTTAGTAAAACCAACTAACTTTTATAACAACTGTAGTTTTCAACATGAGAAATGTGCTTTTTGACAGTTCTGGGTTAGGAAAACCTGTTTTTTTCTGCTTTTATTAGCCTAGCTTTTTTTTGTAAAAAAAAATCCCAGAAAGTAAGATATGGTAAAACAAAATTCAGGTATGGTCAAAAAAAAATTTAGGTAGGGGAAGGTTTTTCTAGGTAGGGTTGGGGTGGGGGGTGGGTGGGGGGGGGGGGGGTAAATCGGAAACACACCTATTTTTTTTCTTGGCCTGATCGCTGCACCTCAGACGCAATGACGGACACAGACGCTGCCATAATTAATATATCCGCTCATACAAAAAAATACAAATCCCATTGATTATCACCTCCCCAGTATATAAGCAGAAATGAAGTTGTGAAATGTCTTCCTTTCATTCCAAGACGCCCGTGGTTCGGTTGAGGACCCGTGTCTATACTATGACTCGAGACCCCATGGGGAAGACTAATCTGAGAAGTACGTGGGTCAGATTTCCAGAAAATGTACAATTGGCAGCTCTACAGATTTGTAAATTCTGCTAAATTACGCTGCAATTTGGTCAATACTAGGTAAATTCGAGTATATTCGGCATTACATTGATTCTATCAATCTGTTTGGTTAGGTTGAACTGTATTTTGAACTTTATTTTCTTCTGAAATTTGGGTTA
This sequence comes from Sthenelais limicola, assembly GCA_942159475.1. Classification (NCBI taxonomy): domain Eukaryota; kingdom Metazoa; phylum Annelida; class Polychaeta; order Phyllodocida; family Sigalionidae; genus Sthenelais; species Sthenelais limicola. The sequence goes on along the minus strand of OW804100.1, from coordinate 101,941,566 downwards.
TTTGAGAAGATTTGCGAAATTGAATTGTACATTTTCTGAAAATCTGACCCACGTATAGCAGGGGTGTTCACAGGAGGGGCAGAGGGTATTTCACCCCTGGGTCCCCCTTTCCTCATCTATGTGGTTTGGAAGTGCGATCATTGTTGTGGCAACTTGAACATTGATTAATGTCTCGCATCACACGTCTTCAAATTCCAATGAGGGTCCATATTCTTCACCCGGGCTTGAAGATTTAAGAAAGAAAGTCTAATATAATTATAATAATATAATCGCCTAAGAAATATTCACCCAATACTTACGGAACTCCATATCGAAATGTCAATAATAAGTTTCTCCTTCCGTGAGACCCATTGTCTATTAGCATGACTGATGAATGTACGTGGGTCAGATTTTCAGAAAATGCACAATTGGCAGCTCTACACATTTAGTAAATTCTGCTAAATTAGGCTGCAATTTGGCCAATACTAGGTAAATTCGAGCATATTCGGCACTGCATTGATTCTAGCAATCTTGCGTTTTGTGAATGCGTTGCCGTATATATGCAGCTCGCGTTTAGTTATATCTTATTATACATGTTTCCATAACACAAGACTTCTTGTTTCCCATCATGCATTTGGTTTCCATTGATCATTTATAAAAGTTATGATATTGGTGAAAACATTTTTGCAATTTTTAAAAAAAAAATTGCCATGTAGGCCTATCTGTATGTCAGACTTGAACTGAATCCGTCCCAGGATGCACTATGACAGACATGCGCAGTGAGACATGCAACTCCCCTATTGTACCCTAAATAGTGGTTATAATGAGATAATGAGACTAATAACTCCAACTGGTAGTATTAATACAGTAATGATGACATTATGTTCAAAAACCAAATTAAAAAGTTCTACTTAGATAAAGACTAAAATAGGCCTCTCACCCAGCTTGCTCTCACTCTCACTCCTCACCTTTAATTAAAATGCTAATACATAGTATTCACTGACGTCACGGCGCTCGCCGCGGCTTGCCATAATGTGGGTCAACTTTAGCTGGACATTTTTTTTTTTAAAGTGCTCCATGAGTGCTCCAAGCCTCAAAAATGCAGTTTTCACCTCCGAAAGTTTTAGAGAATGTTATATAAAGTATGCTGATAGGTTATATGGTCATTTTGTAGTGTGTCATGATGGAATAATAAGTATAATTGCCATTATCAAACATTTGAAACGGGAAATCCTGTCGATCTAGTGTCTCCTGCTATCTATGCTGCCACACATTATGGCTGCCAGTGAGGATAGCCGCTGACTGGGGTGACATCATGTGAATACTATGTATATAGACTGTTTACATCATCACTCATTATTTCTAATTTCATATGTCCATCCTGCATTTATTTAACCCCTTCTTAAATATTGTATAGAATCTTCTATTATAATACATTCATCTTTGTATATCACAAAGAAATATCGATAGAAATGATAGCAGATAACCTATAAAAACGCTAATTGTTTGCCGCGGTTATCTCTGCTAGTTTTCCCATTTTTCTGTTTGAAAATAAACACGTCCAAAAAAAAAATGATGTATGATAAAAGGAATTTATCATTTCTATAGGGTAAAGTGTATGTTTCACATATAGATTAACAACTCCCCCGCAGCCAGCCAGCCGACATGTGGGTCAGATTTTCAGAAAATGTACAATTGGCAGCTCTACAAATTTAGTAAATTTGGCTAAATTTAGCTAAAAAATGGTCAATACTAGGTAAATTTGAGTAAATGTACGTGGCATAGCATTGATGCTATCAATCTGTTTGGTTAGGTTGAACTGTATTTTGAACTTTAAATTTGTTAGGAATTTGGGTTATTTGAGAGGATTGGCGAAGGTTAATTGTACATTTTATGAAAATCTGACCCATGTATGCATGTCTCCTTCTCTGTGTAATGCTACACTGCATCTGTCTTCCCCGGAGCAGTTATGTATGTGAAGCTACATGTGGGTCAGATTTTCAGAAAATGTACAATTCAACTTCGCAAATCTTCTCAAATTACCCAAATTTCAGACGAAAATAAAGTTCAAAATACAGTTCAACATAACCAAACAGATTGCTAGAATCAATGCAATGCCGAATATACTCGAATTGACCCAGTATTGACCAAATTGCAGCCTAATTTAGGAGAATTTCCTAAATGTGTATAGCTGCCAATTGTACATTTTCTGATATCTGACCCATGTAGTCATAAATAAACAGTGCAACATAGTCTGCTCTATTATCGTCTCAATTACACATTTTTATCATTTATTTAAATCGATTTTTCGCGAAAAAAAAAATGTTTAAACTAACGAAGGATGGTAGATAGAACAAAACTAATGCTGTTTACCTCATGAAGGTTATTGGTTGACCCTGCAGGTTGTATTTATACCAAGAGGCAAAGCAAACATCCGGGTGAGATTTTCAGAAAATGTACAATTCACCTTCACCAATCCTCTCAAATAACCCAGATTTGAGACAGAAAATAGCTTCAAAATACAGTTTAACATAACCGAACTGATACTTTAAATCAATGTGATACCAAATATACTCAAATATACCTGGTATTCTTCATTTTTCAGCCTAAGTTAGCAGAACTTCCTAAATAAGTAGAGCTGCCAATTGTACATTTTCTGAAAATCTGACCCATCTACACATCCTCCCTATTCACATCTCCCTGATGGGCGCATCGATCTTATTCATCAAGCCGCTCTCTTTTGCCAATAACAACAGCTGGAATACGATGAACATGTTTCTCTGTACTCAGTCTAGATATGGGTCAGATTTTCAGAAAATGTACAATTCATCTTCCCAAATTCTCTGAGATAACCCAAATTTCAGACGAAAATAAAGTTCAAAATACAGTTCAACCTAACCAAACAGATTGCTAGAATCAATGCAATACCAAATATACTCGAATTTACCTAGTATTGACAATTTTTTAGCCTAATTTAGCAGAATTACCTAATGTGTAGAGCTGCCAATTGTACATTTTCCGAAAATCTGACCCACATACGTTAGGCGTGTCTTGCTAATGACATTCAGTCAACATCAGACGTCTTAAATTCAAAAGCTAAATTTGTATAAGTATGAAAGTTATTCTCTAACTCATAATACATCATAATTATTAATTTCAGCTCAAGTGACAGGATTTCAAGCAATCTATTTCCGAGTATCCACTTTTTGAAATCTAAAATCTAATGAAAAATGAAATCCAATGGAAGCCTTTTTCTCTCTACGACATGGTGTATATAGATGGAATTGTAAATACTTGTCTTTACTCATGTTTGCATATACATGGGTCAGATTTTCAGAAAATGTACAAGTCGCAGCTGTACACATTTAGTAACTTCTGCTAAATTAGACTGCAATTTGGTCAATACTAGGTAATACGAGTATATTCGGCATTGCATTGATTCTAGCAAACTCTTTGGTAAGGTTGAACTGTATTTTGAACTTTATTTTCGTCTGAAATGTGGGTTATTTGAGAGGATTGGTGAAGGTAAATTGTACATTTTCTGAAAATTTGACCCTCATATGACCCGGAAAAAATAACTGTGTTAAAGAATATATGTATAATAGCAGCCAAATAAGTATCATTCCTATGTCTATGTGTGATGAATATTGAGATTGGAAGGGTAGAGATAACCCTACCCCTCACGCCCCCACCCTTTGCCCGGCTGAATCTTTTAAAGATATGCTGACAGTGAGCTATTAGAATGCTTGATAGGAGGATTTATTTCAACATACTTAACCCATCCCGCTACCACCCAAGTAGCAGGGAGATGATGGGGCACCGCTCCATGTCCATGTGGGTCAGATTTTCAGAAAATGTACAATTGGCAGCTCTATATATTTAAGAAATTCTCCTAAATCAGGCTGAAAAATGAAGAAAATCGGGTATATCTGAGTATATTTAGTATCGCATTGATTTAAAGTATCAGTTCTGTTATGTTAAACTGCATTTTGAAGCTCATTTTTGTCTTAAATGTGGGCTATTTGAGAGGATTGGTGAAGGCGAATTGTACATTTTCTGAAAATCTCACCCATGTATCCTGTGACTTTTATTCTATATGGGTATAACCAGACAGATCTATTGAATGAAAACAGTACAGAATACACTCAGATATACTCAGTATTTTTCATTTTCCACTCTAATTCAGCAGAATTTGAGAGATGTGTAGAGCTGCCAATTGTACATTTTCTGAAGATCTGACCCGTGTTGGGAGGTGGGAGGGGCGGGGTGTTGCAATTGACAAGTGTTACTGTTTGAATTGAATAGCTCCTTTTACGTGTGATGTAAGCACAATAGGGTTGTGGGACAGAAAAAGTCTTCCATCACACACCCATAAATGAACTTGGGTCAGATTTTCAGAAAATGTACAATTCAACTTCACTAATCGTTTCAAATAATCCAAATTTCAGACGAAAATAAAGGTCAAAATACAGTTCAACCTAACCAAACAGATTGCCAGAATCAATGCAATGCCGAATATACTCGAATTTAGTATTGACCAAATTGCAGCCTAATTTAGAGATGTGTACAGCTGCCAATTGTACATTTTCTGAAAATCTGACCCACTTGTCAATTGCAACACCCCGCCCCTCCCACCTCCCACCCCACCCCGAGGGTTAGGGACTGTCCTGAAGAATTGGGGGGAAGTCATGAACCCCCAAAATCATGAACCCCAGACCAAGAAATGCGTATATTCCCAACCCCATGAGGCACACTGGAGGTCGATATTTATTGTTCCATGTACATAATATATAGTTGGTACTTAAGGTTTTGGTGAGTTATTCATCCTATGATCAAGGGTTCATGAGGATCGTGGCTTATTAAGAAACCCAAGAAAGTTCCTGAAATGCATGTGGGCCTCCTTAAGAGTGGACAGCTGACTGCATGCTCCAGTGGGTACAGCTGACTGCATGCTCCAGTGCGTACAGCTGACTGCATGCTCCAGTGCGTACAGCTGACTGCATGCTCCAGTGCGTACAGCTGACTGCATGCTCCAGTGGGTACAGCTGACTGCATGCTCCAGTGCGTACAGCTGACTGCATGCTCCAGTGCGTACAGCTGACTGCATGCTCCAGTGGGTACAGCTGACTGCATGCTCCAGTGCGTACAGCTGACTGCATGCTCCAGTGCGTACAGCTGACTGCATGCTCCAGTGGGTACAGCTGACTGCATGCTCCAGTGCGTACAGCTGACTGCATGCTCCAGTGCGTACAGCTGACTGCATGCTCCAGTGCGTACAGCTGACTGCATGCTCCAGTGCGTACAGCTGACTGCATGCTCCAGTGCGTACAGCTGACTGCATGCTCCAGTGGGTACAGCTGACTGCATGCTCCAGTGCGTACAGCTGACTGCATGCTCCAGTGGGTACAGCTGACTGCATGCTCCAGTGCGTACAGCTGACTGCATGCTCCAGTGCGTACAGCTGACTGCATGCTCCAGTGCGTACAGCTGACTGCATGCTCCAGTGGGTACAGCTGACTGCATGCTCCAGTGCGTACAGCTGACTGCATGCTCCAGTGCGTACAGCTGACTGCATGCATGCTCCAGTGCGTACAGCTGACTGCATGCTCCAGTGGGTACAGCTGACTGCATGCTCCAGTGGGTACAGCTGACTGCATGCTCCAGTGCGTACAGCTGACTGCATGCTCCAGTGCGTACAGCTGACTGCATGCTCCAGTGGGTACAGCTGACTGCATGCTCCAGTGGGTACAGCTGACTGCATGCTCCAGTGGGTACAGCTGACTGCATGCTCCAGTGCGTACAGCTGACTGCATGCTCCAGTGCGTACAGCTGACTGCATGCTCCAGTGGGTACAGCTGACTGCATGCTCCAGTGGGTACAGCTGACTGCATGCTCCAGTGGGTACAGCTGACTGCATGCTCCAGTGCGTACAGCTGACTGCATGCTCCAGTGGGTACAGCTGACTGCATGCTCCAGTGGGTACAGCTGACTGCATGCTCCAGTGCGTACAGCTGACTGCATGCTCCAGTGCGGGTAGACCAGGGCGTGGCCAAGGTCACCAAGGTCAATCCTTGGCCAATCATGGAAGAGCCCGGCAGGAGCATGCCAATCAGTGCCATTATCTTAATGACCCGGATTACCCTACTATGTAAGGCCTTAATTGGGGAGGGGGGGGGGGTAAATCGGAAACACACCTATTTTTTTTTTGCCTAATGAATCAGTGAGAGGAGGTCAGGTAAATCAACAACAGGCGCGCCCCACCAACAGTACATGGGTCAGATTTTCAGAAAATGTACAATTCACCTTCACCAATCCTCTCAAATAACCCAAATTGCAGAAAATAAAGTTCAAAATACAGATCAACCTAACCAAACAGGTTGCTAGAATCAATGCAATGCAGAATATACTCGAATTTACCTAGTATTGACCACATTTTAGCCTAATTCAGCAGAATTTACTAAATGTGTAGAGCTGTCAATTGTACATTTTCTGAAAATCTGACCCATATAGAAAAGTCGTGCGCATACCATAGCCATATCTAATCATTTCTTCAGCTGTCTGTATATTTAAATCATTGTTGAAATATGGTTTGAAGCATTTCAAATAATGGAATTCATTTTGATTTTTATAGCATTTGCTTGATTTTCTGTCACTTCGAGAAGGCTGATGGTCTACCACAAAACAAAGAAAGTACTTTCATCTTTAGATATCATATTATATATTTTACACATTTTTAGATATTAGCAATGGTTGTTTACATGTGTATAACCATAGGTTATACATGGGTCAGATTTTCAGAAAATGTACAATTGGCAGCTGTACTTATTTAGTAAATTCTGCTAAATTAGGCTGCAATTTGGCCAATACTAGGTAAATTCGAGAGTATTTGGCATTGCATAGATACTAGCAATCTATTTGGTTAGGTTGAACTGTATTTTGAACTTGATTTTCGTCTGAAATTTGGGTTATCTGACCCATATAGTATTTACTGACATCACGGCGCTGCTCGTGGCTCGCCATACTGTGTGTCAACCCCTGTAAACATTAGCTGGACATGTGTGTGTTAAGATATCCTATTAAGGTTTAAAGGATCCTGGTGGGGAATAATAAGGAGACATGTAAATGCTGTTCCAGGTTTATTTGATAATGATGTCCAAAGATCTATATGTAATACACTGACACTGAGGGTACTCCAGGGTACTGTGGTACTTAATTCCATGCCAAGACTGCCTCAAGAGTCTCTCAAGAGTGCCCCAATCCTAGCCCACACAGCCGCCGAATCCCCAGAGATGAATGATTTGTCTACCCCAATCCCTACCCACGCTAGGTTTAAATACCCCAGGCTGATTAACATATTAATTAACCCCAAGCTCTCATGCAGCTTGCCCCCTCCTCCAGGGTTACCTCCACCAAACCCCCTACTCTCCCCCTAGCTCATTAGTATTTAAGATCAGGCCTGTTTCAGTTCCAAACTTGTTAACCCCATTTAAACATAAATACCACCTGTGCTCCTACCTCTATCCCTTCCCACACTACAATATGAAAGTATCAGATATGTAACATGTGCTTCAAGCCTCGACAATGCTGTTTTCCGTCTATTTTCACCTCCGAAAGTTTTAGTGAATGCAGTATAAAGTCAATGAAATGTTATATGCAAAATCTAATATCAACAAACATTAGTATCTTCAAGTAGTAAGAAATCCAAGCAACACTGTTTATTCTGACAGTGTTTATAAAATTAGCGGAATATTGGCATGGCGAATATGGGTCTGATTTTCAGAAAATGTACAATTCACCTTCACCAATCCTCTCAAATAACCCACATTTAAGACAAAAATAAAGTTCAAAATACAGTTTAACCTAACCAAACAGATTGCTAGTATCAATGCAATGCCAGATATACTCGAATTTACCTAGTATCGACCACATTGCAGCTTAATTTAGCTGAATTTACTAATTTAATGTGTACAGTTGCCTTTTCTGAAAATCTGACTCATATATGTAAATGCTTCTTATTATCTATTGTATTTAAAGCTAAACTCAGTTGTTTGCAGAATTAAACGACAGATTTCAACAACTTTATCAATGACATACACATATACTTTAATTGTAACAAACTTCTAAATCCTATTATCACACTTTATATTATTTATAGGGCCCACCGGAAAATCTACATCTTTTCTGTACTCACTAGTGGGTCAGATTTTCAGAAAATGTACAATTGTCAGCTCTACATATTTGGTAACTTCTGCTAAATTAGACTGTTATGTAATAAATGCTATGTATATCTGAGTAATATTGGCATCGTGATGATTAAACCTATCTCTTCCTTTGTGTTAAACTGCATTTTGAACGTAATTTGAACGTAATTTGTCTCTTAGATTTGGATTATTTGAGAGGATTGGAAAAGGTGAATTGTACATTTGCACAAAATCTGACCCTAGTATGGTATAGGAAAACTAGAGGCAAATAACCCGTCCCAAATAAGCTGGCTGCTTCGACGTCTGAAAACTCCTATTACTCCAAAGGGGTAACTCAATATCTGCTATACCAGGGTGTGATATCCTGTGGGTGATGCATCCTTTCTCAGGTTTCTTAACAAATAGTCAGATGCAATTGAATCAAACAGCAAGGAAATATATAGATGGGTCAGATTTTCAGAAAATGTACAATTCGCCTTCACCAATCCTCTCAAATAACCCACATTTGAGACAAAAATGAGCTTCACAATACAGTTTAACATAACAGAACTGATACTTTAAATTAATGCGATGGCAAATATACTCAGATATACCTGGTATTCTTCATTTTTCAGCCTAATTTAGGAGAATTTCTTAAATGTCTAGAGCTGCCAATTGTGCATTTTCTGAAAATCTGACCCAGATAGAGCCTTTTGTCATTCATATCAAGGGGGCGTACAGCAGATGAATATCAAGTTCGACGTTATTTTCTGTAGTTGTCCATCTAAGCTTAGAGTAATATCACAAGTTACAGTTAAATTTCTTTGGAACACTCATTTGTAAAGACTTTTTCTTCTCAAAATCTATATATTTCCTAATCCGTCCTAATTATTGGCATTTGGGTATGTGATTCTTGAGAAATGCAGCTTTCCTGTGGTATATGTGGTTAAGGTGTCCCACAATGTCGCATGGGGGAGATATGCAAGTAAAAATGATGAATTTTGTGTAGTTGGTACTTGATATCTCCACTTGTACTGCATGTATTTGAACCGGAGAAAGATAGTTTTTCTGCTCTTAACTAAGCACTTGATATCATATTGAAATAATCCTGATATTGGTATCAAAAACCCAAAACTTTAAAATGACTTTTTAAAATTGTAATTAAATCGGTTGGAAATGGGCAGTGGCACCCCACTGCTAATGACCAGATAAGAGCCAATCACCCTGGTGGGCGGCGGAGATCATGGAACCTTTGATAGCAGGAGAATATCTCTCTCCTTGATATTACTCTAAGATCTAAGGCATTTGTTTCGGAGATTCTAAAGAAAGATTATACACACAAAAACAAAAGTTTGTGTATGGTAATAGTCATAACATCGTTCCACTAAAAACTTTTTTTTCACAAATGTACTCAGTAAATAAAAATTGACATTGATATACGTAAATGAACTGCCAATGCAGGACACAATGTGTCTGTCTTTGGAGCCCACTGCTAGCATGCAGCACGCTGAATTAGAATTAGAATTAGAAAACATTTTATTTCAGTTGATAACTGCGATTAGGGGCACGTCTCCAGCAGTTGGGAGGTTTCCCTGGCCCCCTTTCTATTTACAGTTTGGATGTAGAGGACATTACTGGGGCATTCGATGAATGCGACAGCTCTCTACATATTACATATGGAGAAATAAAATATTTTACAGGTGTTTGCAAATATGTCTGCGTTTTACAGTGTTCTTTTACTCTGAATGACAGTGAGTATTCAATCATAAATACGTCTTAATTTTAACAGTTTCAAATGAAATATTGATCGTTCCAGATTAATGTGGACCTGGCTAGGTTTTTAAATCTTGTTTTATCGAGGGTTAGATGGGCCACAGTTGGCAGTCGGTTCCATGAGTATGGGATTCTGTTTAGTATGGATTTCCGTAATTGTTCATTTACTGGTGCTATTTGTTTAATAATCTTTCGTCCTTCAGCAAAATTACGTGTGTTAACTAATCTCAAATCTATATTTTGGGGGTTTTGCACTATTCTGTGGCCCATCTGGAGGAGGTGTAAGCGTCTACGGTACATGAATCAATGGTTGTGAGTCCAAGTACCTTTTGTCCACGACAATAACTGTGATGTGTTTCAGGAAAATGAGTCATAAGTCGCAAAAATAGATTTTGAGATAGCATTATATTTGAAAAGATGAGATCAAGCCGATTCCAATGATAGTAAACAGTCTAATAATCTGATAAGTATTTCTAGATTTTAAGTTTGATATTTTCGTTTTTGAAAAAAAAAGTTTCCAATATTTCTGGGGGTCACTAAACAGTAAAGTAACCAAATATACTCCATATGAGGACCTTTAAAACGAAAGGATATATTACATAGATTGTCCTGAAATTTGATACATCGATTTACATAAATAGAAGTGACAAACTCTCCAAGAATCAGAACATTCCAATAATGTGATCTTGTGAAAAAAACACTTTGAAAAATATCAATTTTGCGACTTATGACACATTTTCCTGAAACACATCACATATCATTCCATTATTTTTGCATTGCATTCTATTGACCCTCGGGAATGCGTTCACTTTAACGAGGTTAATATTGTGTAGTATTGGTATGTTCTTATCATTGTAAAAAGTCTTTAGTCTAAGTAGAGAAAGTCTTAAAAGATATGTCCGATAACAGTTTAACCCTAGAAATTAAATTATAAGCAAATCTTGATGTGAATTAGCTGTATAATCCCAAGTTAAAGTGCCAATCTTGGTACCAAAGTGCCTCAGCTCAACATCCATCACCACCGTGCAAACACTTAATACTTAATAATTCATTACAACCAATAAGCTTGTGTAATACTCTAGTGGTCTTAAGTACTTTTTTTAGCAATTTTGTTCCTGATATGATAATATAATCAACAGGAATAAAGTTAGAATTCGAGAACAACTCGTGAGTGGCTGTAGACAGCCCAGATCATATATAAATATATTATAACCCCCATTGATCAGTGAAGGAGCCAGCACAGAACCGACATGTGGCCAAGATCTGTCCATTTTCCACTGGATACATTTCTCAGGGTTTTCTATTAAAGGTTGGAGGTCAGGCCCCAGATTGGGACGTGGGTTCTTTGAAGTGGGTATTGGAATCTTCTAACTGCCGCCAATGTCTATTTTCCATGATAGCTGGCGGTATACTCATGGGAGGGATTCCTTCATGGTTTCAGCGATAGCCTCCATACAACAGCTGTCTATTTTAGTCTGGCTCCGGTCGCTAACGTATGCACTTGTCAATTGGGTCAGATTTTCAGAAAATGTACAATTCGCCTTCACCAATCCTCTCAAATAACCCACATTTAAGACCAAAAATGAGGTTCAAAATGCAGTTAAACATAACAAAACTGATACTTTCAATCAATGCGATACCAAAAATACTAAAATATACCTGGTATTCATCATTTTCAGCCTAATTTAGCAGAATTTCCTAAATGTATAGAACTGCCAATTGTACGTTTTCTGAAAATCTGACCCAATTGCAGACCTCGACCACGACAGAAGCCTTGGGCTTGATAGGGTATTTTTTTTTTTTTTGAAACATTTTTATTCAATATATCAACAAAACACTTCTCTCCGGGCTGATAACACATACAATTACATCAGACCCCCTTATCGTTCCTTGGAGTGGACATCGTTTAAATGCAAAGAAACAGAGAACATAAATCACATAATGATGACATTTGTAGAAAAATACATTCATTTTGGATCTTTCTTGTGGAAATATGTTTCCTAAGCTGAGGGTTTTTAATCTAGTAGGCTGCTTAAATCAGCATGCAGTGTTCTCCAAGCATTTTTCCATTCGGTGGAGGTGTTAGTTATTTTGTTTTGATACATCATTGTCCTACTTCTACAGTCTAATTCTGCTATGAGATGTCTAAAAGTGAGATCACCATTGTGAAAAAGCTTTTGTTTGTGAATAAAAAACTTAACTTGGAGAATTATCCAATTGACAATCTTCTCTCTCATGGTGCAAGACTCTATGCCGAAAAGGATATTTTCGGCTTTAATTTGTACCTTGTTATTTATAGTTTGAAACATTGGTTTTCCACTTTTTAGAGAGTTGAGATGACCCATAGAGCAAATACAACTTATTATCTCCTCCCATAGCTTTTTGGTATTATGACAGTCTACCAAGAAATGCCTAATATCGTCCTTTTTATTGCAAAAGGAGCATGTATTCTTATCTTTAATAGTTTTATTTTTTAAGAATTCATTGCACGTGATGGTTCTATGCAATACTCTATATTGGAAGTTTTGTAACTTTGTCTCAGTTGTACACTTGTAGGGGTGGAGAAAGATTTTACTCCACACAACATTCTCCATTTGTTCATTATTGAACATTAAAATATCTTTCCATCCGTTAAGCTTTTCCACTTTGGGTTTTCTTTTAGTAACAAGCGCATTATAGATTACCTTCGCGCTGGCTGACCTTACATTGACAATCACATTGTTAATTTTAATATTAATCGAGTCATCGATTGGACCATCATGGTCTTTTCTTAATTTTTTCCACCAGTCTAAGGGAATAGACGATAAAAGATCTCTTCTCCATGATGAGAGAGAGTCGATATTATATTGTTTTTTTAAATCTAACAATGACATGAACTGTTTTTTTTCATTTAATACATCTCCGAGAACCGTTATGCCTTTTTTTTCCCAGGATTCGTATAAAAACATTCGTCCTTTAAATTTAATGAAGCGATTAAACCATATTCTTTCTTTTAAAATCTCTGCTGTACTATCAGGCTTAACATTATAATAATACCTGTTCCATACATCGAAGACATCTTTATAGAAATGATTTAAAACTGATATAGGTTTGTATCTTGATAGTATGATACTTTCGACATTTCTGCCAGCGTCTGCTTCGACAGCTCTAAAATTATTAGAGTTTTTGTATTCTAAGAGTAACTGTATCCATTTTAGACGATTCGTTTCTACAATCTCTTTTATATTTCTTAAACCCAGGCCACCGTTTTCTACTTTTTGTACAAGAAAGTCGGTGCTGATCTTGTTAGAAGGGCCTTTCCATATAAAGTTCATAATTATTGTATCTATCTCTTTCTGTGTTTTCACGGGTATAGGGACACAAGCGAGAGTATATTGAAATAAAGGAAGCACAAAAACATTCACTACTAATATTCTCCCTTTCATAGTTAATGATCGTCTGGACCATTGTCTTAAAACATTTTTCATTTTTAAGATAAGTTCACTAGTATTCACTTTTACAATTTCTTTCTCGTCCCTTGGGGATAGGAGCGTTATTCCTAGAATTTTTATTTGATTTTGCCATGAAAAATTTAAAACATCTCTATTGGTAAGTACAATGTTCCCCACGTTAAAACCTTTAGTTTTCTTGGGATTGAGTTTTAACCCTGAAGCGAGATAAAAATCGTCTATCATTCTTATAGCTTTTACAAGAGATATTTCATTTGGTACAGTAATTGTTAGATCATCGGCAAATTGTGTTATCTTTGATTCATAATCACCAAAACGTATACCTTCGATCTCATTATTTTCTCTTAAATTTATGGCTAATATTTCCACCGCAATTGTAAACATAATCGAGGAGATTGGGTCACCTTGTTTAACCCCACGGTTAATATTGAACCATTCCGAGATGTGTCCATTGTTACAAAAAGTAGCTTTCGAGTTGTGTAATAACATTCTAATCCAGCTTCTGTATTTTTCATTGATATTATACGACTTAAGGGCTCCGTCCAAAAACTCCCAACTCACAGAGTCGTAAGCTTTGGTGAAGTCTACAGATACCACTAGACCCTGTAACTGGTTTTTTTCTAAAAAGGAAATTGTATCATCTATTTTTCTGACGGCTATTCCGATATTTCTATTTTTAATAAATCCAAACTGGTCTTCCCCTATCATATTATGTAGGTAAAATTCCAATCTTCTAGATATAACTTTTGAAATAATTTTATAATCCACATTTAATAATGTTATAGGTCTCCAGTTACTTAGGTGAGTAATATCTGAATCCTTTTTCGGAATTACACAGATTAACCCTCTACTTTGACTGTCACACATTTTTCCAGTATCAAGACAGTAGGCGAACATGGCTAAGAAAATATCATGTATGGCATACCAAAAGAACTTATAGAATTCAGCAGTAAAACCGTCGCATCCAGGTGACTTATTATTTTTTAGATGATCTTTGATAATATTAGTTACTTCATCATATTCAACAGGGAGAGATATAATGTCGTTATCAATATCGTCCAACTGAAAGGAATTATTTTTGGACAGAAAATCTGCTTTACATGTTTGGTCTACTTCTACTTTATCGTAGAGTTTTTTGTAGAACCTTTCCCCTTCTTTTAAGATTTTTTTGGTACCTTTGATCGTTTTTCCATCAACAACTAACTGATTTATAACTTTTTTCTCTGCGTTATACTTTTCCAATGAGCAAAAAAATTTCGTAGGGCGTTCTCCTTCTACCGCCCATTTGGCCCTTGATCTTATCAGGGCGCCCTGAGCTTTGTCAAGCTCGATTTTCTCCAATATTTTTAAAGATTCTTTTCTAGATTTCATTTCATCCTCAGACAGAGAGTTTTTTTTGTCTAATTCATTAATGATTTGCTGATGTTTGTTAATTGAATTTTTCCTAGCATAAGCTTTATCTTTACATCTTTTAATGGCGGCCTGCCTTACTTTCATCTTAAATATTTCCCATCTCAAGATAGGAGAGGTATTCTCATCTGTTTTTTGGAAGGCCAAAGATTCGACACTTGCTATGAAATTTTCATCTTGAAGTAGTTTAGAGTTAAACTTCCAAAAACCTTGACCCCTTTTATCAGATAAAAAGGCTAAGGAGATTTTAATAATTTTGTGATCTGACAAGGGGAAAGAGTTGGAAT
The DNA here is from genome assembly GCA_942159475.1 of Sthenelais limicola. Taxonomy (NCBI): domain Eukaryota; kingdom Metazoa; phylum Annelida; class Polychaeta; order Phyllodocida; family Sigalionidae; genus Sthenelais; species Sthenelais limicola. The sequence goes on along the minus strand of OW804100.1, from coordinate 101,926,488 downwards.
CACTTCCTACGACAGAGTTCATCATATTATTTGATAATAGTATGTAGTCGAGTCTAGAATCAATTGAGTTTCTACACCATGTTTTCGGTGGTTTACCACCATTTTTTGCATAAATCGAGTCACACAAATCTAAGTCATCAATAAAATCCCGTAATTGTATACTTGATTTATGTTGAGGTTTAAAGACAATATCTGCGTTAAGGTCGCCCATTATGACCAATACGTCAGTGATCATTTCACTTGTAATATTCACAATTTCTCGTAACAGAATACTTTGATTTTTGACATTATCTGCTGTAGGAGCGTACAAGTTAAAAACAGTGGTAGTTTTACCTTCCACATTAAGAACAATGTATTGCCATCTACCATTAACATCTTCTTTGTTTTCTATTACATATTTTTTCATTTTACTTGAGACCAATATCATCACCCCTCTGGCTGCAGAGGTGCCATGAGACATGTACATATTACCATGCCATTGCATTTTCCAAAGTTTCTGTGTATCTGGACAAGAGTGAGTTTCTTGCAGTGCTACCACCGCGTTCTCATCTTTTTTAAATAAGTCAAAAATAGCTTTTCTTCTAATGTTGCCACCTAGGCCACTTGTATTAAAAGATATAAAATTTAGTGTTTCTTTTATATTATTATGGTTTTGCTCCATGACTGTTTTTTATTTACTTTGCTTGGTCATGACTTTTTCTATACTGATGATCTATGTTTCTGGTGCTGACTGTTCTTCTTCCATCTCTTCTTCATTGTCGTCGTCTTCTTCAGATTCACTTTGGGATTGGTCGTTCGATGTCAGCTCGTCTCTTATGTCCATCCATGATTTCCCTAGCAGGTTGCCGTTGGGTGGCCATGCTTTCATATTGTAGATTTCAGGATCGTCTAGAGAGATACCTACTCCCCAGACTTTATCCTTGGGTGAGGCTTCGGCGATTTCTTTGGAGCCTGTGTACAGTAGGTAGTCTTTGACTCGGTGATGGATCCCATAAAGGCCTTGGCGTCTTTGGGATTGTAGGTAGATAGAGCCATTCTGGTTTTGTCAGCATCTTGCCCGATTTTAGCTCTTTTGTAGTACAAGAATTGTTCGACGTTGTCGAATTCATATCCATCAGCGCGGAAAGGTGCGTAGTAATGATTGGAGAGTGGGTTGTGTTCTGTAAAAAAGGCCACTATCTTGTCATTCTCTCTTTTGGTTAATTGGGACAGACGTACTGGCGAGGGTACAGCTGATAACTCGTTATGCCTGTACCAGCGATCAACATAAACACTTCCTCGGCTAACTTTTGCCTTGGTATAACCAGCTTTGTAGGCAGCTTCTGCAATGGTTTTAGCTCTGGCAGTTCTCTGCCTCATGAAGTACGGGACATCTTTTTTGATAAAGATTTTGCCTTTTTCTGCTTCGTGCTGCTTGAGCTTCAGTCTTGCATCATAAACCTGTATGGCGTCACTTGTTTGGTAGAATTCTGCTTTTATCACACAGTGTTTGAAAGTATTTACTCTGTATGCACGTTTGACCTTGATGTTTGGCAAAGTGAGAAGATTCTGCGTTATGTTCAGGATTATGTTCAAGGTATCCGGATCTGTCTCGTGGTCTGTTGACTTTATTCCAACGAAGACTAGATTCTTCTCCAATTTGGCCATTTCGTCTCTGACCAGCTGTTCATCCTTCAGAATTTCCATTCTTTTCTTTTCTATGTAACAAGTGTCTTTCGTGTCACCTTGCTTCTGTTTTAGTATCTTTATGTCTTCCTTGTACTCTTTCATCTCTTTTTTGATGGTCTCTATTTCTTTGTCTCTGACGATGTTTCCTTCCAGCACATCATCCATTTCCACAGCCGTGTCGTTCACTATTTCTTTTATTAACTCCATATCTTTGAGGGCATCATAGAGCTGGTTAAAGCTTCTTTGATTGGTGTCGGCTAGATCTTGAAGCATTTGGCCGACGTCGCCTTGTAGGTTATATTTGGGTGGGTCCTTATGTGCTCTCATTGGAACTTTCTTGACTTCCTTTGGAACACGACTCTTCCCTCTTCCTGCCATACTTTTTTTTTTCACTGATTTTGGTTCAGGAGATTCACTATGAACTCTTTTTTTTCTCCTTTCCACTATTCTAGCAAAGGCTTCGTCAGATATGTCTTCAGCGCACTCTCCGTTGGAAGTCATATTACGCGGGAGGACCAGGAGCGCGTTGCACCTGGTTGATCAGGCCTTGGTTATATGCTTCAGGCTTAGAGTTCACTTGTGTTTTGCCTTTTCCACCACTTCCGGGAAGATGGCGGTTGTCTACTTCCGTTTCACGAATTCAGTTTAGTTGTATAACATTATGAGGGTAATAGTTTATGAATGTGGGTATATGTAATGTTGTTTTCCTATGTTTTATTGCAGATCAAGGTTGTGGAAGCTTTATCTCCTTGGTTTGTGCTCTTAAATGGATGTTTTCTTCTTCGTTTGGGTTTTTCACTCTCTCGATTTCACTTTTGCGAAAGCGCCCGAGTTGGGCACGGTGCCTCCATCTGGTGAGGAACCCGGACAGTTCTTTAGGCGATAGTGGCGATGTGCACGCCACCTGGTGATAACACTGGTATACAATTTCGACTGGGTGATTTCGCTTGGCTGATTTCTGTTTGTTTATGGCATTTGATAATATAAGAGCGATTAAATCTGAACTTTTTCCTATTATATCACTATCCTGAGTGTACGATGTGTTCTTTGGTATAGTCTAAGTTCCGATTTGGTGATTTGCGGAGGGAGGTCTCCCGCGTGCTGTCCAAGATGGCAGCTACGGGGTATTCCTCCAGTGTCCGTTAATCCAGGGTGTCGAGAGGGGTCTCTTACGTATTCCAAGTATGGGGTGTTGTTCTTAGGTTAATCAAATTAAGTCCGTAGCTCTTAGGATTATGTTTCCTTATTATTTGTTTGTTATTTACGAGCTGCTCATGAGTTTCTGGCATGGGCACTTGCTATTCTTCCAGTGGGGACGATGAGCGATAATTCCGGATGGCGGGTTTCTGGCTCCTCCGTGGAGCGGGAGGATACAAAAAGGCCGATCTTTTCGTAAATCCTGATTTCTGTCCAATTTAACAGCTTTCTCGATTTTCTATGAGTCTTTACGTATGTTTCACACTGAGCGTGGAAAAACTGGAACTCTTCTGATCTGAAAAAAAAGGGAAACTTGTGGAGCAGAGCTCCGAAACGTGTTCTGTACACCTGATAAAATTGTGTTCTCGGCTTGATAGGGTATATATCCTGGAGCATTTGGAAAAAATCCTGACACCCCTCCCCCTACCCCCGGGCAAGATATCCCATGGGCCACATTCAGAGGTGAATTCTTTTTAGAGAAATCCCATATATCTGCTCCGCGCCTTTTCAAAAGCCAGCCTACGAAGACATTCCCTACCACGGGCTTGCTCCATTTACCCATATGGGTCAGATTTTCAGAAAATGTACAATTGGCAGCTCTACATATTTAGTAAATACTGCTAAATTAGGCTGCAATTTTGTCAATACTTGGTAATACGAGTATATTTGGCGTTGCCTTGATTCTAGCAATCGGTTTGGTTAGGTTGAACTGTATTTCGAACTTTATTTTCGTCTGAAATTTGGGTTATTTGAGAAGACTGGCGAAGTTGAATTGTACATTTTCTGAAAATATGACCCATATGGTAAAATACCCCCCCCCCCCCTGCATAACATGATGGATGTATATGGGTCAGATTTTCAGAAAATGTACAATTCGCCTTCACCAATCCTCTCAAATAGCCCACATTTAAGACAAAAATGAGCTTCAAAATGCAGTTTAACATAACAGAACTGATACTTTAAATCAATGCGATACTAAATATACTCAGATATACCCGATTTTCTTCATTTTTCAGCCTGATTTAGGAGAATTTCTTAAATATATAGAGCTGCCAATTGTACATTTTCTGAAAATCTGACCCACATGAGATGTGGCGTATACGGCATTTCACAGCTACCAGCTCCTCATTAAAATATTGCCAAATCATTTTCAAAAATATGTTATTTCATATATATTTTTTATTCCATCTATAATGATATATACTAGCACGACCCATCTCATATAACAAACCTCAAGTTCATTTGAAATTTTCTATCGATAATTGCAAGAATGTTGATGTGAGAGATGTATGAAAAGCAAATGTATGATTGGGAAGATGACAAATTATCATATGATTGTATCTTAGAGAAAGAGGAATGTTAAGATTGTATTAACACATGCCTATTTTACATGAGTCATTGATAAATATTTCACACTGTTTTCTTTAGTTTTACTGTGACATACAACTTCCATAATCAAAATGGTGTACATGCAAGTCCCCTATAGGGGATTTGCAAAGCCGTCATTTTGAATCTTGATTCGCATGGAATTACATTATAAAATCTATAGAAAACAAGCCATGTTCAGCATGGAATATTTAGCAATGCTTTAATGTCAATATCCATGTGTTTTACATATTTCCATGACACAATCCTCCATCTTTCCCAGCGTGCATTTGGTTTTCATATATCATTTATACAAGCTCTGATATTGGTGTAAACATTCTTGCAATTTTCGATAAAAATGTTGCCAAATATTTGTATGTCAGATTTGAACAGAATCTATCCTAGCATGCACTGTAACAGACATGCGCAGTGAGACATGCAACTCCCCTATTGGGCAGGGTTGAGAAAGTTCCCTAACGATCCCGACCCTGGAGTGCAGCTCCGCATTTAAACGATTTACCAGAGGATAGATCGACGTGCATAAGTCATTGATTTCTGTTGTGAAAACCCCCCCGAAAATAATCAAATCTTTCATAGTTATTGGAGTCACTACTGCCTCGCCTTAGACTATCAGTGAATGGGGAGCAGTATAAGGGTCAGATTTTCAGAAAATGTACAATTCGCCTTCACCAATCCTCTCAAATAGCCCACATTTAAGACAAAAATGAACTTCAAAATGCAGTTTAACATAACAGAACTGATACTTTAAATCAATGCAATACCAAATATACTCAGATAAACCCGATATTCTTCATTCTTCAGCCTAATTTAGGAGAATTCCCTAAATGTGTACAGCTGCCAATTGTACATTTTCTGAAAATCTGACCCATATACACTATTAAATATGGCGGAATAGGAAAATTAGCTTGTCAGCATATGAGTGCCTGTTTAATAATTCTCTAAAGCGGACATACGGCTCCGATGGCATACCAATGGCCAACATTAATATAAAAATGTCATATGAAGGATGTTTGATATAAACTACAGAAAGGATTTCTCCACTTGGAAGAATTTCTTTAATGATTTATAATGATGTTCAACTGTTTTAGGAAAATAAATGCCTATAGTACGGCCGGGGCCGTGGGGGGGGGGGGGATGTTATATGTGATGTGTTCCAGGAAAATGAGTCATAAGTCGCAAAAAAGATATTTTTCAAAGTGTTTTTTTTTCACAAGATCGCATTATTGGAATGTTCTAATTTTTGGAGAGTTTATCACTTATAGCTCTTTCAATGGATGTCTCAGGATGTCATATCAGGACAATCTATGTAATATATCCTTTCGTTTTAAAGGTCCTCATATAGACTACATTTAGTTACTTTACTGTTTATTGAACCCCAGAAATACTGGAACCTTTTTTTTTTTCAAAAACGAAAATATCAAACTTAAAATCTAGAAATACTTATTAGATTATTAGACTGGAATCGGCTTGATTTCATCTTTTCAAATATAATGGTATTTCAAAATCTATTCTTTGCGACTTGACTCATTTCCCTGAAACACACCACATACATATATATGTTATGGCAAGTCTAACAGTGTGGCTTGAATCGACGTGGAATTCCAGCAGACTGGTGTGATTGATACCTAGTTCCTCTGTAAACGGTCCCAGGTGTGTATTGATAAATGAATTATCTGCCCTTCTTAACATCAATTTGCGTCCATGCATACATTTCTGTCCCCATTAAGATACCATTTAGATGGTCATTCTCAGTACTTATTATTTTCAAATTAAAATATTGCCGAAATATTTATGTCAGTGCATTTGTTATTGGTCGATACGGGTTGCATGGTATTTTAACTCATATTTCCCGGGTTCAGCACCAGGGATGAGGAAGCAGACAGGGGAAGAGGGCATATAGAACTGTCTCCCATGTCGTCTAAGTGAAAATTATTATTATATTCGCAATAACAAAATATTCAATTAATCAGTACGATGATAGATGTACTGGTCAGACAATCTGCATATGCCCCATCCAGTCTAGGCCCAAAGTTGAGAAAGTCTCTTCCAGTGAAGGGAAAGCCTCTTGCCTCAAACCACAAATTGCCTTCATTTAAGACTGCAAAATATCATTATATTCCCATTTAAACGCCGAGTTCTTGGCAGGGATACCAATCAGCAAAGCAGGCTGACATACCGTTCTTATCTGATCTGAGGGTTTGAACCTAGAGTGTGATCTGAGGGTTTGGACCTAGAGTGCACCCCATATGTGTATATATTATATATATACACTCTATACGCGTCCTGTAAGGAGTAAACATCAAAGCCCTCTATGGTTAACTCTATGGCACGCCGCTGCCTACAGGACGCGTATAGCGTCTATATGTATTGCACCTTTTTTCTGGTCGCTCTGGCCAGTTCTTTTAACCGCAATCTACAAGCTATACCTCTTTCATTTTATATCCAACGACTGGATCCAACAGAATGTTGTCTACTACCGGCTCTCTTGGGAGCGACCTATTCTCAGTCTGCGTCAAGTCTTGTCATCTTCATAATGCGGTCACGCCCTTGTCACGCCCTTGTCACGCCCTTGTCACGCCCTTGTCACGGCGCTACGGCAACCGGTCACTGAATTAGCCGTTGGCAAAATATTTCTCGACCGTATTAGTCGCATTGTCGAATTGTCTAGAAAACCAGATATTCTCCGAATGATAAAGATTTTTAAAACAAAGAAGAATGTGTCTGGCCTATTTTTTCAATAAATTAGCACACATTATAAACCATAAATTGAAGGGAGGAAAGTTGAAAATATAGAAGGGTAGAGAAAGAGGGAAAGGGGGAAGCGGGGAAAAGATGAGTCGGGGTTAGTTTAGGATAAAGTGGGAATGTTTTCGATTATCGACACATGACGCGGGGCCACTCTTTGATGGGGGTCACTTTTCGATCCGACACCGGATCTGATATTGTTAGTCAGGGGGATTAGGGGTAAGTTGGGGCACACTTTAAAACTTTAAGGTTGATTCCCTAAACTGATCGAGTCAAAGAAGTGACCGACATATGGGTCAGATTTTCAGAAAATGTACAATTCAACTTCGCCAATCTTCTCAAATAACCCAAATTTCAGACGAAAATAAAGTTCAAAATACTGCTCAACCTAAGCAAACAGATTGTTAGAATCAATGCAATGCTGAATATACGCGAATTTACCTAGTATTGACCAAATTGCAGCTTAATTTAGCACAATTTACTAAATGTGTACCGCTGCCAATTGTACATTTTCTGAAAATCTGACCGACATAACATTCACATTGCAAAGGGGGATCATGATGGTTTAGGAACCAAGGACTTCCCCTTCACAAACCGCACCTTCCCCACACCTGTCCAATGGTCAATAGATGGGTGGGAATCGCATTAGGCCAAGGTAAGTAGTATCAACGAGTTTATGTCAACTTCCTATATGGGTCACATTTTCAGAAAATGTATAATTGGCAGCTCTACATATTTAGGAAATTCTCCTAAAGTAGGCTGAAAAATGAAGAATACTGGATATATATCTGAGTATATTTGGTATCACATTGATTTAAAGTATCAGTTCTGTTATGTTAAACTGCATTTCGAAGCTAATTTTTGTCTTAAATGTGTGTTATTTGAGAGGATTGGTGAAGGCGAATTGTACATTTTCTGAGAATCTGACCCATAAACTCGTTGGTAGTGTAGAATGGTGCCGGAGAGTGAGTTAAAGTGACACATGCCACTGAGCTCCCGATTTGGGGAAAGTTTGCCTGAATTTCAACTAGGGCTCTTGAGGGGTAAATTCGACAAATCGACAAGGCCTATTCTTAGGATCGACAATCGACATGGGGATCAAGTGACAAACGACAAAAACACTTTCTTAGCCTGACAAATCGACAAAGACCTTATTAGTCCTTAACGACCACAAACGGGCCATTTTTACGGAAATTAAGTGACAAACGACAAAAGAATTGTCTTAGTGACAAGTGACAATTGTTGTTTCTTGGTAGCGACAAGAAAAATTAGACACCCCCCTCAGGAGCCCTTCAACTATGTTCTAGATTAGTATATTTGTAATGTATACCCGGGAGCATTAATGTAGAAATTACATATATTGTGTGTATTTAAGAGTTTAAAACTCCAATTTCGTAGGGTGCTGGAGTCACCCTACCCAACTGCCAGACAGCCGGGAATCCACACGGCGACTTCAGGCCCAAGTCGCCCATATTTTCAACCCAAGTCGCCCAAGTTTTCAGTCGCTCCCTGTCGCCCGGTTTGTCGCCCATGTTGGCTGCTGTGTGGATTCCCAAAATAAGAAAGTGTTCTGGCGACATGGCTAATTACCCTGGCGACTTGCATGAGCGACACAACATGGGCGACTAGATTAAACATTTTCATTCCAGTCGCTCAAACAGTGAGCGACTTGGGGGTCATTAGCCTGAAGTCGCCCGTCGGGAGGTCGCCCAAGTGGGTTTGATATGCTGTATATTGTGTGTGGATTCCGGCCAGTGAACTAAAACTCAGCGACTTGGGGTGTTTCAGCCAATCACAAGCCTAGAAAGCTTTGAAGTTGCTCAATCCCCAAGTAGTTGGGCGACTGAAATATTTTTATTTCAGCCGTGAAAGTTTGGGGACACAACCATGTAGCCAAAGATAAATCGCTAGTGGACACCGATTTATAGGGACGACTTGGATGTTGTCGCTCATTCAGAATCATTCAATATGTGTAAAGTCGCCGCATCATTAATGCATGTCGCCAAATTAAAAAGATATTAAATAGTTGGTTGAATTTTGTACAGTTGCTCATGGTTTTTGGGCGTCAATGGATTTAGGCTTAGGGAAGGTCCCAGACGCCTCTTATCTTAATGAGAGTTAAGTAATACCAGCTGGATGGGACAGGGTAGATATGTCACTATGTAACTCCTGCCTCGCTCCTACTTCACCATGTACTGAGGGCAGCACTTTATGGTCAAGTTACTTCTCTCTCAGATTTGAATTCCTCAATGGAATCTCTGCCACATTCTTCGTTAACAAATATCAATTAATCTAAGGAATATATAGAGTTGGTATTCCACACAAATGTTCTTACTTGTGCAGGTAATCGAAAACTACAAACATATTTCTAAATGATATATAGTCAAATAGTGTCCATAGCCACTTTAAGAGTTCGGAATGTACACCATGCACCTCCAGCATCGGGGATCACAGGGGTCATAAAGTATCACCTGTCCACGCAATTGTTATATGGGTCAGATTTTCAGAAAATGTACAATTCACCTTCACCAATCTTATCAAATAACCCAAATTTCAGACGAAAATAAAGTTCAAAATACAGTTCAACCTAACCAAACAGATTACTAGTATCAATTCAATGTCGAATATGCTCGAATTTACCTAGGATTGACCAAATTGCAGCCAAATTAAGCAGAATTTAGTAAATGTGTACAGCTGCCGATTGTACATTTTCTGAAAATCTGACCTATTAGCTGAGATACAAATCAGAGTTGTAGGTGCGTAATGATGTATGGGCCGACTCTATAGTAAATACATGCATATAGAATACAACTTGTATTAGGCAAAAAAAAAATAGGTGTGTTTCCGATTTATCTGGCTGAAAACTAGGTTGGGGGGGGGTAACTTTTTTTTTTTTGTTAATTCTTTTTGTTTGGAAACCACCTCCCAGGAACTGAAAAAAATGTTTTTTTCATAACAATAGTTGTTTTGAACATGGGAAATGTGCCTTTTGACAGTTCCGGGTTAGGAAAACCCGTTTTCCGCTTTTATAAGTTTTTTTTGAAAATCCAAAAAAAGTAAGATATGATGGGGAAAAAATCAGGTATGGTAAAATTTTTTTTAGGTAGGGTAAGGTTTTTCTAGGTAGGGGGGGGGGGGGGGGGGTAAATCGGAAACACACCTATCTTTTTTTGGCCTTATTGCAATGAAGGATATTAATGTTAATTTCATTACACCTACATTGTTGAACTGAGGCACGTTATGGCGCGACTCCACTAGACAGAAAAACGCCGCCGAAAAAATGTTGTTGTTGCCCACCAATTTGTTGCCACAAATATCCATACAGAAACAACAGTTCCCAGAGAATTTGGCAACGCATCTGACACTCCTCCATTTGCGTTTTCATTGCAAACATGACATGAACTGATGTTAGTGGAGTTCCGCTATTATACAATTCTTTATGTTCCACAATTATAGGATAAAGATACTAAAGGAGTATCTTTCTTTTTTTAAAAGAGTATCTTTGGTATAAGAATACTGGAGTATCTTTGCCTTTGGTAAGAATACTATTGAAAGTGTCGCACAGGTCCTGCCTGTAATATGAAGGAGTGCACTGCATGATGGCAGATAGTTGCTGACAGAAGACATGGGTCAGATTTTCAGAAAATGTACAATTCACCTTCACCAATTCTCTCAAATAACCCAAATTTCAGACGAAAATCAAGTTCAAAATACAGTTCAACCTAACCAAATAGATTGCTAGAATCAATGCAATGCCACATACTCTCGAATTTACCTAGTATTGGCCAAATTGCAGCCTAATTTAGCAGAATATACTAAATGTGTACAGCTGCCAATTGTACATTTTCTGAAAATCTGACCCACATACTTTTTACAAGGTCCAAGGGTCGACAACCCCCCTCCCCTCCCCCCCCCCCACACACACACACTCCCCAACCCCATCCCCGACACACACCATGAAGTAGTATAAACCAGGCTGTTTATACAGGGTCATACCAACTAGACTCGTTGGTCACACTATAGGCCTCTTGACAGATTTCCGATCTCATTCTATGATACGAGATGTATTGGTTTCAAGCCCTTATCTTTCCCTACTCCTTCCTCTATAGCAGCAGCAACCTGTTGCGTCGCACAGGCATACCCCCCCCCCCCTATTAGAGCTACTCACGCAACCCTAATTTCGGGATTTCATTTATTAACAAAGCTTATATATGGTGTAGACTAACGATTGACATTCGTTCTTGACATACTAAAATTCGGCACCTTTATTTTAACCATTAGAAATAAAGTGTACATAGGTCAGATTTTCAGAAAATGTACAATTCAACTTCACCAATCTTCTCAAATAACCCAAATTTCAGACGAAAATAAAGTTCAAAATACAGTTCAACCTAAACAAATATATTGCTGGAATCAATGCAATGCCGAATATACTCGAATTTACCTAGTATTGACCAAATTGCAGCCTTCTTTAGCAGAATTTACTAAATATGTAGAGCTGCCAATTGTACATTTTCTGAAAATCTGACCCACATAGCCTACTGTTCCAGCATGGCAGAGATATATCAAACAACATTGTATTCTTATAATAAAGCAATATAAATTATTTTGCTTTAATCAACAAGCTTAAAGCTTTAATGCACGTCGCAGTTCCAGCTCATTATCTAGAAATTTCGGCAATACAATGAATAATCGGCAGAATATTGTTTTTCCTAGTTTGTTGCTTTAATTCTCTTGGCAGGCAAAGAATGATCTAGGATTCCATGGTCATCTTTTATATGATATTTTAATTGAAGTAACAGGTTTTAATTGCAGAATATCCAGTCATAGACCCAACGAACAAGGGTGTGGCAATATATTTTACTGTAAAGATATAAAGTATGACATGTTTTTCTAAGAATGTCATATCGAAGAAATCACATAGAAACACTTCAAGTTGATATGTGTATATAAACATATGGGTCAGATTTTCAGAAAATGTACAATTCACCTTCACCAATTCTCTCAAATAACCCAAATTTCAGACGAAAATCAAGTTCAAAATACAGTTCAACCTAACCAAATAGATTGCTAGTATCTATGCAATGCCAAATACTCTCGAATTTACCTAGTATTGGCCAAATCGCAGCCTAATTTAGCAGAATTTACTAAATGTGTACAGCTGCCAATTGTACATTTTCTGAAAATCTGACCCACATGTGTATTGGGGTCATGTATAGAGTAGCAAGATATGTTATCCATTCTCAGATATGCCCTGTCAAAACATATCCGTCGGCGATATCAATGAAACATGGGGCTATAAAAATCAAAGGATATGAAGTCATAAAAACCAGTCTCCTCCCTCTGTACCCGATCTGCCTTTCTCAGAAAAGGAACATCTAGAAATGAACCACACAAATCTCGGAGCTGTGAGCATGAGGCTATTGAGCGTTAGGATCCACAAAGAAACCTCGGAGTTATAATGGGAACGTCTTGGGCACGATGGAACTAGATGATTTATAAATTCAGAATATGCATGACATGTTTTGTTTAAGATGAGGGCTCCAATGAAGATAACAAAGTAAAAGCAAAATAAACAAAAAAAAACAAAAAATAAACAAAGTAAAAGTAAACGTGGGTGCAAAAAGGAATGCTATGAGTGAGATCTTAGAGTAATATCAATGTGATAATTTTGGGTCAGATTTTCAGAAAATGTACAATTCAGCTTCGCCAATCTTCTCAAATATCCTAAATTTCAGACGAAAATAAAGTTCAAAATACAGTTCAACCTAACCAAACAGATTGCTAGAATCAATGCCATGCCGAATATACTCGAATTTACAAAATATTGGCCAAATTGCAGCTTAATTAAGCATAATTTACTAAATGTGTGCAGCTGCCAATTGTACATTTTCTGAAAATCTGACCCTATTACTCTAAGATCAAGTCCAGTGCCTTATTATACGGGCGATAATTGAAGGTGATGCCGTAGAAAAGCTAAGGCAGTGAGCTGGCCCTGACTGAGAGGAGCTGCTCTAGGGAGCAGCAATTAGCAGGTGTGGTATGTTTACCTTGGACACCAGGTGTCGCGCAGGTGCACCTGGCCTCCAAAAGGTGCAGATTCCTTCACATTCAGGGGTTAGAGGTTTATATGGGGATGAAAACGCTTTATAAATCATCCCTGAGTAATGGCTTCTTTTCAAGAGAAACGCCAATGTTTTACTGTTTTTCCCACTCTGGGCGTTTACTTCCTTTCTTCAAGTCTGAAGCCATTAGTATAACAAATGGTCAATGGCTTTATCTGTTGAACAATTTGTGCACAAGTGAGAACAGACAGTGAGTGTTTATCTCTATGTGGCTGAGGGGCGCTATTACAGCCAGGTTTCAACATACCCTGGTCTATGTTGTTACATAGGCTGCCGTACATGTATCCAGCAATAAGCGCTTATCTGCCATAGCTTGCCATGCCAGATATGTTACCTGCTCCAGGCTCCTGCTGGCCACGTTTCAACCCACTTCACTAGTTCCTTTTTTCCTCTCTGAAACCTCTGCTTTTTTGGGGGAATATTTTCATAATATATATCTTAAATATCTCATCTATTCAGATATAATTATGTAATGAACTGCAGATTTATGGGCACGAGTCCCCTGAAAGGAAGCAACAAACAAGGATAAATTTGTTTGACCAGGTTTATTGACCCCGAAACACAGTTACAAGCGTAAAGTGCAAGAGCTTAGTTTGAACAAGAACCATTTCTGTACGTGTGTAATACAGGAGCGTGACGTCATCAATTGTTCTGACGTCATCAATGACGGCGATATTGACCAATCACAGACGAGCATTCTTATAGCCGTGACTCTGGATCCCACACATTCAGAATAAACCATCGCGGTCGTAAACTGCTTCTGTCAGCCTAAATACAAGTGTAAGAATGACGATTTTCTATATTTCCAAGTGGTAGTATAGATAAAGAACTGTACTTGAGGTCAAGAACTACTCGTGTAATTTAATGCAATTAATTTTGCATATTGTTGGTTACAATATTAAGGAGTCCTGATGCCTAAATCGACAAATCAACAAACTGACATAACCATTTCTTATGATCGACAAACAACTTAGACCCTTTCTTAGAGGGGCAAATCGACATTGGGAATTCTGGGGACAAGGGACAAATGCTCATCATTAGCGTGACAAATCAACATTTTAAGGGGTAAAATCGACAAACTGACATAGTCATTTCTTATGATTGACAAATGACATAGACCCTTTCTTAGAGCGACAAATTGACAGGGGATTCTGGGGACAAGGGACAAATGCTCATCCTTAGCGGGACAAATCGACACAGGACCCCCCCCCCCCCTATCAGGAGCCCTAAATTAGGTGTAAACTCGAGCCATTGAATCACACTTGTAGTTCTAACCTCTTGTACAGTTCTGTCTAAATGTCACCCCCTCCACCACCTCCCCCGGATCCTTTTGCGCCGCCTTCCTCTTATGAAGTAGATCTGGGCCATAGAGCTGCAACTATGTACTATAGTCTGTCTAAAAAGTAGTTGACACATGATTCCTTAGTTCCTTTAAGGGGAGGGAAAAGTGGGGGAGTTTTAACTTCAAACCTTTGCCCCCTGAATCACCGTTTGTGACCGACCATGGCCGTTTGCGACCGACCATGGCAAAATATACAGCTGCATCGTATTGCGCTGCCTCTGTTCTATGTGCAGCAGCTGTTTTTTTGCTTATAAGGAAGGAAGAGCTGGTTATATTGGCCCTGTTACTCCATGGTTGATTGCAATGAGCGACTCCCTGGGCAAAGGATTGACAGGTCCTTGTCATAAATAGAAATACAAAATCTCCCACTTTTCCCTCCCCTTAAAGGGCCTAAGGAATCACGTTTCAACTACTTTTTTGACAGACTATAGCTCTATGAACTGGGCAATCTATGCCATGAGCATCTATAAAAGCAGCCGTCAAATTAATATCTACTGCTTATATGTGATGTGTTTCAGGAAAATGAGTCACAAGTCGCAAAAAATGGATTTTGAGATATCATTATATTTGAAAAGAGGAGATCGAGACGATTCCAATGATAGTAAACAGTCTAATAATCTAATAATTATTTCTATATTTTAAGTTTGATATTTTTGTTTTTGGGAAAAAGACTTTGCACTACTTCTTGGGGGCAATAACCAGTAAAGTGATTAAATTTACTCTATAAGATTACCATAGCTATGCATGAATATATTTCACACACTGTCGTGAATTTTGGTACATGTGTTCATGCTATAGACAGCGTTAAGCACCCCAAAAATAAAAACATTCACACAAAGACATCTTGTGAATAAAACACTTTGAGAAATAGGAATTTTGCGACTTATGACTCATTTCCCTGAAACATATCACATATGTGGTTCCAGTTAAATGTGTTTCTCTACCTGCACTCCATCCACCCTGTATCCACTGCAACACGGGTGGAGGAGGAGGAGGAGGAGGCCGATGATTCAAACCATTTCAACTGCAGTAAAATACAGGTTATCTGGCTTGGCTTAAATACTGAAGGTTTTGATCATTATTATTATAGTGTATGAACCCAAAGTGCTCGCAAAATGTGTATGGATAGACTGATGTAGCTTGATGTTAAAAGTTACAAGTTATTAACGCATAATGTATATATATGCGAATCTCGGGAAATACCTGATGTGTTGAAATATTTATATGGGTCAGATTTTCAGAAAATGTACAATTGGCAGCTGTACACATTTACTAAATTCTGCAAAATTAGGCTGCATTTTGGTCAATACCAGGTAAATTCGAGTATATTTGGCATTGCATTGATTCTAGCGATCGGTTTGGTTAGGTTGAACTGTATTTTTAACTTAATTTCCGTCTGAAATTTGGGTTATTTGAGAAGATTGGCGAAGTTTAATTGTACATTTTCAGAAAATCTAACCCTCATGTTCTATCAGTTATAGGAGGCGGATGATTAGAGTGATTTAACGCATTTAATTATGTTAACGTATACATGGGGAAGCCGTCAAAAATCCTGGAGAAACATAAAATGTCATCTTAAATCAACTAATGATTGGTTTGGTTAATCAATTGTATGTCCTCCATTACTTTGGTTAAGAGTAGAAACTCAAATGTAAATAATGAATTGTGTACGATGTGTATTTTACCTGTCGAGTGGTGGACCTGTTCCTTGTATTGAGGAGAAAAACTCAGAAAAATCGATGTGTTTACTATGTCTATTACATTTCTAATGTTAACATGTACCCTATCATATATTATACTTATTTCATAGTCGATGTTAAAAAAGGTAATCAAAATTGACACTCTTTGTCTAATAATCTACTTCTCTCGATGTGACTTTTCCAGGGATTCCACGAAATTATCATTGTATGAAAATGGACCCAATAAAATTTATTAAAAAAAAAAGATTGACCGCCTGGCTTTGTTTACAATCTACACTGTCAATCGGGCGTGTGGGGCATGTACATACTCTGGTCGCTATGCTGGGCCCTCACTCAGTAATGGATAGGATACGAAGTTAGATAAGAGGTGAAATAAAAAAATGCATCCATTGACTGAATGTAAGTTGTATAGTTAAATAGTTATTTTAATAAGAAGGAAATGTGATAACAACAGTCGGAAAGAACAGTCTCAGAGTGAAATAAAGGTAAACCTTTGTCACTCTAGGTCCAAACCCTCAGATCAGATAAGAATGCTATGTCAGCCTACTTCGCTAATCGGTTTCTTGTTCTAAAACTCGGCTTTTTAATGGGAATATAATGACATTTTGCCGTCTTAATCGAATTATAATGACTCTCTGCGGTTTGAGGCGAGAGGCTTTCCCTTCATTTGAAGGGACTCTCTCAAGTGTGGGCCTAGACTGTTGTGTTATTTTGGGGCAGACCAATAGTCTAAATCTGCCTCCTCCTCATGTTAGAAGACACCCGAAGACGTTTAATAAGAACTTGTTGGACTTGTTGTGTGAAATATGAGGACATGGCGCACCTGAGATTGTCCTGCATGGTTATGAACCATATGTGATGTCTTTCAGGAAAATGAGTCATAAGTCGGAAAAAAATGATTTTGAGATATCATCATATCTGAAAAGATGAGATAAAGCTGATTCCAATGATAGGAAACAGTCTAATAATCTTATAAAGTATTTCTAGATTTTAAGTTTGATATTTTCGTTTTTAAAAAAAAAAGTTTCCAATATTTCTTGGGTCAATAAACAGTAAAGTAACTAAATGGAGTCCATATGAGGACCTGTAAAACTAAAGTATATATTACATGTATTGTCAATTCAATTCAATTCAAAGCATTTTTTATTTATACAAGAAAGGTGTACAAAAAGGAGCCCCGTCCTGAAATTTGATACAATAATTGATATAGCTATAAGTGATAAACTCCTCAAAAATCAGAACATTCCAATGATGTGATCTTGTGAAAAAAACACTTTGAAAAATATCAATTTTGCGACTTTTGACTCATTTTCCTAAAACACATCACATATGTGTTTGTATGTAAAACCACCTTCATATGCCTATGTACACAACCTATTCATCAACACCGCCCAATGTGCGGCAAATGCAGGCATAATTATGACAATGTAACTAGATAGTCTGCCTTCTGGCTGGGTGTACAGACACAATCCGTTTACAATAGCCAGACAGGAGCCGGCTCTATCAACGTCTGTCTCCAGCATCCCTCACTCCCTACATGGGTCAGGTTTTCAGAAAGTGTACAATTCAACTTCGCCAATCTTCTCAAATAACCCAAATTTTAGACGAAAATAAAGTTTAAAATACAGTTCAACCTAACCAAACTGATTGTTTAAATCAACCCAATAGCAAATATACTCAGATATACCTAGTGTTGACCATTTTTTAGCCTAATTTACTAAATGTGTACAGCTGCCAATTGTACATTTTCTGAAAATCTGACCCACATCTATGTCATAAAGAAAAGAATCACACCCCCCGCTCACACATGAGCAACTAATGACTTGACATGAAACATTTATGTCTTCTTGGGCGATTGAATGTCGTGCGAATTCCCTACATGCTTTCAAAAAGATGGATATAAAATAAAATAATTTTTTTTCTCCTTTCATATCCAAATTTTAGAATTGGTGAATAAATAATCGAATCCTTCAACCAAAAATTTGATATGAAATCTGAATATTATTATCATAGAGTTGAGCATTTAAAAGACATTGTGAACTAATGTATGTATGTATGTGTATGTACTATTTTTATTTCCGTGAATACAGTTACATTATATCGGAAAAAGGAATAAAGTTATACATCTTATATAACAAAACTTTCAAGAACTCCTGGTTTTCCAAGTCTTCCTAAATTACAAGGATGGTGGAAGAATAGTATTGTTTGATTGAAATTCCACAATGTTTAGATGTTGAGTATTAAATAATACAACAAGTGACGTGGGTACACAACATATACTTATATGGGAACTATCGGAGTGTAGTTCAATAAGAAATTTTTAACATTATTATATTACAAAATTACAAAATTACAGTACAACACATAATATTTTCATTGAGTTATTCCAATATCAATTACTTATTATGTTTGAGATAATAATACAATCTCATTATAATTTTTACATAGGAGCTAGACTATACTTACGGTCTATTACCTTTGAACATTTTGTTTGTTAATTAAGTATTAGTCAATTAAGTATTTGTTAATTAAGTATTAGTCAACGAGGAACTTTCAGGGTTCAAGGCATGAAACCGGATAATACTTTTAGTAAGCTACATGTTTGCGACGATTCAAACTATTATATATAGTTCATGGATCGACATTATTTTAATTATCAACTGATGACGTCATTAACATTGACTCATAAGAGTTATAGTCTCATTTACACAAAAACGTCCATTTTCGCGATGGTTTCTTTATAGCGGAGAGAAAGTCAGTGGCGGGGCGATAATATTTCTTTGGAAATTGGCCACAGTGGCTCGTCCCTAAGACTGCTGTTATTTGGGTCAGATCTTCAGAAAATGTACAATTGGTAGCTGTATACATTTAGTAAATTCTGCTAATCAAGGCTGCAATTTGGTCAATACTAGGTAAATTCAAGTATATTCGGCATTGCATTGATTCTCGCAATATATTTGGTAAGGTTGAACAGTATTTTGAAATTTATTTTCGTCTGACATTAGGGTTATTTGAGAGGATTGGTGAAACTGAATTGTACGTTTTCGGAAAATCTGGCCCATTTGTAGAAACCGTTTGATATTCCAGAGTCAAGGGGGAGTGACCCTAAGATGGTAGTTATTTCTTCTTCTTTTTTCTGATTTCCGTTTTTGAACTAAACACAATCAAAGACTTGTGCAAGACTAGCTAGAGGGGAAAAGTCCTAGCGCCAGTCCTAAAACCATTCACATGTATTTACATTGTACTGCGCGTGCAAAAATATTAGTTGAGTTGTATATGTTACATGTTTTGTAGTTTCACATGGTAGTGTGGGAAGGGATAGAGGTTGAGGTACAGGTGGTACTTAGGGGTTAACAAGTTCAGGACTGAAACAGACATGGGTCAGATTTTGAGAAAATGTACAATTGACAGCTGTACACATTTAGGAAATTCTCCTAAATTAGGCTGAAAAATGAAGAATACAGGGTGTATTTGAATATATTTGCTATCGCATTGATGTAAAGTATCAGTTCTGTTATGTTAAACTGCATTTCGAAGCTCATTTTCATCTTAAATTTGGGTTATTTGGGAAGATTGGTGAAGCCGAATTGTACATTTTCTGGAGATCTGACTCACATGATCGTACACACTAATGAGCCAGGGGGAGAGTGAGGGGCTTGGTGGAGGTGACCCTGGAGGAGGGGGCAGTCACAGCTACACCTAAACCTCATTCTCCTTTGTGTTGGAAGCTTTGGGTTAATTTAAATATTAATCAGCCTGGGGTATTTAAACCTAGCGTGGGTAGGGATTGGGGCAGTCTTGGTTTGGAATTAAGTAACACAGTACCCTGGAGTACCTTCAGTGTCAGTGTATTACATATAGATCTTTGGACATCATCTTCAATAAACCTGGAACAGTACTTACATGTCTCCTTATTATTCCCCACCAGGATCTTTTAAACCTCAATAGGAATATCTTAACATATACCTCCCTGAACCCACACACATCGTTAGAGTTCAACTTTGTTGCCTAAGAATTAACCATCTCCAGCAGCATCAAGGACATTGCAAGGAATAAAACAAAATGGACCTAGACAAGGAACATCTAGAGGAAATAGGAAATAATCTTAAAATGCAGTATTAACAACATGTGCTCTTCCCATTAGGCGTGCGATGCTGTAATTCCTGCATCAAGCTCTTATCTGTGGTACCCATAGACCTGCCGGTATTTAACATACCGTGTGTCCGGTGCCCGGGGTGGGGCTGGAGAGGGGCCGCCGACGGGAAGGGGTCTGGTGGTCGAATAGGGTAAAAAAAATAGGTGTGTTTCCGATTTACTCCCCCCCCCCCCCCTACCTAGAAAAACCTTACCCTACCTAACTTTTTTTCACCGTACCTGATTTTTAAAAAATCATATCTTACTTTTTTGGGATTTTTTGACAAAAAAAGCTTAAGAAAGCAGGAAAACGGGTTTTCCTAACCCCGAACTGTCAAAAAGCACATTTCCCATGTTTAAAACAACTATTGTTATGAAATAGACATTTTTTTCAGTTCCTGGGAGGTGGTTTCAAAAAAAAAAAAGGTTTCAGCCAGATAAATCGGAAACACACCTATTATTTTTTTTTGGCCTAGGTAAAAATTAAAGCTAAATTATTATGTTCTGTTTGACGGTCAAATTCATGATCTAAATATTCAATTCAATTCAAGTATTCTTTATTGCAAAAATCGGTGTTGTGTACAATGAGGTGGACCAGCTTTCTAGATAGACTTGCGTCTAGGTAGGTCTTCCGCCGGGTGCCTGAAACTTGTTTGAACTTTAGGTTGGTTACATTTTCCTACGGTTTTCTAAATCTAATGTACAGTTAAGCTAATATGGCGATGAGAATGGTAATAATGAGTGATGTTATGGGCAAGATGAACTTCTATAACTAGTGTGAGATGAGTTTCATTAGATGGTAACGAATAATGGCACATACTTGGTCATATTAATTGTCCATGTATAATTCACACTTTGGTGTAGCTCTAGCTACATCGTTAATTGTTGTATGATATCAGAACCAATAGTGTAGCATAATTATAGTTCACCGTCATCAATCGCGTTATTCAGTGTTGACAGTGTATCAGAATTTTTACAGATATGGGTAGAAACTGCACTGGTGATATCTGCCAGTCAGGACATGATTTCATAGGTAAACAAACAGGACATGATTTCATAGGTAAACAAATATGGATAGAGATATTTGGAGAAATGTGTCGGTTAGGGGGGTGCCAGGGGGGAGGTTGGGCACTAGAACAAGTTACCTTCCCTCACACCGTGACAACCCCCTCACCATAATCCCCCTCCGTTGGGGGTGGGGGGTGGCGCAGTCACCCGATGGGGGGTCAGTTGATATGGGGTTGTGCGTGGTGGTTGGGGGATAAAATTTTCTCGGTGTATTTTTTGAATGAGTGTTTGTCTTCTATTTTGTGTGCCTCAGTGTGTAACTCATTCCATCTCGTTTGGCATTTAAAAATAACTGAGTTAGTGATTTTAGTTAATTTTGACTTAATAACTTTTAGGTTTTTCCTGCCAGGGGCATGGCTCCTGGTGGGTAGGTTTCTATCATCTAAATTATTTGGGTTTCTAGCAAGGTAGAAGGACATGTCCAGAATGTGTTTGTCCCTGCGGGCCTGTAGCGGCCAGATATTAAGTTTTTTATGCTCCAGGTCAACATTTTCAAATTTGGATTTGTTGAAGATTATTCGGAGGGCCTTATTCTGTTGGGATTGCAGTTTTTGTAGAATTGAGTTCGGGGCTGAATCATATATGAAGTCACAAAAATCGAAATTTGGAAGGATTGCCATTTTATATAGATCGTGTTTGGCTTTCATGGTTAGGGAGTCTTTTGCTCTATATAGTCCTGAGTCTAATTTTTGCCGAGACTAGATTGAGCGTATTGTTTGTGTGAATTTTGAAGGATAACATGTCGTCCAGAGTGAGGCCTAGGTATTTATATTCCTGTACCTGTTCGAGAGTCGTGTGTCCTAGTTCTAAAGTTTTCATGTGATTATTGTGTTTGTTCCTGGCAGGGGAGCTCAGTGCGAACGACATGGTTTTGCATTTTGAGGTATTCAATGATAGTTTGTTTACCGTGCACCAGGTGTACACATTATTTAAGTCGTGTATAGGAAAATAGGAACAGATGCTTAGAAAAACAACATGTATACTAAAAGGACAAAGGATCCACAAAGTAAAGTAGTTTATTACTGGAATTGGTCGTTGTTAAATGTCTGGCCTTTAATTGAAATTTTTAAAAAAATCCAAAAAATCAAGCGTTTGATACAACCACCCTGCCTCCTCGCCCACCCAACCCATCCTAGTAAAGTCTATACCCCCGCCCCCATATGTACAGGCACATTGCTGCATTACATGTAGATAATATCATAATTATGTGATGTGTTTCAGGAAAATGAGTCATAAGGCGCAAAAAATGGATTTTGAGATACCATCATATTTGAAAAGAGGATATCAAGCCGATTCTAATGATAGTAAACACCTAATAAGTATTTCTATATTTTAAGTTGGATATCTTTATTTTTGAAAAAAAAAGTTATTGATATTTTTTGGTGGATAATTACTTATAAAGTACCTAAATATACTCCATAAGATGATCTTCGGAATGCATAGATATATTTAATACATTGCCTTGAGATCTTGTACATGTATTAATGTTACTAGTGGGATTAAACATCCCAAAAATCAGAATATTCCAACAAAGGTATCTTATAAATAAATAACTTTGCAAAATATCCATTTTGCGACTTGTGACTCATTTTCCTAAAACACATCACATATTAAGGGTTGTACACGGATACATTGCGCTCAATGGTAGCCACCACTGCGCCGTATCTCTACACGTGTAGATTATTCTGCAGCATAATATATCATCTTTATGTTGGCACATCAACCAGTCAGATCCAACATGCCGCCGGCCTGCTATTCTCATCACTCACATTACATCTTGTTACCCACGGGGTGTAATAACATATAGGTAGAAATGTATTTGTTGTACTTTCATAAATGATTCCAAGTTAAATAAAAGAAATATCAATGATTATATTGAGTCAGGTCCAGACGGCCACATTCCTCGATTCCACATCCAGGGATAAGCTTAACCACAAGACTTATTAGACTTAAGGTACGATTCCACTGGCTCGCTTGTATATGGGCTCATGGATCACTCTTGCTGCGCTTGTTTAAAGGGTGCTTGTCATTCGCTCTAGGTTCGCTTTTATTTTTAGCGCAATACAAGCACAGAGCGATTCTACTGGTCCGCTTGTTTCCTATATGCAATCAATAGCAAATGGGTTTGTGCGCTCTTACTGCGCTCTTTGTCCGCTACTTTAACAGGTAGAAAGAGTGCTGTGTAGTTGCGCTCAAATCAAACACGTCAGATATAAGTGCAACGTCCTGCGCTCTTCTAAAGAAGTGCACATGGCATTTTTTATGAGCGTATAGAAAGCGCAGTAACCGATTCTATTAGACCGCTCTGGTTTCGCTCTAAGTTCGCTTGTTAAGTGCTCTGGGAAATAAAAAGAGCGGGCCATGAGCGGTCCAAAAGGCTGCGTTTCCACTGGCTCGCTCTTTTGGACCGCTCATGGCCCGCTCTTTTTTATTGTCTTGAGCGCATAACAAGCGAAGATTGAGCGAAACCAGAGCGGTCTAATGGAATTGGTTACTGCGCTCTATGTACGCTCTAAAAAGTGGCTATGTGCGCTTCTTTAGAAGAGGACGTTGCACTCATATTTGTTGTGTTTGATATGAGCGCAACTACATGGCGCTTTTTATGCCTGTTAAAGAAGCGGTCCAAGAGCGCAGTGAGAGCGCACCAATGCATTTGCTATTGAATTCAGAAGGAAACAAGCGGACCAGTAGAATCGCTCTGTGCGCTTGTATTGCGCTAAAAATATTAGCGGATGAAGAGCGAATGACAAGCGCAATATAAATGAGCGCAGCAAGAGCGAGCCATGAGCACATATAGAAGCGAGCCAGTGGAATCGTACCTTTAGGCTAAAAGTGTTAATGACCCCTAAATCTTAGGAGTCCGAAACTGCCTTCTGAACCTGACTGTTGACCGACAGCCATCATATAAATGCATCCAAGGTCTTGAATGAGCATAGTTCACATCCTGACATATATATGGGTCAGATTTTGAGATAATGTAAAATTGACAGCTCTACACATTTAGGAAATTCTCCTGAATTAGGCTGAAAAATGAAGAATACCGGGTCTATTTGAGTATATTTGGTATAGCATTGATTCAAAATATCAGTTCTCTTATGTTAAACTGCATTTTGAAGCTCATTTTCATCTTAAATGTGGGTTATTTGAGAGGATTGGTGAAGGCGAATTGTACATTTTCTGAAAATCTGACCCATATATACTGATGACTACAGCTGTTTATTAGCTTGATAAAAACTCTCCCATGTTCTTACCTGAAGTCAAGGGCAGCAGGACGGGGAGGAGTATCCAGATTGCCATCCACCTGTTTGTATCCATGGTAACAAAAACTACACAGTGGTCCAAAATATTTCTACTAAGAGTAAGCAGCCTCCTTCATGTGGAATGCACTCACTCACTTCCCGTTCTTTTGATATCTGTCCTTTGCTCCCAATATCAGAGGTAATGTTCACCTCAAGGAAATTGCCAAATTACTTTTGGCTAACTTTTTGGCAAGTTTATTATCAAAATCGGCTCCCCAGTCCAGCCAATCAACTTAAGCGTTTATTCCAGCGTTGTTTAAAATGTCGCTCGTATTTAATGCCAGCTTTTTCCACTTTCCCAAGGCGAGAAATATTCGTTGGGTCGAGTCAAACTGAAGGGTGTCAGTGAAAGATCGATCCTGAAAAAGATATTTAAAATGTGTTAATCCATCAGAAATATACAAACGATAAACATATTCATGAGTTATTCTGTCAGATACAGGTATTCACTTTTTAGGATCGACTTATAAATCACATATAGCCACATATATGTGCACGGATGAAGCGTGAGAGCGCTTTGTTAACGACCGGAGGAGCATTCCGTATATAACCAGTCACGATTCAGTCGAGCAGAAGAGGAGAGGGAGAGATGCAAGGATCGGATGATGCATAACAAATTATGGTGATATATGATAGACAGGGAGTACATATAGCGGCATGATGGGGGTGGGAGTGAAGTGTGTGTGTGTGTGGGGTGGGGGGGGGGGCGGGGTCTCCATATGCACCTTTTCAGGATGTATGTAATAGTTTTATTTCTCTTTTTATATATACAGTTACAATTTTGTATAAAATAAAGGAAAATGGATTTGTGCCCTTCTGTGACTGAACATAGGTTTTCCTGTACTTCCTTTCCGCATAAAGTGTGATTTTCTATTTCTTTAAAGTTCAAGTTCTATTTCTTTTAAGTTCAGTTTCAAGATTGCAAATTCCAGGAAATGAAACGGTCAGTATTAATCTTTAAAATTGCTTTCCAAGGCACCTATAGCTATTCTATATTGAGAATCGTGTCGATGCCCCGTGTAGTTTTCATGGCTCTTTCATATCTATAGGGATGTGTCTGGATGGTTCAATTTATACCTGAGCTCTGCGCCGACGACTATGAAAAACGATGAAATAATATTAATAATAATTTGGTGGGGCAAAAATGTAAAAGAAAATGAATTTATTGTGAGTATTGTCTAAGATAATACCCCCTTGCACCCCCTTGGCCGCCAGTCTGCACACAATAGCCTGGTGGAGGCATACGTGGGCCAGATTGTCAGAAAGTGTACAATTGGTAGCTCTACACATTTAGTCAATTCTCCTAAATTAGGCTGAAAAATGAAGAATACCGGGTATATCTGAGTATATTTGGTATCGCATTGATTTAAAGTATCAGTTCTGTTATGTTAAACTGCATTTTGAAGTTCATTCATGTCTTAAATATGGGTTATTTGAGAAAATTAGAGAAGGCGAATTGTACATTTTCCCAAAATCTGACCCATGTGCAGCAGCAGCAGGGGGAGTGAGCATATTATTATTATAGAGAGTGATAAAGACTTGGCTGCTGGTGGATCTACTACACTTACACGTCCTGCTGGCACTAACCTGGCCGGGCTACGTACCCTACAGGAGCAGTGTACTGGGGAAACTGGTGGTCTCTCCACCTCCACCTTACCATATCGATACCATTGTTCTCATATATACCCGCAGCGGTACACATTCAGTAAATTCTGCTAAATTAAGCTGCAATTTGGTCAATACTAGGTAAATTCGAATATATTCGGCATTGCATTGATTCTAGCGATCTGTTTGGTTAGATTGAACTGTCTTTTGAACTTCATTTTCGTCTGAAATTTGGGTTATTAGAGAAGATAAGCTAAGTTGAATTGTACATTTTCTGAAAATCTGACCCATATACTTTCGTGACTGCATAGATTCCGTTCTCCGAATTGTATACGACTATCCCCAGTGAAGGTAAATCATGTATTTCAGGAACTTTCTTGGGTTTCTTATAAAGCCGCGGTCCTCATGAACCCTTGATAGGATGAATGAATAACTCATCAAAACCTTAAGTACCAACTATATATTATGTACATGGAACAATAAATATCGACCTCCAAGCCAGAAACTTAGAGAGTCGTATCCTGCGCAATGACCAAATGGGTCAGATTTTCAGAAAATGTACAATTAGCAGCTCTACCCATTTAGGAAATTCTCCTAAATTAGGCTGAAAAATGATGAATATCGGGTATATCTGATTATATTTGGTATCATATTGATTTAAAGTATCACTTCTGTTATGTTAAACTGCATTTTGAAGCTCATTTTTGTCTTAAATGTGGGTTATTTGGGAGGATTGGTGAAGGCGAATTGTACATTTTCTGAAGATCTGACCCAGATGCCTGTCGGTATACAGGGACTGTTCTAAGAGTGTGGTGGCTACCGGGACTGTTCTAAGAGTGTGGTGGCTACCGGGTGATGAAACCCTGGAGGAGTGCGGAAGGGCGGGGTTGCGGTAGATCGAGTGGCCATATGCTTGGCACAGGGAGGCCGCAATATGTCGTTTTAATAGTTTATAATGGACCTATATCAACTGTTCGTGTTACCTTTATATAAGTAGAGTGTTGGTGTTTTTAAATATATATTAGTGTTAAGTCATGCGATTGTTTTTCAGAAAATGTACAATCGGCAGCTCTCCATATTTAGTAAATCCTGCTAAATTAGGCTGGAATTTGGTCAATACTAAGTAAATTCCAGTATATTCGGCATTGCATTGATTCTAGCAATCTGTTTGGTTAGGTTGAACTGTATTTTAAACTTCATTTTTGTCCAGAATTTGGGTTATTTGAGAGTATTGGTGAAGTTGAATTGTACATTTTCTGAAAATCTGACCCTCATGCGATTGTTCGATTGTTTACACAGTTTATTGTTGTCAGATGAATTTTGATACACAAAGTCATTGGTAAAAACTAATAAATCTCTCAATGTTTTTCCATACGGAGCTGTCACAAAAATTGGCGTAAAATATGTGTTTGTATAATGCTGGAATGGATTTGTTTTTATTGTGGGAATTTGAACATGTTTCCCAAAATGACCGAAAATATAGTTTGAATTTTCATACTCCTTGTAAAATATCTAAGAGTTTTTATGCAAATATGGGTCAGATTTTGAGAAAATGTACAATTGACAGCTGTACACATTTAGGAAATTCTCATAAATTAGGCTGAAAAATGAAGAATACCGGGTATATCTGAGTATATTTGGTATCGCATTGATGTAAAGTATCAGTTCTGTTATGTTAAACTGCATTTCGAAGCTCATTTTCATCTTAAATTTGGGTTATTTGGGAAGATTGGTGAAGCCGAATTGTACATTTTCTGGAGATCTGACTCATATAAAAACCCTAATGAGATTGACTTTCACTTCATATAGTTCATCTTCGTGTAATGGACATCGGTCTTCCACAGTTGCCAAGCAGGAGTTAAACTAGTGCGAATCTGGATATAACCTTGCAGTCTCCACAGATCTAGCCCCCAAAATATTATAAGGGTCAGATTTTCAGAAAATGTACAATTTGCCTTCACCAATCCTCTCAAATAACCCACATTTAAGACAGAAATGAGCTTCTAAATGCAGTTTAACATAACAGAACTGATACTTTAACTCAATGCGATCCCAAATATACTCAGATATACTCGGTATTCCTCATTTTTCCGCCTAATTTAGCAAAGTTGTCTAAATTTGTACAGCTGCCAATTGTACATTTTCCGAAAATCTGACCCATAAAGATAACAAGGACAACGTGTGGTAAACCCAGAATATTTCTTGGGCTACATTGATATTGAGGGTAATTCATACAGGTTTATTATACATGCTTTCAATCATCAAAGTAGAAAAAAATCGAGTCATAAATTTGAATTTTACCGGTAATCTTCACGTAAATCACTAGTGACATACGCACTATGCGTAAATCACTCTAAATGTACGTTGTTTTCAGAGCAATGCGTGTATAATAAATCACAATATCATTAGATATTCGTCAAAGCAAATGCACACACCTCAACGACTTGGTATAACTGCCAATGCATGTTATACCATGGAACAGAACCATTGACATTGCTAATAATCTCAATCATTCTGTATCAAAATAAGTTTACAGCTGTAGACCAGTGAGTAGCGGCTGCGAGTTGCGTCTTGGGGTGACGATTATGATTGCTGTTCAACATTATTATGGATATTTTGTTTTTCAAATGACCAGTATTCCCTGATCTGACCCATTGCAAAAGCCACCCATCGTCCCGTCCCCACACCCGTCCCGTCCCGGCCGTGTAGGCTGACTGTACAGCTCTACACGGCACAACAAGTAGAGGATGAAAAAATAAAAATTAGGGCACACTACGAGCCTTGAACTCCCAACCCTTAGGTCTGGAGGCGAGACCTCTGCCACTGAGCTAGCTGCCTTAGTTGGGAGTGTAGGGCTTGATTGTAGGAGTCATACGCCTAGGGTGACTCATGCTGAGTGAGTCTTAAATAGAAAATTCACTACAGCTAATAGAATTTGTAAGTTAGCTAAGATTTTTCTTCATAATCGTGTCTAGGGGATCAATATCTATGAGAATCAGTCACTGGTTTGGAGCCTGCAACTTGTTTTCTATGCAAACAGGTCGATATTGCCTGACTCCCATACATGGTCCTTGCTGAACCTGACGGGCCTGATGTCACTCCTGAAAGGTTAAAAAGTAGGCCACGGCCTCGGCCGCGGGATTGTGATGCTTCGTCAAGGAAGAAAATGGAAAATGGAGAAAACTATTTTCGGATCTGTCGGATCTGATAGATCATAACAAATAGTCTATTAATATTTTACCTATTGTAACTCGGTTAAACCAACGAGTAGGTTGATATATAAGGAGAAGTGTTAAGGTAACATATCAATAGGGGATTTGCATAGCCGCCATTTTGAATCTTGATTCGCATGGATTTATGGAGTAAGGGTACAGTCTAAAACCTATGGAAAAACATGCCATGTTCAGCATGGATTATTTATCAATGATCTAATGTCAATATCCATGTGTTATACATGTTTCCATAACACAAGCCTCCATTTTTCCCATCATGCATTTGGTTTTCATGGATCATTTATAAAGGCTGTGATATTGGTGAAAACATTCTTGCAATTTTCGATAAAATGTTGCCAAATATTTGTATGACAGATTTCATCAGAATCCATCCCAGCATGCACATGTGCACTGCAGTAGACATGCGCAGTGAGACATGCAACTCCCCTATTAGTAAAACGTTCAGCAGTTGTATTCGAATTACATTTATCATAGTGAGTGAGAAGATAGCAAAATATAGATCCCCAATTAAAACATGATGCAGAAGAAGGGCATATGTACTTCTTGATGTAGAATTGTCCTGGAAGGTGGAAGAGATTTGTGACATATTGAATAAAAGAAGTTGTCGTAAAAACAAACAAAAAATAATCGAAAGGAATAGGTTACCACATTTCGTTATCGTGTACTAATTACTGCACCAATCAGGTGCAGAGTGATCCACAATTCTTACATTTAAAACGATGGATATACTTGAATTAAATACTTGGGTCAGATTTTCAGAAAATGTACAATTTGCAGCACTACACATTTAGTAAATTCTCCTAAATTAGGTTGAAAAATGATGAATACCAGGTATATCTGAGTATATTTGGTATCGCATTGATTTAAAGTATCAGTTCTGTTATGTTAAACTGCATTTTGAAGCTCATTTTTGTCTTAAATGTGGGTTATTTGAGAGGATTGGTGAAGGCGAATTGTACATTTTCTGAAAATCTGACCCAAATCTGACCCAAATACTAGGCTGTGAGAAGTAAAACGGATAAACCACTTGATAAGGATTAAATGTCTCCATGATACGTAATCGTGATGTGTTTCAGGAAAATGAGTCATAAGTCGCAAAAACTGGATTTTGAGATACCATTAAAACGAAAGGATATATTACATAGATTGTCCTGAAATTTGATACATCGATTGATATAGCTATAAGTGATAAACCCTCCAAAAAGTAGAACATTCCAATAATGTGATCTTGTGAAAAAAACACTTTGAAAAATATCAATTTTGCGACTTATGACTCATTTTCCTGAAACACATCACACTATAAGAAAGGAGATGGAAGATACAAATGGTGCACATATGTGATCTGTTTTAGGAAAATGAGTATTGAGTCGCAAAACATAGATTTTGAGATTCCATTGTATTTGAAAAGATGAGATCAAGCTGATTCCAATGATGGTAAACATTAAAGATATTAAATAAGTATTTCTATATTTTAAGTTTAATAATTTTATTTCTGAAAAAAAAACAGTTTTCAATATTTTGGGGTGAACAATTAATAGCAATATAAGGTAAATGTACTCCATAGGATGATCTTAGAAATGCAAGGATATATTTAATACACTATCCAGAAATTTGGTTCATGTATTCATAAGCTGGATAAATAAAATCATTAAAAAAAAAAAAAAAAATAAGACCTATCTCATTGAATACTCCATAAATGAAAACATTCCAAAAAGGAGATCTTGTAAATAAATGACTTTTAAAAATATGAATTTTGTGACTTATGACTCATTTCCCTAAAACACATCACATATTATGCCACTATTATCCCATGTTCCATCCATAATCATATAATTCAGGTCTGCTGCTGCTCAGCCTATGATACATGCCCACACGTGATGATTATATGGGTCAGATTTTCAGAAAATGCACAATTGGCAGCTGTACACATTTAGTAAATTCTGCTAAATTAGGCTGCAATTTGGTCAATATTAGGTAAATTCGAGTATATTCGGCATTGCATTGATTCAACCAATCTGTTTGGTTAGGTTGAACTGTATTTTGAACTTTATTTTCATCTGAAATTTGGGTTATTTGAGAGGAATGGCGAAGTTGAATTGTACATTTTCTGAAAGTCTGACCCAGTCAGGTTCAGAAGGCAGTTGTGGTCACCTAAGTTTTAGGGAGTCATTAACATTTTAGCCTTAGTCTTAGCCTTGCGGTTAAGCTTATCGCTGGATGTGGAATCGAGGAATGTGGCCGTCTGGACCTAACTGGTCCCACATGCAGTTGTTACTAACTCGCTCTGCCGATAGCATCCAGTACATAGTAACATTCTAAAGGCTTTAAATGAACCTTAGAGTAATTACTCTAAGAATGAACTTGTGGCATGTGAAACTAAAGGTCCTCGTCAAGCCAATATAAAGCACAACACAGCATAGAAATAATCTATCACAGAAATGTGTAGAAAGGAGAAGATTTCACACTCAAAACAAATGATTACATGATTCACATTTAAATTAGCATCAAAATGTGAGACAGTACCGTACAGCAACAAGCCATGTTTGTGGGTCAGATTTTCAGAAAATGTACAATTCGCCTTCACCAATCCTCTCAAATAACCCACATTTAAGACAAAAATGAGCTTCAAAATGCAGTTTAACATAACAGAACCGATAGGTTAAATCAATGCGATACCAAATATACTCAGATATACCAGGTATTCATAATTTTTCAGCCTAATTTAGCAGAATTTCCTAAATCTGTAGATCTTCCAATTGTACATTTTCTGAAAATCTGACCCACGTACACTACAAGTCTAGAGGTTAAAGTCCTACCTTCGAGCTTGATTTAATGCACGAAGTGTCCTTGTCTTATGTCACTGAGGCTATCTGATATGCATGGAGTCCTACTATGACCCTTAAGAATTCCTGATTAACTCCAAATGTGGATGTGTTGGGCAATAATTCGTTCAGCGCTGGGCTGATCATGTCAGATAGAATGGGACATAGATCACACAAGAGCAACCACTAACCGCCAGATGAATGAGTGGGATAATCGTATCTGGTGGAACGCGTATACACGGAGGGGTGAGTGATATACCGTAGGAAATAATCTGTATTCCAACCTGCAGTGGGAATGATACACTGAGAGCGAAGAGAAAAAACTTGCATTTAAACCATGCAGTGTAGGAATCCATAAAAAATGAATTATGTGTAAATTGATGCCAACTGCGGCCACAGTTTAAATCCAGTACCATTGAACTTTAATGTATCCATCATGACTTCTCGAAACTATTTCAAAATGCGATCTGTAAAATATTGGTGTGTCTTCCTGAACTTATAACCGACGATGAGATTTTAGCGAAGATGTGTGTATGATACGCCAAACGGCGGGATTATTATATTACTATCCCAGACTCCGGCAACATTCCCCGTCTCCGTATAATTATCATATATATAATAATATAGGTGAGGTCTCGGTGAATGGTTAATGCACAGTCCAGTGAGCAGGCTTAGAGATGATGCACTTATACAAAATAAAAATATCCGACACTTTCACACCACAGGCCCACCACAGTGGATCAGTCTAGGTCCAAAGTTGAGAGAGTCCCTTCAAACGAAGGGAAAGCCACTCGCCTCAAACCGCTAAGTGCCATTATGATTCCATTAAGACCGCAAAATGTCATTATATTCCCATTAAAACCCCGAGCCATAGGCGAGAAAACGTATTAGTGAAGTAGGCTGACATACCATTCTTATCTGATCTGAAGGTTTGGACCTGGAGTGGGATAAGCTGTTCAATGTCTCAATCGTGGACTGATAATTCCTATGATGAGTTCTTCTTAATAACTGACATAATTCAAAGTGTTGCCTTGTCTTGCACTGATTTAATGGCTTAAATAAGAATCAATGGTTGCAGACATCAGAGATGATCAATGTTGGGATACATCCTCCGTCACCCTTGTTGAACCAATTCCCTAGCAATGGAGGGAAACGTGGTGGTGGCACCAGTTCAATATTGATACAATAATATTTCCAGAAGAGTACTTTTTCTCAAGTTCATACAGCTCCATTGTGACTTGATGGTGCCTGAAACTAATTTTAGAGTGATGATGATGTGACGAATAATCTATGATGTTCAAGACGACCTCATCTCATGGTAAGAAGAATATATATGCTGGATATATACTCAGCTCCTGATGAATAAGTGAAGGCAAAGGATGCATGGTAGGACGAGGGACTGGTGTCTGAACCCTTCCGCGTCTCCTTTAAGACTGATCGCAGGGTAGCTTATACACACCTCTCGCTCCAACTCTAGGAGAAGAAGGAGGAGGAGGAGGAGGAGGAGGAGGAGGCAGGGCAGAAGTCGGACTGTATGGGGTAGAAAGAGAGAGGTTTCCAAGGTTTCATAGCAGGCAGGAACACCGGCACGAATTCCAAAATTCGTGCCGATGCAAATTGATATTTGATATTTGAAGGCAGTCCTTATCATGTTTGTGTAATACTGTCTTTACGTAATTTAATTACATATATTCCTTCAAATGATGTATCATTTATATTATTGAGATTATCTCTTCATACCACTATTAACTTCTGCATTGTCATCTCGCGGAATATGTTCCATAGTATTGTAACACATTTTTTGTAACATCAGGCGTCAGAATAGCGTCAGTGATGTAATGTCCTAAGTCCTGAATAAAGATATTTTACAAATCAAATCAATCAAAAGTCCGATCCCCCGTGTCTGTAGCTTTCCTACTGCACAGTACCTAACTCCCAAACCACTTATTTATACATAATTATGATATATGAATCAGATTTTCCGAAAATGTACAATTCACCTTCACCAATCTTCTCAAATAACCCAAATTTTAGACAAAAATAAAGTTCAAAAGACAGTTCAACCTAACCAAACAGATGGCTAGAATCAATGCAATGCCAAATATACTCAAATTTACCTAGTATTGACCAAATTACAGCTTAATTTAGCAGAATAAACTAAATGTGTTCAGCTGCCAATTGTACATTTTCTGAAAATCTGACCCATATAACCTTACTTTTCCCCTCTTCCTCCCCCTCCCCTTTCTTCTTCATTCGATTCCTTTCTCATTTCGCCCCTTCTCCATGTAGAGTGTATAGCAGTATCGCATTAAACAAATTTTGTGGTTGCCCCCCCCCCACACACACACACACACTCTGCCCTTGCGTCCCCATTTTCTGTGGGTTATTTTTAAATGTACATGTCATGCATGTATGCTTTATCTATAAAGTTGCAATTAATCTATACAAAATAAAGGTTACAAGTCACATATGGGTCAGATTTTCAGAAAATGTACAATTCATCTTCACCAATCCTCTCAAATAACCCACATTTAAGACAAAAATGAGCTTCAAAATGCAGTTTAACATGACAGAACTGATACTTTAAATCAATGCAATACCAAATATACTCAGATATACCCGACATTCTTCATTTTTCAGCCTAATTTAGGAGAATTCCCTAAATGTGTAGAGCTGCTAATTGTACATTTTCTGAAAATCTGACACATATATACATAGGAATGCATTCATGTATAAAAATGCAAGCTTCATCACGCCCAGAATGAAAACATTTTTTCCCACTTTTAGTGCTAAGAATATATACTTCAAGTTCAAGATGCTGGCCACCCATAGTATTGTCTTGGGGCCTATCATATTGTCTAGGGGGGTGTGTGGCACCAGATTAGAACTATCGTCACAATTTTATGGGAATGAAGGGATGTCTTGAGCTATTTACTTTCATAAGTATGGAATGTTTTTGTACATTGACATTGCCCACCATCCCGCCCATCAACAAACGCATTAGAATCGTTTGGTTTGTGTTTAATTAAATGTGCAAAACGATCGCCGCGATGACGGGCGATGTTTTGCAAATCATACGGTGGCTGCTATGACGTCACTACGAGCATGTTACCGAGTACGGCCAAGTGCGAGGACGAAGGCTTAAGCACTGGAGATAGCTAGACATGCGTTGGGAAATCAGGGTATGTGCATTACAAGTACAATATAGACACTATGAACCCCGACGTTTTGCTTCTTAAACATGTTGAGGATGTCAAATCTGGCATTGGTTTTTCACCTGGATGACGAAAACATAGGATATCGGGACATCGAGCCAACTTTTATAGACTAAAATCGTCGCTCCAGGGGGCTGGTGGCGCGCTCTTGTGCCTATGTGAGAATCAGGATTCCTTGGGGAGGAATGCCACAGCGCCATCTCGTCTAGTACACACTACCTTTTTATCAGATCCCATTATATTTTATAATTAGCAAATGAAACTCACCGCTGCACAATTTACTAGTTCTAATCAGGAACGTGTACTGCAATATTTTGATTTGTCTATGCAGATGCACCAGTGAACGTCTGATGATTTGACCCTTTGTTAGATCAGAGAATAACACATGGGAATATAGGATTTCCTTGCAAATTGTTAGTTTCTTGCATGGCATGAAGATACTGCACACTAAGGTTGCACCACCTGTTCTACCAATTCAACCACACTAAGGTTGCACCAATTCAACCACACTAAGGTTGCACCACCTGTTCTACCAATTCAACCACACTAAGGTTGCACCACCTGTTCTACCAATTCAACCACACTAAGGTTGCACCAATTCAACCACACTAAGGTTACACCACCTGTTCTACCAATTCAACCACACTAAGGTTGCACCACCTGTTCTACCAATTCAACCACACTAAGGTTGCACCAATTCAACCACACTAAGGTTACACCACCTGTTCTACCAATTCAATCACACTAAGGTTGCACCACCTGTTCTACCAATTCAACCACACTAAGGTTGCACCAATTCAACCACACTAAGGTTGCACCACCTGTTCTACCAATTCAACCACACTAAGGTTGCACCACCTGTTCTACCAATTCAACCACACTAAGGTTGCACCACCTGTTCTACCAATTCAACCACACTAAGGTTGCACCAATTCAACCACACTAAGGTTGCACCACCTGTTCTACCAATTCAACCACACTAAGGTTGCACCACCTGTTCTACCAATTCAACCACACTAAGGTTGCACCACCTGTTCTACCAATTCAACCACACTATAAGGTTGCACCACCTGTTCTACCAATTCAACCACACTAAGGTTGCACCACCTGTTCTACCAATTCAACCACACTATAAGGTTGCACCACCTGTTCTACCAATTCAACCACACTAAGGTTGCACCACCTGTTCTACCAATTCAACCACACTAAGGTTGCACCACCTGTTCTACCAATTCAACCACACTATAAGGTTGCACCACCTGTTCTACCAATTCAACCACACTATAAGGTTGCACCACCTGTTCTACCAATTCAACCACACTAAGGTTGCATTACCTGTTCTACCAATTCAACCACACTAAGGTTGCACCACCTGTTCTACCAATTCAACCACACTAAGGTTGCATTACCTGTTCTACCAATTCAACCACACTAAGGTTGCACCACCTGTTCTACCAATTCAACCACACTAAGGTTGCACCACCTGTTCTACCAATTCAACCACACTAAGGTTGCACCACCTGTTCTACCAATTCAACCACACTAAGGTTGCACCACCTGTTCTACCAATTCAACCACACTAAGGTTGCACCACCTGTTCTACCAATTCAACCACACTAAGGTTGCACCACCTGTTCTACCAATTCAACCACACTATAAGGTTGCACCACCTGTTCTACCAATTCAACCACACTAAGGTTGCACCACCTGTTCTACTAATTCAACCACACTATAAGGTTGCACCACCTGTTCTACCAATTCAACCACACTATTTCATTTGAAATCGTAAAATTTGGGAAAGAAAATCTTTGATTAATTGTAGCATGAAATCGTCCCTGAGATTGTGATTGAGCAGCAGAAACACATGATTTGGGTCACCATGATTAGCTGTATGATAAAGCGGTGGATACATATATTCATGATTTTGCAAATCCTACGATATATGGGTCAGATTTTCAGAAAATGTACAATTCGCCTTCACCAATCCCCTCAAAAAAACTACATTTCGGACAGAAATCAGCTTCAAAATGCAGTTTAACATAACAGAACTGACACTTTAAATCAATGCGTTACCAAATATACTCAGATATGCCTACTATTCTTCATTTTTCAGCCTAATTTAGGAGAGTTTCCTAAATGTATACAGCTGCCAATTGTACATTTTCTGAAAATCTTACCCATATGCGATTTCAAAATTGTGAGAGCCACGTATAAATGTAGAGAGAGTTGCCATCTGGTGATAGCATGGCAAGGATAGCTGCAGCGCTTGAAAGAAGACCACACTACACACTCACTCCTCCAGGCTCCGCCACTGGCAGCCCATCACACTGCTACTTTTGAATCTTTATGAGGAGGGCGCTCTCATCGAATTAGTACAGGCTTCCTTTTGCAGAAATGTGAAAATGGAGCTAGGTTTAGGACTGAGATTAATTAATGACATTCATGAAACCAACCGAATTATGTGGGTACAAAGATTATTGTATGGAAGGAATTCTTCATCGTATTGTGGGAAGCTTTCCATGAAAGGAAGGTAGAAGATGTTTTGCTATGTGGGTCAGATTTTCAGAAAATGTACAATTGGCAGCTCTATATATTTAAGAAATTCTCCTAAATCAGGCTGAAAAATAAAGAAAATCGGGTATATCTGAGTATATTTAGTATCGCATTGATTTAAAGTATCAGTTCTGTTATGTTAAACTGCATTTTGAAGCTCATTTTTGTCTTAAATGTGGGCTATTTGAGAGGATTGGTGAAGGCGAATTGTACATTTTCTGAAAATCTGACCCATGTAGGTACAAACCTAGTAAATGCCTCAATGGGTTTTATTCCGATCAGCTCAGAATATGGAACAAATTTTAAGAGAAAGTATATGGAATAATATGTAAATATAGGAATTAAACCTACAAACGACAATCCGGTATGTTTTTTCTCTTATTTATTTTTCCCGACGCGTTTCGACATTTTGGTTGTCTTCTTCAGGGGAGATTAAATAATACAAAGTGGTCTCCTGCTTATATAGCGGCCAGGTGTCACACGGTGTGACACCTGGTGTGGTGTTGCTGGTGTTGACACTTTGCGCTTCTTGACACTCGGGGGCACTTCAGTGGCACTCTATGGGGAGGGGGGGGGGTCTTAAAGTGGTTTCTTATGGGATCAGTTGGTATCGTCATGGTGGCATTTGAATTGATGAAAAGATGAAGAATGAATAAAATTGAGTTTATTACTGAAGTAGGAATTTTTTTTTAATCATATATAATATGAGATAATAAAAGTAGGGTCTATAATTTTAAGTCCTGACTCTAGGAGTTTATTGTAACTTTGAACGTGAACATTATGAGATGGAAGTCTATAATTTTAAGCCTCTTATTCTAGAACTAGTTTTTATTCAAATAACCATGTTTGACCAATATCGTGGAATATATATGGAATAATAGTTAGGTTTATCAAAAATAACGACAAAGAAAATGTTAATCTTTAAAAATTGGGAAAGCAATGGAATCACATCCGTAGGTGATATTATATAGAGAGGATGGTTCATTTATGACGACAATTGAGATATGTAGGAATTATAACTTTCACGCTTCATTTTTCGAAAGAACGAAGATTATAAAAGCACTCCCACCAGCTTGGCTGGCTCGAATTAGAAAAGGGGCTGGTACCCAAGTGGGTGAAATTATTGATGTAACCATAGGTGAAATTCGTATCAATTTAATATAATGTCCCTCCAAGCATATTTGTGATCTGTCTCAGAAAAATGAGTCATAAGTCGCAAAATTGATATTTTTCAAAGTGTTTTTTTCACAAGATCACATTATTGGAATGTTCTAATTTTTGGAAGGTTTATCACTTATAGCGATATCAATCGATGTATCAAATTTCATGTAGTCTATGTAATCTATGTAATATATTCTATCGTTTTAAAGGTCCCCATATGGACTAAATTTAGTTACTTTACTGTTTATTTACCCCCAGAGATATTGGAAACTTTTTTTTTCAAAAACGAAAATATCAAACTTAAAATCTAGAAATACTTATTGGATTATTAGACTGTTTACTATCATTGGAATCGGCTTGATCTCATCTTTTCTAATATAATGGTATCTCAAAATCTATTTTTTGCGACTTATGACTCATTTTCCTGGAACACATCACATTTATCAAAATTTAATTATGCGAAGCAAGGTGGATAGAAGCAAACTTGATAAATGGCAATATCTACTGTCATTGGACGATAACCATTTTGATCGTGTCGATTGAAGAAAGCTTTCGCCCTTCCTTACAAGGTATCTACGGAAACCAGAATACAGGCGCACTTCAGTGCAACATCTTACATAGAAGAAGTATTAAGATAAGATAAGATAAGAAGTTTTTTATTTGTCATGATCAAGGGTACAGGAGCCTGCTTATATTTCTTAATATTCATATTTTCAACCTTTTTGATAAATGTCTTAGTACTGTAGCCCAGATTGCAGGCAATTGAATAAAAGTGTTAAAACAAAAAAAAACAAAAAAGGGTACAGGAGTGAGTACAGTTG
This sequence comes from Sthenelais limicola, assembly GCA_942159475.1. Taxonomy (NCBI): domain Eukaryota; kingdom Metazoa; phylum Annelida; class Polychaeta; order Phyllodocida; family Sigalionidae; genus Sthenelais; species Sthenelais limicola. The sequence continues at coordinate 101,886,414 of OW804100.1, read as the reverse complement.
AATAAGGCGCTAAAAATAGACAAATGGGTCGACATACCTCTATGGTACAGCATGGTATCATTTCTTCCAGTAGCTACCAGAAATTTTGAAAACTAGTAGGACAAGCTTACATGTATGACCATTTAAAGAATATCAATTAAAAAAAGCAAAGCATGCGATTTCTGTCAACAACAGGACAACATTGCTCATTTCTTTGTGCCGTGTAAAGAAAACAAGAAATTATGGGAAACGATCCTTCAGTGGATGTATGACGTGGGTCAGATTTTCAGAAAATTTACAATCGGCAGCTCTACACATTAAGGAAATCCTCCTAAATTAGGCTGAAAAATGAAGAATACCGGGTATATCTGAGTATATTTGGTGTCGTGTTGATTTATAGTATCTGTTTTGTTATGTTAAACTGCATTTTGAAGTTCGTTTATGTCTTAAATATGGGTTATTTGAGAAAATTAGTGTAGGCGAATTGTACATTTTCCCAAAATCTGACCCACATAGGTTATTTAAACTGGGACAACAAAGGTGAAAAAACTATAAACAGATGGAATAATCAAATCGGTGTATTATCCCATGATATAATTATGGGAGTGGAGAATAGAGCAATCTTTATTCGAAAATTATCAATTGGGTAATTTTACAGGTGAAGACTTTCGTCCACAGACCAAGATTATACGATGAGGGGAAAGTGGATCCCTTGAGAGCTTTATGAGTCAGATTTTCAGAAAATGTACAATTGACAGCTGTACTCATTCAGTAAATTCTGCTAAATTAGGCTGCAATTTGGCCAATACTAGGTTAATTTGAGTATATCCGGCATTGGATTGATTCTAGCAATCTGTTTGGTTAGGTTGAACTGTGTTTTGAACTTTATTTTCGTCTGAAATTTGGGTTATTTGAGAAGATTAGTGAAGTTGAATTGTACATTTTCTGAAAATCTGACCCTTACATGAATTGAAAATGAGATGTTACGTCACTGTATATTCGCATTCGTTTAAGTTTGTATCTCCCGTCGGAAAGAAGATATGGAACAAATTCAAGGGGGATATTTGTTGTTTTATTAAAATTTGAAAAGGTGGAATTACTTTGAAGAAATTGTAACTTTATACGGTTAACCCAGTACTCTGGTAACCTACAAATTAGTCGTATAGCGGATCGATCTAAGGAGATTAGAAATCTCCATCTCCATCTGACGGATAATAGGCAAACTAACACAACCCTAAGGGGGCGAAGTACCATCTGTCCCCCTCTACCGGTAAAACTCAATATTGCATCCAAGGCGCCCGTCAGGCTACTAATGGGTCAGATTTTCAGAAAATGTACATTTGGCAGCTCTATACATTTATTAAACTCTGCTGAATTAGGCTGAAAAATGATGAGTACCGGGTATATCTGAGTATATTTTGTATGTGTGGGTTTATCATATCTGTTCTGCAATGTTGAACTGTATTTTGAACTTTATTTCTGTCTTTAATGTGGATTATTTGAGAGGATTGGTGAAGGTGAATTGTACATTTTCAGAAAATCCGACCCTAATGTGGTATATCTACTACCTGTACTGGGTAACCACACATCTAAGGTTAGGGTTAAGATTATAGTAAGCATTGGTATTGTGTTGTTACATACATAAACAAGTCACAGTTTATCGAACCAAAAGGTAATAGCCACTCAACCAGATTTAACCATTCAAATGGTTAAAACTGAGGCTCATTTCCTACCAATTATACACATGTCACTGTACTCTACAAGAATAGATTGTATATTGTCATATTATTTTGTGTATCGATTAATAAACGTTTCTAATAAAAAATAAAATAAATCAATCCATGTGCCCTATTGCATCTGACAGGACACTTGACAAAACAGTGCATAATGGTAAAATACAGCTATGTTAGTAGGGGTTTGGTGCCTATTATTTCCGCTGTATATTCGGTATATCCTCTAAATTCTAAATACAATTTATTACCCTTTAGCCTGATTTAATGTATTATCACGGATATATCATGAAAAATGAGGGTCTCCGTTCAACGTGAATAAAAACTAACGGCCTGCTATTGTTGTAATGGAATCATACCTGCCATGTACTTTAGGGCTCAACCAATCATGATCAAGGGAATTGATACATGGGTGAGATTTTCAGAAAATGTACAATTCGCCTTCACCGATCCTCTCAAATAGCCCACATTTAAGACAAAAATGAGCTTCAAAATGCAGTTTGACATAACAGAACTGATACTTTGAATCAATGTGATACTAAATATACTCAGATATACCCGATTTTCTTCATTTTTCAGCCTGATTTAGGAGAATTTCTTAAATATATAGAGCTGCCAATTGTACATTTTCTGAAAATCTGACCCACATAGGAAGTGATAAGTGTGATCATGCCAATGTTCATAACAAGATGGACATGTTTTTAAAAAGAAAAGAAAATAAGGTCCAACTTTAAATAATCAAGTCTGAAAGGAATTGCACAAAGTAGAATAAAAAGTGGACACAAATAATCCCATATATGGGTCATTTTTCAGAAAATGTACAATTAGCAGCTCTACACTTTTGGTAAATTTTGCAAAATTAGGCTACAATTTGGTCAATACTAGGTAAATTAGAGTATATTCGGCATTGCATTGATTCTAGCAATCTGCTTGGTTAGGTTGAACTGTATTTTGAACTTTATTTTCGTCTGAAATCTGGGTTATTTGAGAAGATTGGCGAAGTTGAATTGTACATTTTCTGAAAATCTGACCCATACATATACCCTCATTTCGTGAGTATCGACCATATAGCGTTGATTGGCGCTATGGCATCAGATACCTGCGAGATGGAGTTGAAGCCGGAGCGTGGTTGTCTATTAAATAATTTGTGCACACCAGACAACATCACTTTATTTTGGGTTTTTAATTACATGTAAACTTTAGAGGAAGCTAGTCTATTTTTGGTTCCATCAATTATCCTCCACTTGCTGTAGCACCCCTATTCCCCAGCATTGGCTTGAGGGGACCAGGAGCGGATCCAGGAGGGAGGGGGGTGGCTGGGGTGTGTGTGTGGGGGGGGTGGCTGGGGGGGGGGGAGGCCCACCTGACCAATTAGGATGACAGGATTACCTTCAGGTAATCCCATCAAGGTATATATATAATATAACCATGTGTCGCACGCCCATTCGGGACTTGCCATTACCGTACGTCGACGTACCATCCAGGTATTACCATCTACAAGGCAATTAAACCAACGTTCATACTCTACCCAATTCTTCACTCCTTTATGTTACATTCATTATAACATATTGGTGGACAACCCTCTACAACTTTCTCTTCATGTGAGGGTCTACAAACATGAAGATAGGCAAGCCAATCAAGCCAATAGTTGATATAACTCACTTGGCGATGCACGGGGAATCATATAGGATATGGAGTATAAAGGACACTGTGATTTCTGAAATGGTATAAAGAATTTGTTTTCAAAAAACAAATTCAGAATAGAAATGGAGTGCCGAGTAAGAGGCCAATACAAATTTAGAAGAATCTTTTTCTCCCCGTCCACAGTTAGGTCCAAAGTGGGTTCAGGCATAATTCAGGCCTATTTTAAATGTCTGGCCTGTAAGTGAATAATAATAAAAAAAAAAATAATACATTTGGTCTTGAATGATTATTTTGGTGGATCCACAAATTCGTTCACCGAATTTCTATGTGACAATAGAGCTATCTTACTGGACGTAGGAGCATATGCATCGCATTATCTGGGATAATAAAATAGATTAATTGCTTCAATAATGACGATCATCTGAAATGGTATAAAGAATTTGTTTTCAAAAAACAAATTTAGAATAGAAATGGAGTGCCGAGTAAGAGGCCAATACAAATTTAGAAGAATTTTTTTCTCCCCGTCCACAGTTAGGTCCAAAGTGGGTTCAGGCATAATACATTTGGTCTTGAATGATTATTTTGGTGGATCCACAAATTCGTTCACCGAATCTCTATGTGACAATAGAGCTTACTGGAAGTAGGAGTGTGGGTGGGGAGCAATATTGAAACCTCCATTTCTTTAAAGGGCTGTGCTTATAAGCCTATAAAAGCTATTGATGAGAAATGTCCGAGGGGTAGCCGAGGACATTTCCTATTCACTAACAGTACAAATGTGATGTGTTTCAGGAAAATGAGTCATAAGTCGCAAAATTGATATTTTACAAAGTGTTTTTTTCACAAGATCACATTATTGGAATGTTCTAATTTTTTTTAGGGTTTATCACTTATAGCTATATCAATCGATGTACCAAATTTCAGGACAATCAATGTAATATATCCTTTCGTTTTAATGGTATCTCAAAATCCATTTTTTGCGACTTATGACTCAATTTCCTGAAACACATCACAAATGCATTTTTGTCCACTTTCCTGCGCGTCGATATTACACGTATGAGAATTGAGAGGCAGACAAATAAAACTGGATTTCTTTTGTATGATGTTAGAATCGGTATCGTATTGGAGTTAAAATATGAAAGTATTGCCTCCCTGTTAGTATATGAATTAATAATCGTTCACATTGTATGCGTCGCATTATCTGGGATAATAAAATAGATTAATTGCTTCAATAATAACGATCATCCTTCATTTATCATTTAACATTTCTATTGAAATGACAAGTTCTAGTGATGTTGGTATTTGTCAAATTTATTGACCAATTCTCTTTATTCGTTTTCTATAATGGGATACAACTAATAAAATATGGCTTTTACGATTTAAAGTTTCTAACATTATGAACAATTAGCATAGTATACCCGACTTTTGCAATTTGTTTGAGGTCATAATCACAGGTAGGGAATGTTTGGATGGTCACATAAACATGGCCTGTCTTAAATTGGACACAGTCCCGGGTGTATGGTTTTATTTTTCTCTTTTTTATTTTTATCCTGCTTATATGATAACCCTTCTGGTTGATGATTATTACTTTTATTATATATTTTTGTATAACTCTGCTTGTAAGATCCTAAGCAGTTATGAAATAATTCTATGAGGTTTTTCAAAAAATTTCCTAACATTTTCTATATTGATTAAAATTTAATCAGCTTTTCTGTGAATAGTGTACCTGTTGCATAATGTCTGGCTGAATAAACATCTTAAAACAAACATGGGCTGTGCGGTAGAAGTTTGAAAAGTCGGGATGGGGGCGACTCCCTTCAGTGATCAGCCATTGCATATTGCAATGTCCACCATTTATAATACAAACTCACTTCAAAGTGTATGACAATAATTATTATTTTAAAGTCTAATCTTCGTGTTTTGTCTCTTGTTATTCATCCTCATCGCCTTCTGTCATCCTGGTATGACCATTTGTGATGTGTTTCAGGAAATTGAGTCATAAGTCGCAAAAAATGGATTTTGAGATACCATTAAAACGAAAGGATATATTACATTGATTGTCCTGAAATTTGATACATCGATTGATATAGCTATAAGTGATAAACCCTAAAAAAATTAGAACATTCCAATAATGTGATCTTGTGAAAAAAACACTTTGTAAAATATCAATTTTGCGACTTATGACTCATTTTCCTGAAACACATCACATTTGTGCATGCACCTGCCTCTTCACAGTTGCAGATAATAATAAGTAAAAATTGTGGATTTCAATTAAACTAGAAAAATAAGGAATCTATGATGGACCTTCTTTGCAACATAATGACCAATCACTGGCCATGATTTCCCAATTCTGGTGGTTTGCAATATGGTCTTTGTCTTGAAAGTCTAAATCCATTACCAATTGGAATGTGAGGGCACTGACCCAGCAATGTGACTAACTTCACGGGTGGGACGGTGATCCGCGTAACGCGCGTTACCTCATCACATATGTACGGTGGCCCAGGAGTGACATCTCACATCTCGTCCCATTTGGAGTCTCCCATTCAAAACTTTTAGCACCTTTTCCTTTATATATGCTATTATCTTATACGCTGTTTGAGGCACAATACAACGAGGAATACCACATTTATTTTAACTGAAGCTATATATCATTACAAAATGTGTAAGAGGTGTTTTTATTTTCATGGGTGATACCCGTGATATAATAGAGGGTCGTCTCTATTAATATACTTGAAATAATTAAATTGGTGATGCCTGTAAAGCAGAAACACAGTTTGTAAAGGATGCCTGTAAAGCGTATGTGAGAAGTGATGCCTGTAAAGTTGTTTTTTTCTTAATATCATATTTGACGTGTTTCAGGAAAATGAGTCATAAGTCGCAAAAAATAGATTTTGAGATTCCATTATATCTGAAAAGATGAGATCAATCTGATTCCAATGATAGTAAAGAGTCTAATAATCTTATAAGTATTTCTAGATTTTAAGTTTGATATTTTCGTTTTTGACAAAAAAACTTTCCAATATTTCTGGGGGTCAATAAACAGTAAAGTAACTAAATGTAGTCCATATGAGGACCTGTAAAACTAAAGGATATGTTACATAGATTGCCCTGAAATTTGAGGCATTAATTTATATAGCTAGGAGTGATAAACTCTTCAAAAATCAGAAAATTCCCATAATGTGATCTTGTGAAAAAAAAACTCTTTGAAAAATATTAATTTTGCGACTTATGACTCATTTTCCTGAAACACATCACATATGGCTGTAATTTCTCATGAACTATCTTTAAAAACACTCTAATAACCTTCTATGTAAAGTCTAGTATTATTATCATACGTAGGCCTACTTATTAATTTTTCGTCATATATTTTCAGAAAAGAATAACAATTGTCACGTTGTGCCTAGCCATGTAGTCTTTAGATCAATGGACAACAGTATTTATAGCGCCTGCATATGAGCAATTCCACCAATTGGTCGTCATTAATTGGCTGAAATTTTTTTTTTTTAAATTGCTTCTATTGATTTATTATTTTTCATACATAAAACCAGACATATTGCTGACGATATAGACGAAATTGGGAAAGTTAATGATACATATTTCAGTCAGGGCAGCTTGGGAGAGACTGTGACTGGAATACTGCTGAAATGGGCACAGCAGAATGGTATATATTTCAACATAAATGATTATTTGAATTAGAAATAAATAAAAAATTTATGCACATAAAGTTTTGAGTGTGTACCTCACAGGTATAGACATATGGGTCATAACGCTTTTTAGTTTGTGAAAATATTCCAACTAGAAGAAAAGTTACAGCCAAAAAACGATTGAGTAATGGTAATGGTAATGGCAGCGGTTAGGGTCACAGGGCATTGACCCTCTGTCCATATGTTTTTTTTATATATTTTTATTGGCCACATTACATTACAAATATCTAATATCATATTCATATTCATATTCAAAAACGCATGGCAGACCTCACGGCTATATTTCATGCGTTGCCCATCGCAGAAAATAAGGAAAGTAAACAACTGATATGATGGTATATGATTACAAACAAAACTCACGAATATCTTTGTTGTGTTTACACATACGATTACAACATCACAACATTGAAATATATATATTATATATATATGGCTCATTCTCACGAAAGTAGTGCAACCCCCCATTTTTTTTATTTATTGGTCAATAACTTGGTCGATTCTGATCTGAAAGACAAATGAATTGACCAGATGCAGCCGTCTTTACATGAGCTTCAATAAGATATATACTTTTGTACATCTATAATCTATATTTTATTGATTATGTATTATCAAATCAGGAGAAATACCCAAATAATCACTATTTAAATAATAGTTATTACAGAAAAAAATCCAATTGAATTGATATACATGAATAAAATTCATGGCATAGAATACGGGATGAAAACCAAACAAAAAGATATATTAAGGTTCAATATATTGGCAGAATTTATGCTCCCAACTCAATCTATAAGAAAATGGCTAAATCAGGGTGAAAAAACGTCGCCAGACAAAATGGCTGTGCTTTTTAAAATTATTAAATAAATTTTCTCAAAATAGTCTGATTTTATAACTAAAGGCTTGGAGACACACATACACAACCATTGGAAGATACTTATTACCTACAATCAACAGAAATCCTGATAATCAGCATATAACCAGTGGAAAAAACGTCACCATGTGGCGACGTTTTTTCACATAATTTTCCAAATATTAGCCAAATTGAATTATTTTCCACCTAATATAGCAAGAACAGCATAGTATCGCGTATGAGGGGGGCTATATTCTCCGAGTATGGCCGAAAACAACGAGGCCGTAGGCCGAGTTGTTTTTCGGCCATACGAGGAGAATATAGGCCCCCAAAGACGCGATACTTTGCTATTCTTGCTTTTATTCCATGATTCTTACCCTAAAACAACTTTATTTGCATTAATTTCATCAAACTGTGTTGTCCTTATACTCTCAAACGGTCATGACGTCACTGTACAATACAGTGAGTTTATATTGTACACCTTGTGAGCGGCAAGTATATCGATTATATTGTACGCTCACGGCCAAATCATGGAATAATGTTTAAATATGACTTAGCTTCGAGAATTACTTGACAAAATAATCTCAAAATATCTTTCCTGATTCAAATACTGGGCTGTGTTGATTGGGCGACGTTTTTTCTCATGATTAATGTGATGTGTTTCAGGAAAATGAGTCACAAGTCATATAAAATGTATTTTGAGATATCATGATTATTGAAAAGATATGATCAAGTGTATTCCAACGATGAAAACATTAAGGACATCTAAGAAATGTTTCCATATTTTATGTTTGATGTATTCATGTATTCATGTTTGAAAAAAAAGTTTCTGAATGGGAAATTACCAGTAAAGTAGCAAGATATACTCCATAGGATGATATTAGAAATTGAAGGATATATTCAATGCACTGTCCTGACATTTGGTACAGACGTTGCTATGATCACTAGCACTAAGCACTCCAAAAATGAGAATATTCCAATTAAGAAACCTGATGATTTAATCACTTTGAATAATGTCACTTTTGTGATTTGTGACTCATTTTCCTGTGACACATCGTATATGACTCTACTGCATGAAAACGTCACCATCCTTGAGTGAATATTGTCATAAATGACAAATTTTCAAATATAACGCTAAAAAGGTCTAAAATGGTATCAGTCATGTATTAAAAACACCAAAAATACCACCCTACCACCCTATCACCCTACCACCCTACCACCCTACCACCCTATCACCCTACCACCCTACCACCCTACCACCCTACCACCCTATCACCCTACCACCCTACCACCCTACCACCCTATCACCCTACCACCCTACCAACCTATCACCCAACCACCCTATCACCCTACCACCCTACCAACCTATCACCCAACCACCCTACCACCCTACCAACCTATCACCCAACCACCCTACCACCCTACCACCCTACCCTACCACCCTACCACCCTACCACCCTACCCTACCACCCTACCCTACCACCCTACCACCCTACCACCCTACCACCCTACCACCCTACCACCCTACCACCCTACCACCCTACCACCCTACCACCCTACCACCCTACCACCCAACCACCCTACCACCCAACCACCCTACCACCCTACCACCCTACCACCCTACCACACTACCACCCTACCACCCTACCACCCTACCACCCTACCACCCTACCACCCTACCACCCTACCACCCTACCACCCTACCACCCTACCACCCTACCACCCTACCACCCTACCACCCTACCACCCTACCACCCTACCACCCTACCACCCTACCACCCTACCACCCTACCACCCTACCACCCTACCACCCTACCACCCTACCACCCTACCACCCTACCACCCTACCAACCTACCAACCTACCAACCTACCACCCTACCACCCTACCCTACCACCCTACCACCCTACCACCCTACCACCCTACCACCCTACCACCCTACCACCCTACCAACCTACCACCCTACCAACCTACCACCCTACCACCCTACCACCCTACCACCCTACCATCCCACTATAACCAACATTATAACCCACATGATATTATTCTTATTTAAATGTTAAAACCTCAACCAGCAAACCACTTCTCATATTTACTTGATGTATAATTTTCACCAATATTTTTGCTTGGCAATGAGAACTATCACGCATGTGAATATTGTCCAATAAAATTTCTTTAAAAAAGAATAATTCAAAACTGCATTCTTCAAGCCGATGCTGGGGAATAGGGAGACCACAGCACCTTATTAATTGTATCAAATCATGCTATTTTAAAATTTCAGGAAAAGCTAACAAAAGTAAATTTGCGGAGGAGGAGCTGCTTTATTAATTTATATCGATAGAAATTAGGAGCACAGACTCCACAAACAAGTACATTGTACTGTGTAGTTACAAGTGGGCCATATATATATTTCATTTAAAAACAAGCGGAATTCCCGTATCGGCTCCCATCAAGTCTCTGTGCCACAACACGTGAATTATTTAAACCAGCTACTTGGTATCCGTAGCTACCTTCTCCTTTCATCTTCCTGAGTTTCCATTAAAAAGGAACATTTCCCAGGGCCTCACTTCCCAATATTTGCAACCTGATACACTGAAGGCCAATAGGGGAGTTGCATGTCTCACTGCGCATGTCTACTGCAGTGCATGCTGGGATGGATTCTGATGAATCTGTCATATAAATATTTAGCAACGTTTTTATCGAAAATTGCAAGAATGTTTTCACCAAAATCATAGCTTTTATAAATGATCTATGAAAACCAAATGCATGATGGGAAAGATGGAGACTTGTGTCATGGAAACATGTATAACACATGTATATTGACATAAGAACATTGATAAATATCCCATGCTGAACATGACCTGTTTTCTGTAGATTCTTCACTGTACCATTAGTCCCATAATTCAATGCGAATCAAGATTCAAAATGGCGGCTATGCAACTCCCCTATAGGACCCTTGGAGAAAAATTGCAGGAAAGCGTAAGCGATGAAGCGTGAAAAACTGGTTTCACCTGAGCGGCTGCTTCGTGACTGTCATTAGGGTATGAAATATGCATACTGTAAACGTATTAATGTTCGCGCAGTATTTATTTTCGCTTTTTTCGCGCACCCATCTTTCTGCGCGAAAATAAATCCTGCGCAAAAGGTATAATTATAACATAAACAAGGTGTGGAACTAACTTGCTGCGCGAATTTAAATCCGCGCGACAAGGTGTCAAAGTTCTTAGTGCGCGAAAATTTATCTGCGCGAAAATAAATACGTTTACAGTATATGTACTCCAGTTATCGGAGCGCAGTCTGAGGGGGATACGGGGGCCGGCCGGCTCATTTTCCTACTGACAGAAACTGGGAAAGTATGGCTGTTATCCAGCATGAAGTTATTAACGAAATATCTCTTTCACAAGTATTCATAATTCATTCTTTCTAACTATACGACTCCCGATGTCTACATTAGATACAAGTAATAATAGATATTTTCATCAATGCAACAATTTTCATCTTATTTTGTATACCTGGAATATATTTTGAATGGATTGTGTAAACATGGCCTGTCTTGAATTGAACACAGTCCCAGGTGTATGGTTTTATTTTATTTTTATTTTATCCTGCTTGTACGATAACCTTTCTGGTTAGTGATTATCATTATTTATTATATGATTTGGTATAACTTTGCTTATAAGATCTTAAGCCGCTATGAAATAATTCTATGAGGTATTTTTTAATATTTTCTAACATTTTCTATAATATTTGATTTAAATCAGCTTTTCTGTGAATAGTGTACCTGTTGCATAATGTCTTGTTGAATAAAAATCTTAAAACAAAACAACGTACCGCCACTCCTCAGCCCCCCCCTCCATCCCCACACACTCACCCCCCCCCCATCCCCCTGAGGTAGAGAGAACCACTGTAGGCCCTATATAAATAAACACATCCCCATATCTCACCTCAGATCGGCAGTATACAAAGTAAGGACAATGACACATTATTGTATACATCTGAAAATATACTTAAATACTGGTTCAGAGGATAGCATCTGTATCAGAGGATTGCATAAACCTTACTGGATTAAAGAACAAGATTTGTGCGTTACCGTGCACACCTGCATGTCCTGGTAGTGTTGCGGAGGAGGCGGGTCAGGCGACAGGTATGTGGGTCAAATTTTCAGAAAATGTACAATTCAAATTCACCAATTTTCTCAAATAACCCAAATTTCAGACGAAAATAAAATTCAAAATACAGTTCAACCTAACCTAACAGATTGCTAGAATCAATACAATGCCGAATACACTCGATTTTACCTAGTATGGACCAAATTGCAGCCTTATTTAGCAGAATTTACTAAATGTGTACAGCTGCCAATTGTACATTTTCTGAAAATCTGACCCATGTGCATTGTTTACATGTTACTATACACTCATGCACGTGCATCACAATAGCTTTTCTCTTAACCCACCAGCCTCCTCTTTTCACTCAGTTTAATCAGAATTAAAGAGGCGAAAGGAATTGTTTAACGTAGGAATAGCTTTTAATGGGAAAGTTGGTCTAAGTATATGTAAACTCAGTCAATACATCCTAATATTATGATATTTTCACCTAATTGCGTATATTTGTGTTACTTTCCCTTTCTCCTGAGCAATTAACAACGGATATCTAATTGAAATAAGATTTCTGTAAACGTCTTCTTGCAATGGTTGAGATTTCCTATCGGTCAATCTATATCACAGTTAGATGTTTGAATCCACCAAATTGCTGACTTGAAATTTGCTCTCTTGTTTTTAAATGTCTGACTGTTTTTTATGATTGTATTGCGGCGATGATAGAACCCAACCTTGAAAGTAACAAATAATAACATCTATTTGTAAGACTGTATATTTGGAATTTTCTTTATAGTGAATGCGAACGATATAGCACATGTAATGATGATAATTTTTCTGTAGAATGTTATTTACTTGGTCATGGAAACGCACGAAATATAACTGCATCTTGTCAGTCATGCGTCTTTCTTTATACCAACAGTAATTGTTAAACTGTTTCAGCCAATAAAATATTTAAAAAAAAATACAGTCTCTGGTCAAACCCGGAAGAGGAAATCGGTATCCATTGGTTGCATCTACATTGCTTCATTTCAGGAACGTGTATTCTGTGCTTATTAATGCATGCAAACATCCATTATATGGGTGAATATATGATCATTAATATTTAGTATTCTTTAACAGAGTGCTTTTAACGAACAATAAACCGCATAGAATATTTCTTTGAATACTTCAACTGGGTTGTAAATAATGAAGAGGTTTTTCATCTAATTCAACACATAATGCTCAACAGACAAATGTTTGTTAAAGCTTAACTTAGCAACGCACGATTCTTTCTGGCAATACTATAATATGTTACTCGCTTTTCAGTTATATCAAATTGTATTAATTAGAATATCAAGGATCCATTTTGGACTGCCAAGAACGATTAAACCCCTTTCTGATTAGAACTTTAACTGTCAATCAAAAGGTCGGTTGTGTATAAAATGGGTCAGATTTTCAGAAAATGTACAATAGGCAGCTCCAAACATTTAGGAAATTCTCCTAAATTAGGCTGAACAATGATGAATATCGGGTATATCTGAGTATATTTGGTATTGCATTGATTTAAAGTATCAGTTCTGTTATGTTAAACTGCATTTTGAAGCTCATTTATGTCATAAATGTGGGTTATTTGAGAGGATTGGTGAAGGTGAATTGTACATTTTCTGAAAATCTGACCCTTATATGCAGTATTACTGGTACAATAATTATATGTCCTGAAAACCTGCACTGTTCCAAGTTGTTCTCGAAAATGTCGTAACTATAGTAACAAATGTGTTCTCTACGTTCTGAAGACTTGACATACATTTGTGATGTGTTTCAGGAAAATGAGACATAAGTCGCAAAAAATAGATTTTGAGATACCATTATATTTGAAAAGATGAGATCAAGCTGATTTCAATGATAGTAAACAGTCTAATAATCTAATAAGTATTTCTAGATTTTAAGTTTGATGTTTTCGTTTTTGAAAAAAAAAGTTTCCAATATCTCTGGGGGTCAATAAACAGTAAAGTAACTAAATATAGTCCATATGAGGACCTTTAAAACGAAAGGATATATTACATAGATTGTTCTGAAATTTGAGACATCGATTGATATAACTATAAGTGATAAACCCTAACAAAATTAGAACATTCCAATAATGTGATCTTGTGAAAAAAACACTTTGTAAAATATCAATTTTGCGACTCATGACTCATTTTCCTGAAACACATCACATTTAAACTATCCCATGTCCGGTTCTTGTCAGGAGAGGCAATGTATCTATCTGTTGGTGTCTTTTTGTCTTGTCTAGGGGTTGTTTATATTAAGACATCAAGTTGAAGCACCAGTGCAGATTTAAACAAAAGAAAGGTATTGAATTATGAATTAGGTAGGTGTGATGTTCTTGTATATGTGGGTCAGATTTTCAGAAAATGTACAATTGGCAGCTCTACACATTTAGGAGATTCTCCTAAATTAAGCTGAAAAATAATGAATATCGGGTATATCTGAGTATATTTGGTATCGCATTGATTTAAAGTATCAGTTCTGGTATGTTAAACTGCATTTTGAAGCTCATTTTTGTCTTAAATGTGGGTTATTTGAGAGGATTGGTGAAGGTGAATTGTACATTTTCTGAAAATCTGACCCATATATGTATGTGGCATTAGTTCAACCGGCCCGAAAATATACTGTGAAAGCCGGGGTGTGGTGAGCAGAGGAGGACAGGATCCAACAATTGGAGGCAAAGAGAAAAAGGCGAAAGTGACTTAAATTTCTTCCTCTTCCAACGTCTCAATTCAATTCAATTCAAGACATTTTTTATTTGCAATTAGCGTCGGTTACAAAAAGGAGGTCCCAGTTTTGAAACCTCGGTTCCAAGTCTTCCTGTGGGTTCCTGGGTTGGTGGTTTCCAAAACAAGCTTACAATAAGATATTATGACATAAATTTCTTGGCTATGTTTCTATTATCTACTTGACTAGTTTAGTTGGACATTAAATGCCACAACTGGCTAAAAGTAAGTTGTAATAACTGGCTAAGTTGTACTAACTAGAGCATACAGTAAAATCAGGGTAAGATAATAACAGTGCAATCAAACAATAGTTGGTGATCTGTATAGTCGGTCCAGACCAAGAAGAATTTTACAGAAACAACAATAAAAGTACATATAATAAAATACAATACAATACAATATCATAGTGATTCAACATAAGATCTGTAACAGATCATGAGGTAGGTATAGTAGCCTGTCTCCTGAGACAGATGGTGGCCGATGGTGCTGGCGGATATGGGGGTCAGATTTTCAGAAAATGTACAATTGGCAGCTATATACATTTAGTAAATTATGCTAAAATTGGCTGCAATTTGGTCAATACTAGGTAAATTCAAGTACATTTGCCATTGCATTGATTCTAGCAACCTGTTTGGTTAGGTTGAACTGTATTTTGAACCTTATATTTGTCTGAAATTTGGGTTATTTGAGAGAATTGGTAAAGGTGAATTGTACATTTTCTGAAAGTCTCACTCATATATTCTAAGCATGAATATTTTCATGAATAATTCAGGTTTTCGGGGGGCATAAACAGGTGTTTTTAATATTCGGGGAAATAGCTTTCTAACTTTATTATTTTCTTGGAACCCTTTTGTAGAGCAACTACACGAGGTGACAATACTTGAGGCGTTATGGATAAGGCGAGGAGGGAGGTGCTACGCCGAAAGCGGCCGATAATAGCCGATGTGCTGGACTTTGGGTATGAGTCTATCTCCTTCCATCGTTAACAATCCCCAGAAAAAATATCATATCCACATATATTTTTAGTACATATAGTTCACCTATTTAATCACATAAGTAAGCTATAGTTGATTGATATCTATATCGTCTAGTTGCAGCTCTAGCTTTAATCACATGAGTAAGCTATAGTTATTTATATATATAGCGTCTAGTCTAACGTCAGTTTTCATCAATGAGTGATCTCTGTCGGATTACTCCATATTAGATATGTATTTCATATGTATTTTTTAAATGGTTTCAGCACTAATTCTCAAAAGGAATATAGACAACTTGGCTTGCTCCTCGATGAGATGCTTCCCGAAATCAAAGTAGGTATACCCTAATTCATTCACAGAATTTATTTCACATTTCCCCCCAAAAAACTCCGAAGCTGAAAATACACATTGCTTCAAGTGTAGATTGTAGATTAAACAGAATTTAAGTTCTATGTTCATTAATCTAATGGGTCAGATTTTCAGAAAATGTACAATTGGCAGCTCTACACTCTGCTAAATTTTGCTAAAAAATGATGAATACTGGGCATATTTGGTATTGCATTGAAGTAAAGTATTAGTTTTGTTATGTTAAACTGCATTTTGAAGCTCACTTTTGTGTTATAAGTGGGTTTTTCGAGAGGATTGGTGAAGGCAAATTGTACATTTTCTGAAAATCTGACCCTAATGTTCCACCATCCGCCCCTGAGAAGTTCAGCATTGTCTCGATGGATTTAACTTAAATGCTCACCTTCAATGCTGCACATGGGTCAGATTTTCAGAAAATGTACAATTGGCAGCTCTACACATTTAGAAAATTCTCCTAAATTAGGCTGCAATTTTGTCAATACTAGGTAAATTCGAGTATATTCGACATTGCATTGATTCTAGCAATCTGTTTGATTAGGTTGAATTGTATTTTAAACTTTATTTTCGTCTGAAATTCGGGTCATTTGAGAAGATTGGCGAAGTTGAATTGTACATTTTCTGAAAATGTGACCCACATAAGATGTTTACATGTGATGAGATGATGGGGAAATAAAGAGAGAGTTATACCCATGTGATGATACAAATATCATATTACATATTATATTTGAAAGACGTTGAACCTTTTGTCTGCTTAATTCTTACAATCAGTAGCCACTCAACCAGATTTAACCGTTCAAATGGTTAAAACTGAGGTTCATTCCCTACCAATTATACACATGTCACTGTACTCCGCAAGAATAGATTGTACATATTGTCATATTATTTTGTGTATCGATTAATAAACGTTTCTAACATTATATTTAACAACGTGACACAGGTGGAGAGATCGGAGTTTGGGCGTGTTTTCAAGTGGTTGGAACTCTTACCAATGCGTGGTCCAGATGCCTTTGACTGTTTAGCCTCCTTGCTGAAAACTAGGGGCCATTCCTGGATTGCTAATGAAATGTACGCAGATTTAGACTACGAGAATGGTACCATACACGTGGAGGAATACGTATTCCGAGAATCGGGTAGGTTGTGAGTTAGCTGAAATCATTTACACTTGAACTTCTGTGGTGAAAATGATTTTGATATGTATCCTTATATTATATGGGTCAGATTTTCAGAAAATGTACAATTCAGCTTCGCCGATCTTCTCAAATATCTTAAATTTCAGACGAAAATAAAGTTCAAAATACAGTTCAACCTAACCAAACAGATTGCTAGAATCAATGCAATGCCGAATATACTCGAATTTACCTAGTATTGACCAAATTGCAGCCTTAAAACTTAGGAGAATTTCTAAATGTGTAGAGCTGCCAATTGTACATTTTCTGAAAATCTGACCCATATGCTGGTAGTGATTGTATTGTTTAATTCACGTTGATATAAATCATGGCAACAATATTGGATTCCAAACTTTCCCTTTTTAAATTGTAATGAAAATCTTTGCATGGACGATAGAGGCCTGATAGCATTTTTGTTCGCTATGCATGACATTATTGCTCCCACTCGCAATGCGGCAATATTTCACACCCATTTCTTTCAACCATATCTAAATTTGTATTTGATATCCCAGGTTTTTCAGGAATTCTAGGCATACTTCCGTTTTACGAGACCGATGTGTACCACAAATATACTTATAGCATTTTGAAAATGAACAATTGGTAATATCTTTTTATCCTGTTATTAAATTAAAACAATACTGACCCGTGCCGACGTTAGGACACTTTCAATAAGTTTGATCTTTGGATAAAACCTTTATGTTTTTATACTATTTGGTGCACATTGTAAATATACATTGTTATATCAATTAGTTGATCTTTTAATGTATACATGTACTGTTTTAACCTTCCTGCTTCTACTTGATGCATATGGGTCAGATTTTCAGAAAATGTACAATTGGCAGCTCTACACATTTAGTAAATTCTGCTAAATTAGGCTGCAATTTGGTCAATACTAGGTAAATTCGAGTATATTCGGCATTGTATTGATTCTAGCAATCTGTTTGGTTAGGTTGAACTGTATTTTGAACTTTATTTTCGTCTGAAATTTGAGTTTTTTTTAGAGGATTGGTGAAGACGAATTGTACATTTTCTGAAAATCTGACCCATGTGTTGTTGTTCATGCGCTCTCTCCAACTTTATACTCTCTTCTACTCTGCACCAGCACTTCCCCCAAAACTCCAGTCTCCTCCCCGATGCAATGAGTTACCATTGCTCAGGTATTGTTACCTTTATCCTTTGTGTCTTTTTATGATTTCAAACATTTCTCCAATTTCCTATTAGTTAGATAAGGAAAATAAACAAGCAACAACTCTTCCACTTTTCATCATAAATGTTTATTTTGAATTATATTTATTTATCCAATAAAGATCGCCTCCCTTTTTATTTTGATACAATTCACTGGAAAAAAACAGTTCTTCCGTCCGAACAAAGATTCACTGAACATTCTGGTCAGTGAGTTGCGAAGAATCGTGGGAAATCAATATTGGTGTCTTCTTGGTAGAAATAAAAATGTTGTGTATTTCTGGCCAGGTATGTTGGTTCACAAGATATGGGGGAAAAGCAAGAGAATTTCCGAGGTGGAGAAGAGGGAGATCCAGCGCCTTATATCAAGCAGATATCAGACAGCAAAAGAAGGCTACAAGCGCCAAATAGAAGGTGAGAAATAAAGAAAATGAAAGTATATAAACTGGATTACGCATGGTATACCATAGGCCTATATGGGTCAGATTTTCAGAAAATGTACAATTGGCAGCTCTACACATTTAGAAATTCTCCTAAGTTAGGCTGCAATTTTGTCAATACTAGGTAAATTCGAGTATATTCGGCATTGCATTGATTCTAGCAATCTGTTTGGTTAGGTTGAACTGTATTTTGAACTTTATTTTCATCTGAAATTTGGGTTATTTGAGAAGACTGGCGAAGTTGAATTGTACATTTTCTGAAAATCTGACCCACATGCAGATGGGAGAACCAACAACACAAATGTAGGAAATACGTTTGAATGGGTATTTATTTAACCCAACGCGAGATAAAGTGTTTCTCGGAAAGTTTAAAAAGGCTTTCACTACATAATGTCCTTGTGTCATAGAGGACAAAAGACCGACCGCAGCTGTTAGCTGCTTTAAGGAAGATGGTATCTTCTGCCTACCATCGGTAGAAAGGTGAGTAGCATAAGAAAAAGGCCCTGTCGAGGTATTGGAATGTCTGAGAAGTGGCTCTGTATATGGGTCAGATTTTCAGAAAATGTACAATTGGCAGCTGCACACATTTAGTAAATTCTGCTTAATTAAGCTGCAATTTGGCCAATATTTTGTAAATTCGAGTATATTCGGCATGGCATTGATTCTAGCAATCTGTTTGGTTAGGTTGAACTGTATTTTGAACTTTATTTTCGTCTGAAATTTAAGATATTTGAGAAGATTGGCGAAGCTGAATTGTACATTTTTTGAAAATCTGACCCATATAATGTCTGCCATATAAAGCCAACCAGATTCAAGTTATGAATCCCCTACAAAAATGAAGCTCATGCAAGGGCTCCAACAAGTTTATCAGAGGTCCATTGCCTTAACCCTTGTTGATCGACACCGGATATTGAAGCTAAAAAGCATCGTTAAGTGTCCTCTCCTGGACAAGTTTATCGGGGGTCTGTTGCCTTAAAAGCCGATCATCTTTATTCAATTTAGCGGTCTGTGCCTACTCTCAGCCGGGGCATCGGTTTGCTGGATATGATCGAGGACGTCACACGAAGAAAATTCTTTTTGATATCGCATAAAGAAACACCTCCAGAAATGGGAAGATTGGTTCCCTTACACCCCTTTTTACACTATACTTTCGTATATGGGTCAGATTTTCAGAAAATGTACAATTCACCTTCCTAAATTCTCTGAAATAACTCAAATTTCAGACGAAAATGAAGTTGGAAAATGAAGTATTGGCCAAATTGCAGCCTAATTTAACAGAATTTACCAAATGTGTACTGCTGCCAATTGTACATTTTCTTAAAATCTGACCCATATATTGGTCATATAAGGGCGAGAGAGTTTACAAGCTAACGGGATACGATACCCTACTCTTTTCGATTATTAGCAATGTTTCTTTTACATGCGTATAGTCGTGGCCAGCTATACACGTCCAATAATAGTGTAAAGTCCTATAAGTTATGTAATTCCTACATGAAAAAGCGATGAAAAAGCCCTTAATTCCTCTATTTCAGCTATATATATATATAATGTTGAAGGCAACATAAAGAAATTCTCTATTGTTGGGGAACTTATAGGTTCAATTATACCTGAATCAAATGGTCTTTTCTGATTATGTACTTCTAATGGCGGACTTGGACGCAGCGAGATAAAGCAACTACTCAAATATTAAGTGGAGGAGGCAAAGAAATCTAAATGCACTCACTTAGGCGGCCATCATACTTTGGTGACCTACTTAGAGCGAATCGTGTACGCCGATGCCTTAAGATAACAGATGATTCAGCATTTATAGCAACCATATAAGTTGATATGACAATCATTCTTAAAATTTTGACAATTTTGATTACTCGTAATTTACGTTATTGTTCCCTATCGAAGGGGTGACAGAACAAATTATCAATTAGGCCTAAGTGGCATATCGTGGATAGCCCACCTTTATACTTAAGTGTAATTCTTGTTTGGTTTGATTTCTCATCACAATTAGCATAATTGGAAACTGAAAGACCTTCATATTAATAGCAGTACTTCATATAATAGCAGAAGACAAATATTCTTTAACCGTATATTTTGGTGGAAACAAAAAGTCAGTATATAACATTTTTTTAGCAACGTTTATGAGTGGATGCTTGTAGTAGCTTGTAGTACAAATTATGGACAGATTATATCATGCTATACCGACCGAAATTTAAAGAAAATGATTTGATTTGATTTAGAAAATATTTTATTCCGGTGTACAACATTTCCACGCGTATGAGTATGAATATTTTCAGGACAGCCTGATTTAAACAAATAGAGAAAAATAGATATTATACATTAACTCTGTTTAGGACAGTACAAGTTACGAAGTACATTCACATATTAATATGAGATAGTTACTCATTTAAGGTACAACTAAATAGAAAATAAGGTACAGGATAATTTATGAGAATTAAAAACAAAAATTCCAACTCATATCACCTTGTCAGTGGTGGGTTATTGAGAGGAAGAGATGAGTTAAAAACATGAATTTATACAATATTATCGACGCCGTGCTCTTTCATATTAACCATTAATAATACTGATTAATATTACTGATGTTGTTCTTTATTTGATATAAAAGAGATCCAGCGCCAGCTAGAAGACGTTTCGAATATCAAATGGTCGGAGAATGGCAGAATGAAAGACCTCGTTATGAAAGTTCACGCTTATCTACGAGTTGAACACGACCGCCTGGAAGGTATTTGTATTTATATTTTTATTCAGCAAATAAACATTATGTAACAGTTACACTATTCTCAGAGTATGCTGTTGTCGATACAAAAATGGTAATAATAATAATAATAATATTTCATAATTCCTCCAAAATTTCTATCATATATATATAAATCACAAACCATTCCAGATAAGAACAGCAATAAGAGCCTCGCACATTAGGCATTTACTACAAACCCCACAGAAAAGGAATAGTAATATTTTGGTTTAAATGATCTATTGAGAAAATTAAAAATAAATGAAAAAAATAAATAAAAGCCCCCCCCCCCGCGTTGTGTCTTATTCATATATTCCAAAGGGTGTATCCTATCAATGTATATATTTAACAGTCAAAAATGTAGCTTTCTTCACGAAAAAAAGGGTCCTTACACAAACATATAGTCATGTCTCAATATTTTCATTTCCTATATATATATATACATATTTTGTTTTCCTATGGTCGTGGAGGTGCCGTCCTCGAACTTGAGGAAGCTCTTGATATCATTCAGGGGCAGATTGAGGAAAAAGGCCAAAATAAAAACAGTGGTAAAAGCAAAGACGATCTAGAGACGGATTATTACGAAGTTTTCCTTCATGTCATGGACGGAATTCTTGAACTTCTATCAAAGATACTATACGAGAAGGAGGAGAGCAAAAATGAACGTCAGAGATGTATTGAGATACTTTCCCATGAATTTGGTATTAAGGAAGACAAGCCAGTTTTCCATATCGATGCTATGATTCAAGATACCATAATTAAGTATAAACAGCTTCTGACTCAAGCAGAGAAAGAGTTCGTAGTTAGTGATAAACTGGCACAATCTGCGGAAGAACGTTTGTACCAAATTAAAGAAGCTACGGATAGAAGCTTAGCTGAAAAAGAAGAGCATATCATCAAATTGGAATCGGAAGTTCTCGAGAAAACGGCGCAAATATCTGACTTGAAAAAGCAAGAACAAGGCCTGGTCGAAGAGAAAGATAATTGGCTGTACGAAGCAGATAAATGGAAAAAGAGGGCGGAGCAATTCGAAAGAACCCGCCGAATCGGATACTACCCGGGCCATTACGACAAGATGTACTACGACGTGAATAGTGTCACTGCCAAACGCAAACCCAACCCAAAATGGCAGAAACACGATCGGGAAGTTCAAGGTCGAGCAGAAGATCCTTTCTATAAAGCTGCAAGTCTTGATTCTTTTTCCTACAGAATGATGCTGGAAGATGATGAGGAAACAGCAAGACGATTCTACATCAGTAAATATAGAACAAGTGAACAAAATTTGAGCAAGAAAAAAAAGAACAAAAAAGAACCTGAAAATAAGAGGGACGTAATCTCTGTTTCGGACTCCCGAGCCTCTGTGGATTTGGGATCTTCCTCCGCCGGTAGTACTCTGACCCCTCCATTAGAGCACGGCAAGTATCTCGTGGAACAGAGGACGCAGGATCAACCGGATATGACGTACACACATAGCAAAACCCAGAAGAAGACAACAAGTAAGTATCCATCGGAAGTCCTCCTTGAATCGAGTCATACATTTATAAGAGAGGAAAGTAGGAAAATCAAAATCAAAAGTTCAGAAAATAAATCAATGGATAGATCAGAAAGTTTTTACTGGGATGATAGTTATAAAACACAGGATGGAGTTTTACTACGTGGAGAAATAAAGCAATTTAAAACAAAGAGTTCAATTAAGCTAAATAAAAGCAGTAATGAAGATGATATCAGAATTAAAGAAAACGGTAATCATATAGACAGTTCAAATAAAAATATGAATAACAGTAGTAAAAATTATAAAAACTTAATGACAGAATCTAGAAAGAGTAAGCATATGCTTAGGCAAACAACGACTGTTACAAATGGAATTAAAATTAAAGATAAGCCTGGTAGCAACACTCAATGTAATAAAAGTACCAGTAATGTCACAACTAGTACTAGGACTAGTAGCGCCAAGAAAAGTGAATCAAAAACCAGTGAAGTGAGTAAACCAGTTGTTCCTGACCATGGTCAGGATAGCCCATATCACAGCGACATATTTTGCTTGATTTGCAATCCAAAAGTTGTTTAAATAAAAAGACACACCGAAGAGAGGATAACAACTTTGATTCCCTTGTCGAAAACAAAAGTTTTATGCGGGAAAACAGTAATGCTGAAATAAAACTGAAATATTTGTTGCGTTTATTATCTTTATTTATTTATTTTGCGTTTATTAGCATGATGTGTCTTGTGACGCCCATGGTAAACCGAAATTAGGTAAATTGATAGTTGTCACTTTAACAATCTTATTATATTTCATCTTTATTAAAATGGAGCTATAACTTACAGATATACATCAGAATAGTAATTCTCACACCAAAATATATGTAATATGTTGTGCAATAAGGGAAACTGCCAACATTGGTCCCCTACTCATGCTACAATAATAACATGGGTTCCATTTATAAACATTGGGATATCTGTTATATATGTATGGCCATCTGCCATAGCTATAAAATGTGCAGCAATACTATTTCAGTAGGATGATATCGTCAATTGTATATATTATGTGCAAGAATTTAAGCGTTTGGGTCAGATTTTCAGAAAATGTACATTTGGCAGCTGAACACAGTTAGTAAATTCTGCTAAATTAGGCTGCAATTTGGCCAATACTAGGTAAATTCGAGTATATTCGGCATTGCATTCATTCTAGCAATCTGTTTAGTTAGGTTGAACTGAATTTTGAACATTATTTTCGTCTGAAAATTGGGTTTTTTGAGAAGATTGGCGAAGTTGAATTGTACATTTACTGAAAATCTGACCCATTTATTTTTCTTTTATGCAGGCACTTGGCGATAGCGCGCATGCATGCTAATTTGGTTCACTATATTTCATGCACAAATAATGACTATTACTCAATGGGTGATGTGCTGATAACGCGACAGGATCATTTTTTAGTGGAGATTTTCGACGAGGTAATATCATTCAAATTTCATGTAAGTAGATTTTGGCTGTATGCACAATAAAATATTACCCGTTTGTGATACATCCGGAAACATGACTAATACATGTATTACTAATGTATCCTTCAGTTGGTTGTGGATAAATTGCCCTGAATAAAACAAATAATATCTTATTTGCGGAAAGGGATTTATTTCTTGTATTTCTTAGACCTGATATTTTATTTCCATTCTAGTTGATCCATATATATGTACACATATTCTATGTATCCCAGTGGACATCTTTTCACATTCTCTGCAAGACACCATCATTCATTCAAATGAATATTTTTTGTTCAATAAAACCATCAAAGGAAGGCAATGCAATTCATGTATATTTATATCATCGTAATATTTTATCGATCCCAGCATATTATATCAGTATGTATGATTCTTATTCATAGTAAACATATATAATATTTTAAAGAATAATTATCCTGATGTAGTGGAACAAATTTACTCACATGGCCGACGAGATGCGTACTATGCGTACTCAACAAAGTGGCTATACAAATATACAAATATAATTGTTGTACAATGTACCAATTTTAAAAAGTACTTTCAATATTCGTGCCGCACATTCATAGTTTCTAAACAAACATCTATATAGCTAAATAAATGTTGTAATGGATCAGATTGTTTTTATCGTGTTGGCCTCATCACTGTGATAAGTCTGTGGAAAAAACAATGACTATGAACAATGGCTTATCTTCATGTGCAATAAGCTAACCGGACACGCAGAAGGTGGCTGATAGTTCATCTAGGCACTATATATCTGGATCGTCGGATCCAGAGGTATGTGGCACCAGAGTATGGTCACAACAGGGGAAGTCTTGGGCTATTTACTTTTCTAAATATGGAGTGTATTCAACGTGCGAGAGTGATGGAGCATGCTGGAAAGGGAGGGTATGTGCATTTGAAGTTCAGTAAAGACCCTATTGTTCCAGATGTTTTGGCTGGCATACATGATAAGGATGACAAATCCGTAGTTCTTTTCTCCCGTGCAATGCGAAAAACATAGGTAATTGGGTGATCAAGATGGATTTTCTAGACAGTAAAATAGCCCCCGGTGGGCGGGGCACATCCGAAAGATTAGGTAATATGCAGGCATACATGCCACAGCGGCGATGTGTCTAGAGGTATGTGGCACCAGAGTAGGTCTATCGTCACAATTTGATGGGAATGAGGGGAAGTCTTAGGCTATTTACTTTCAAAATATAGATTGTTTTTGTATGTTGACATTGCCCACCATCCCACCCACTATCCTCCAACCTCCAAAATCATTTAATTTTAGTGTTAAATCTACTTGCAAACCATCGCCGATGTTTTGCACATCATATGGTGGCGCTACTGGTGAGAGAGTGAGAAACCATCTCCGAACTTACACAGGTACGGCCGAGTGTATTTGAACGTGCGAGAGGGATAAGTATGCAAGAGCATGGCTTCGGTTCTTTAGATAGATATATGCCTTGAAAAGTGAGGGTATGTGCATTTAAAGTTCAGTAAAGACCCTATTGACCCAGACGTTTTGCCTAGCTAACATCATAAGGATGACAAATCAGTAGTTCTTTTCTCCTGTGGAATGCGAAATCATAGGTAATTGGGTGATCAAGAAGGATTTTCTTGACAGGAAAATAGCCCCGGGTGGGCGGGGCGCGTCCTAACGATTAGGTAATATGCAGGCATAAATGCCACAACGCCGATGCGGCCAGAGGATTGGGAGACCCAGCCTGCTCCCCTAGCTGAATCAACAACTTTTTGTTTTTGTATTAGATCTTGACATGTATGTATGTATAGGTTTTTATTTCCGGAAGTGTACATTTTCAATAATATAACAAATTTTGACACCGAAAAAGGGGGTGGGTGTCCTCTATGAAACCATAGATCTTCCTGAGGGCCCCCTTTGGAAAAAATGGAGTTACGTTATTAAATTTATACAGTAGTAGTTGATAGATAGATTGATGCTGCGACTACACTAATATGATAAACTATTATGGCAGTAATAATAACATAAACACCATAATGATAATCTGTATTAAAAGGTCCTGTTCTATCTCTTTGTGTGATTTAGACATGATACCAGATTACCCCCTTGGCAAACTCTTTGATCAGGCACTGCCGATCCACAATTCGAATTAAGCTCCTAGAAACCATGTAACTGTACTTTATTGATTTGAATAAAAATATTATAATAATAATAATAATTAAGTGAAATATATATCTATGTGCAGCCATCAAAAAAAGCGTTACAATCCCGAAATAGGTGAGAAAAACTAGTTGATAGGTATTTGTAGTTTAGATGTTTTTAGTTTATAGGGAGATATGAAAATGTAGGGCGCGATAGAAAATACGAATCAAAAAGTGATTGATTTTGTAGGTTACTGCTAGAATTGAATGCTTATGTGGAGTCTTTAAAATCGTCGCAAATGATAAGCTAATGCATATCACAAACATTCCAATTCATATTACGTTACATGACTAAATCAAATTTATATCGCTTTCTCAGATGGCATTGTTTTTCGCCTACTATTCTCGATCCGGAACTCCGTTTGGTGTTTTGGTTCACGATTAATTGCTTGGGGAGAACGAATTTCAATAATTCCGATTCACACCATAAATCTACAGTTTCAGAATAAAATTTTGTTACACGTATATGCGTATAAAGAGGCAAGCCTTACACTACAGAGCTGATAAGTGCTAGATTATTGTTTTTGTTCTAAAATCTTTATTCAGGAATTAGTAACAATATGATACAATCTCACCCCAGGGGTGATTTACGTTATGCCCTGATATAATACACTTCATTTCACAGTCAAGGTATTGCGTCATCTGAACAATAAACTTCGCCGGCCTTCATGCATCTGTTCTACATAGTACAAGATTGTACATATATCAGGCAAAATCAGGCAAAAGCCCCTATGGTTCTTGACGGAACCCCTAAGGAGAAAAAGGGGGTTCTTTAAACCCTTAAACCCTTAAATCGCTGAAGAACCCCTATGGTTCTAGATGGAACCTCCGGTGGTCCCGAAGAACCCTTTTAGGTGTCGAAGAACCCTAGGGTTCTTGGTAAAACCATGAGGTTCTATCAAGAACCCAAAAGAACCCTTTTTTCTTAGAGTGTACTATACTGTTACGACCTTACCATTAAATTTAGTCAATTTCAAAGAGTCATTATATAGATATATCCAAACAGTTAAAAAATATCCGATTTTAAAACAAGATTTTATACAAATAAATGAAACATTACTTTGATTTCACAAGAGAATAATGAATGAAGTAAATGAGATGAGATGGAGGATGATTAACGAGAAGATGATGATAATAGTGTTCCAGTCTCTGTTATAGATCCGTCTGGTTCAGAGAGGTGAGATGGTGAAGTGTTTTCATATCTAATGTAATATGATTTAACATATCAGTTCACATACATAATGTTATCGGTTTTAGAGTTTGGGAGTTCCCCTTTTCACTTTATAATTATATTTATACAAGTACAAATAGGTTTCCTCAGTAATCATGCTTACTTTCTTCCACATATTTACACAATACAGCAATTATCACATCACATAATATACATAGTCATACATGCATCAGTTATCTCAATCTATCACTTTTGAGATTAACCTTAATATTAACAGATGTATACAAGTATAGGAAATATGCAATCTAGATATCTCTGTAAGCGCTCACAATAAAATTACCTGTGCGTTCTTTCATACACGGATTTTATTTTCATCTGACCCCTTAAAAACTACAGAATCAGCCTAAAGATGATCTCTCCGAACTGTATTGGGCGTACGGCATGTAAAAGTCAATTATCACTAGTATGGATATAGGTATCTAATGCACTTTTTAAATTCTTTCGCATTCAAGCAACATCTAACAAAAAAGACCGCCCATGCAATGGCATTGTCTTATTATTTTCCCTGGGTCTAGAACAATATTTAGGCTTGCGCTTTTGGTCAAGAGAAGGGAATATGTTGCCTTGTCTCGAAGGACAATTAGGAGAGGTGGGAGTGCTACACAGGCTGGTGCTACTTCCTTGAGAACTGTCTCTAAGAGACCTACTTGCCACTTGCGGCGGAGATTTTAGTGCTACTTTCCCCTTCCGTTTAAACGATTCCAATTCTACTTTCAGTTTATCAAGTTGGACGTCTTTCTCATTCAGTTCTTCTTCCAATTCAATTGTTTTCATTTTCAAGGACTTAACTTGTATTCTCCCACTCTCGTTTTCTCGTGAGAGCTTGTTGATAGTCTGTTTGACTAGTTTGTGAAGAGGGATGGTGGAGTCCTCCACATTCAGTATGGCCATACACTGCTGTCTTTGATCATTCATTGCCTGTTTGTCAAGAAGAATTGCCTCGAATTTTTTTATAAGAAAATCAGTTCTGGTGATTAATTCACCTAAAACATTGTTATCTTCGGCGTTTCCAGCTAAAATTTGAGTAGTTGACTTGGATCGTTTGAAGTCGTAAAGTTCCCTCTCGTTTCTTCGGATAAAGGTTTTGATCAGCTCATTTGTCTTCTTTACAAGTTCATCTCTTTCTGCGACGACTTTCCGTGTGTCCTCCAGTTCTGATTTAGAGACCGAAAGTCGTCTGCTCCAGACTTCCTTAGCAACCTGTGACTTGGTGGCAACCAATGACGTCATAGTCTTTTTGTCCACCTCCGAGAAGCGTCTGCTCGCACCGAAATGGCGGTGAATGAGGACGGAGGCGTCATCCATCTCATAATCGTCTACCTCTAGCTCTTTAGTTTCAGCTCTAGCTTCAGTCAGCATCTCTTCGTACATCCATGGTGATTGCTCCTTCACAAAGTCAAGGAACTTCGTGCACTGTTCTGGTGTCTCTAACAGGAGGCTTTCTATAATACTTGCCATATAGTTATTCTCGTTCAGCGTCTGAAATTTAAAACGAAAATATTTAGGTTTTTGAATTAAGGAGTATATAACCCATAACAATCAAAGTGTTGCAAATGTTCTTATAGTTACTCAGGACTATGTATACACAAACCTGACTAACATGAAAACTGAGCGAATTTGCCTCTACTGTCCTAATGTGCTAAATTTGGCCATTTCTGGTTATTCAATTTCCAGAGATGCGGGCAACTTAATTTTCAGTATTTGCTTGCTAAATGCTTAGTTTATTTGGTTGAGACAAGTGAGCAACTGTGTTTTCACTTCACAAGTTGTACAGATGTAGGGTCAATAAATACATGGGTCAGATTTTCAGAAAATGTACAATTCATCTTCACCAATCCTCTCAAATAACCCACATTTAAGACAAAAATGAGCTTCAAAATGCAGTTTAACACAACAGAACTTATACTTTAAATCAATGCGATACCAAATATACTCAGATATACCTGGTATTCTTCATTTTTCAGCCTAATTTAGGAGAATTTCCCAAATGTGTAGAGCTGCCAATTGTACATTTTCTGAAAATCTGACCCACATCCGATTAGAAGTTGGGGAACTAGGTTTATTAGTATTATGTTTGCTAATAATAAACAATCTATCGGTATAAGTCAACTCAGGGAGTTTATTCTTCAAACAGTGTCCACCCAACAATACATATCTGGACGTGAACATAAAGAGCATCGTCGGACCAACATGCATGTATTGATTGATTTATATACGTTATTTGTGGAATGGTTCGGCCATTGTCTGGGGACTTCTTCGCTGGCACTCCTCAAGTAGTATGAAATAATATTTTAAAGAATTAACAATAATCATTGCCTTTTAATAATCTTGAAATACCAATAATATGTGCATCGGGAATAGAACCTAATTTTGATTTTTTTTTTAAAAAAAGAGTTAATATTAGCTTCATTGATATTACAATGCAACATCAAGTACTACATATACACATATTAGGAATGCATATATATATATATTGAAACTTTATTTTCATTTTGTCGTACATAATGTCTATAAACGAATGAAAATAGGACTCTCGTCTCTGTCAAAGATAGTTCTTCCGACGGGCCCTTCTACATCTAAATAGTAAATAATCGTTTACACATAGTTTACAATAGAATAAAGCAAGATAAAGTAACATAAAGTACACTTGGCTAGTTAGCCTTGCAGAACGGTCAAATAAAGGTTGGGGTAAGTCTTACATGCTTACATCAGTATAAGTGCTTATCAAAAATGAGCAGCATATTTCATGTATTTTCATATTTTGTTGTTGAACTGTACTAAATGGGTCTGATACAAGCAATTCTCACTCGTCCAAATTGTTGCTTTTGTTCAATTTTTGCCATTAATTGTCAGTTATATCAAAATTAGATTAAATTTGCTTTGAGTCGGGGCTTCAAACGTGACCCGTTAATGAGAAAGATCAATATTTAGTGCGTGAATCAACAATGACAGCAGCATGTGCCTGCACATAAGTCCTCACCGTGAGTAGTGGGGGCTTGGGTAGCACTAATTATAATGAGTTACGTGCAGAAACACATTCTCCTCGCCGCGTTTAGAGTAGTGGGTCTGATTTTCGGGAAATGTACAATTAGCAGCTGTACACATTTAGTAAATTCTGCTAAATTAGGCTGCAATGTGGTCAATACTAGGTAACTTCGCGTAAATTCGGCATTGCATTGATTCTAACAATCAGTTTGGTTAGGTTGGACTGTATTTTGAACTTTATTTCCGTTTGAAATTTGGTTTATTTGAGAGGATGGATGAAGGCGAATTGTACATTTTCTGAAAATCTGACCCTAGTAATGACTCCACGCTCTATGCTTAGATTAGTTATCGTATTGCTCGTGTCTTCCCCCATTCTCAATTTCTCATTTTTATATTTATATTTTACTGTATCATATTCTTAGACCCAATTTATACAATTATTATAGACACTTTTAGTGTATCAAAGTGACCCCATTTATACAACTGTGATGGACCTTTTCACTAGGATATTATCCACATATATATACCAAAAATCAAGTAAGTTTATTGATTTGCATACCATGACCATCCTGATACCAATATGTTGCGTTTTTCATATAAAATTTACAGCCACTTCTTATCCCATTTAACCAAGTTCTGGCTATTTTAACTGCTGACACTTGACGAATCAACTTAATTGGTTCAAGTTTTCCGATATCTCCTGTCCATGTTAATGCTAAGCTAGCTTTTGTGCAGCTATGAGTTTTGCTTTTACTTACAGACAAAAGGAGGTACAAGTTTCCGATATTTGCATAATTTTTAACTTCTGACCTGGGTAAGTTCCTATTTTTTTAAACCACTAAACAAGACAAATTATGGTGGTATTGACGCACAACGTGAGGACATTAATTAATGTAGCCGCCCTAGAATTAGTATATTTTATCTTCCTTATTTGAAATATCAGTGATAAATTCCCTCTCATAATTGACGTCAGCAAACTAAGATTATGTTACAAGTCCACGGCAGCATATGGGTCAGATTTTCAGAAAATGTACAATTGGCAGCTCTACACATTTAGTAAATTCTCCTAAATTAGGCTGAAAAATGAAGAATACCTGGTATATCTGAGTATATTTGGTATCGCATTGATTTAAAGTATCAGTTCTGTAATGTTAAACTGCATTTTGAAGCTCATTTTTGTCTTAAATGTGGGTTATTTGAGAGGATTGGTGAAGATGAATTGTACATTTTCTGAAAATCTGACCCATGTAATTGAATGCTCTGCTTATCAACTTCTGCATGTTGAGTGCGGCAGGGAAGGACACAGTAATGTGGGTCACATTTTCAGAAAATGTACAATTCAACTTCGCCAATCTTCTCAAATGACCCGAATTTCAGACGAAAATAAAGTTTAAAATACAGTTCAACCTAACCAAACAGATTGCTAGAATCAATGCAATGCCGAATATACTCGAATTTATCTAGTGTTGACAAAATTGCAGCCTAATTTAGGAGAAGTTCCTAAAATTAATGTGTAGAGCTGCTAGTTGTACATTTTCTGAAAATCTGACCCATGTATTAAGGCGGTGGTGAGGGCGGGTGTGGTGTGGGTATGGGAGGACTGGGATTGTATAGTTGGTACAAAAGTAGGTACCCAAAATTTAAAACCCATTTATCCACATCTTGACTAACCATATATGGGTCAGATTTTCAGAAAATGTACAATTGGCAGCTCTACACATTTCGGAAATTCTGCTAAATTAGACTGAAAAATGGTAAATACCGGGTATATCTGAGTATATTTGGTATCGCATTGATTTAAAGTGTCAGTTCCGCTAGGTTAAACTGCATTTTGAAGCTCATTTTTATCTTAAATGTTGGCTATTTGAGAGGATTGGTGAATGTGATTTGTACATTTTCTGAAAATCTGACCCATATGCTTTAAAAAAAATGCCTTCTCTGTACCAGGGATGAGAACAAAATAATAAAGAATATTCTCTCCTCCTTGCCACGGAGAGGAAGAGAAGTTAAAAACATATAAGATAAGTTTATAACTTGTTATTTCGTTGATTTTGTCGCTCATTGAGCGAATTACAAAGTTGGCGAAGCTCTAATTAAGCCTTTCCCGCATTTCCTCGGCATTATAGCCCCTGAGAGAGGCCATTCGCGTATACATGCGCGCCTACTTACAACATTCACATACACCAAGCATAGTGGATTGTCATGCATGTGCTGATTATATTAATGTACCTGGTATGTGGGTCAGATTTTCAGAAAATGTACAATTGGCAGCTCTACACATTTAGGAATTTCTACTAAATTAGGCTGCAAAATGAAGAATACCGGGTACATCTGCGCATATTTGGTATCGCATTGATTTAAAGTATCAGTTCTGTTATGTTAAACTGCATTTTGAAGCTCATTTCTGTCTTGAATGGGGGTTATTTGAGAGGATTGGTGAAGGCGAATTGTACATTTTCTGAAAATCTGACCCATGTACATGGAAAGTTGACATTCAACAGTAAAGTTGATATTCAACAAATCAAACATTGGGCAAAGTACAATATCATTTTCCGCCCAATCCATTCAGACGTCCAGGAAAATACTCCTATCTTTAGTTATGATTACATAATGCTTGCACGAAAGTTGCTTTTCGCGCGAGAAAATAAACCAAAGACATGTCGGACAGTCCTTCTGAGGCAGTTTCATTGGGTGAAAGTTTCTATTCACAATGGACTGAATAATGAATGTCCACGTATCAGTTATTGCGCAGTTAATACATTGGACATTTATATCTAGCTGTCACGAGCTATATTGTTCACGTAAGAAGAACAAAGGTATTACGCAAGGTTACCTAATATTACATAAGAATAATTATGTATGATTAATATAGAATATTGGATCCATAAGCAATAGGCTTATGAATATTCATTATTCATAGAGCTAGGCTATCCTATAGCCTAGACTCTCGTTCGATTAATATTCATATAATATCTCCAATACTCCACTGCAAGCTACCCTATACCTCGGAGATATTCCATTCATATCACTGCAACCATTTCCACGAAATTATTTCCAGAATCCATTTAGGTTTAGCAAATCAAATAGGCATATCAACTCTGTATTTGTACAGAGATGCTACACATTAGGACTGTTTAGGAACATATATGGGTCAGATTTTCAGAAAATGTACAATTAGCAGCTCTACACATTTAGGAACTTCTCCTAAATTAGGCTGCAATTTTGTCAATACTAGGTAAATTCGAGTATATTCGGCATTGCATTGATTCCAGCAATCTGTTTGGTTAGGTTGAACTGTATTTTAAACTTTATTTTCGTCTGAAATTTGGGTTATTTGAGAGGATTGGCGAAGTTGAATTGTACATTTTCTGAAAATCTGACCCACATAGCGCTTATTTAACGGTCATATCCCTCTTCTATACATGTTTCTAAATAAATCCAAATAATATATTTATGTTAAATCTCTAGGTTTGCCTCAACAACATTTCTGGTGTTAAGGTCACGAGAAGGAGGAACAAAAAGTAAAAATATACCTTGATAGAAGACACTACCCCGGGGTTGATGACACCGTTCTCCGCCAGTTCCCTTACTTGTTCCACCGTGACTTTGAGAGTCTTGCATAAAATGGCCTTTTTCCTTTTTGCCACTCTCTTCAAAACGTCTCTGTGTGTTTTCAGATTGCAATACATGTTGTTACTGTCGGTTAGTGCGAAGCCTGATTATATTTGTTCTATGGTGGCCAGGTTTCAGATCAAATTAATTCGATTAATCCTGAGCAAACCTATTCAAAGTTCATGCAGGACCGCTTCTCTGATCAAACAGATGTTACTTAACTTTTTTCAATCAACCTTTGTTTCAAACAATTCCGAGAATTCATTTCTATTCCTCAATGGCATGGGTGATGTTACCTCTTCCAACCTAAATGTCTTATATTATGGCAAATTGAACTGTTTTCATATTCTCTAAACCTCGGCCGTGAATATTTGCCTGAACGCTATAGTATCTCCTAAGTACAATTCGGGTGATTTTATAATTTGTGGTTACTCCTTTGGCTAAAATCCATTCTTGTGGTAATGAATCGGTTTGCCTGTATGTACACCACGGGCGCTCTCCTTGCCACAAGTGAACGCTGGATCACACCTTGTCCGAGTCTAATCAGTGCTTCAACGCGTGGTGGTTGTGATCAACTTATTACTCTCCACTCCTCCCCCTTGGTTTATATATCTGACATGGTGAATATATGGGTCAGATTTTCAGAAAATGTACAAGTGAGAATTGACATATACATTAAGGAAATTCTCCTAAATTAGGCTGAAAAATGAAGAATAGCGGGTATATCTGAGTACATTTGGTATCACATTGATTTAAAGTATCAGTTGTGTTATGTTAAACTACATTTTGATTCTCATTTTTGTCTTAAATGTGGGTTATTTGAGAGGATTGGTGAAGACGAATTGTACATTTTCTGAAAATCTGACCCATATAACATGTAGTGGTGCAGGGTGATCCAACTGAGGGGCAGTGGCGGAGGTGCATACATGTGAGTCATGGGCTGGGATACAAGTAGATGGACGTGTAGAGACATGACGTATGTGGGTCACATTTTCAGAAAATGTACAATTCAACTTCGCCAATCTTCTCAAATGACCCGAATTTCAGACGAAAATAAAGTTTAAAATACAGTTCAACCTAACCAAACAGATTGCTAGAATCAATGCAATGCCGAATATACTCGAATTTATCTAGTGTTGACAAAATTGCAGCCTAATTTAGGAGAAGTTCCTAAATGTGTAGAGCTGCCAATTGTACATTTTCTGAAAATCTGACCCATGTATGTATTGTGTCCATGCATTAACGACCACCGTGCCCGTAATTCCTGGCATAATCCATATAGTGCAAAGGGAGGGAAACCAACTCTCAGGTTTGTTTGAGAACCTTGAATAAAAATAAGAGAACATGTTTCCTACTAATGCACTTGCTTACTAAATTCTATTATATTCCAATTATTATACTCCAATGCATGAAGCCTTATATTTGTCAAATTGAACTGCTTCGATGTTTTCTAAACCTCTTAATGTTTTTTTAAAAATCATGTTCATCCGACAAAGAAATTTCGCTGACGCGATACGTTTCATTCGGCGTCTGGATTAATGTTTTCCAATGAATAACACATTCTGGACTGATGATTCCCCAAAATGATAGTAATATTCAATTCAGTCTATACGTATTTTAAAAGGCTCAAAAATAGAAGACTAAGACCGGAGTGCCCCCCCCCCCCTCAGGTGTGTATCATGCATATTATGGCCATCTGTTTGTTGACTCAGTAAGAACGCCAGGAAATCCTGTACAAATTCCTCCATGGTTTGAAACTGACGAATTGCACTATATAGGGTTTAGACCTACCGCTGAGTTGTCAATTGTTATGAAATGTGGTCTGAAATAGATACGCTTACTCATATGAGAAAGATCTGAGCGAAATAGAAATACAATTAAGCTCCTCCTTTTTGGCAAAGCTTGCTGAAAACTTTTTAGAAAAGGAAGTATACTTAATTATCTAAACTCTTATATCAGTACAAGAATAAGGTTTCTCCCTCGACGCATTTATACTTCGGTGTTTCACTGGAATTAAGGTTCTGCCATGAAGAAATGTCAAGAAAACTTCTAGATGTTCTTGAAGAGACAGAGATATGTTAATATACATTCGGGTCAGAAAATATCTGTGGTTGAAATGAAATGAAAAACATTTCTACCAAATACAATATCTCACAATTTTTCTATTTTCAACACGCATTGATAATTCAACGTTATTTTTATTATACATGTACGAGACCTCTATGAATGCTAAGACGTGTTCTTCAATATTAATATTAAAGTGGCTAAGATAGTTAAAATGAGTAGTCATGGAATCGTGTGAAACTTTGTCAGTGTAATCATATATGATAGGTATAGCAATATCTGAAGTATTGAGTATCAGCATTGCGTTTTCATTCAATGATTAGTGAATATGTGTAATGAATGGGTTAGAACCTAAACCCATGTCAAATCCATGAGGAAATGGCTTTGGAGACCAGGAGGTGCTGCCAGATTTAGCCCTGGTGGCAGAATGCCCTTTGTACTGATCAGTGCCGACCTGGGGGTTACATAATTCCAGATGTCATCCCAACTGACAGTTTGAATATTGGATTGGCAAGCAAAAACGATTTTGCTCTCTATTTTACCACATATCTGATATAATATGAATGTTAGAGTTTTGATATCCACAGGAGTTATTTAGGAGGGTAAGGTGAATCAAATACTAGAAAATGAAGTAGAAATTCCGTTACTCGATAATCTAGCCAGCAACAGTGAGAAGTGTCACTTTAATGTAGATTGAGAATCATAGATGTTTCTACAGGGCCATGGATTTCAGGGAATTTGAATGGCACTGTGGAGGGTAGCCACTGTTTGTTCTGTGAAACAACTTCTGGGGTTTGCGCATATGGGTCAGATTTTCAGAAAATGTACAATTAGCAGCTCTACACATTTAGGAACTTCTCCTAAATTAGGCTGCAATTTTGTCAACACTAGATAAATTCGAGTATATTCGGCATTGCATTGATTCTAGCAATCTGTTTGGTTAGGTTGAACTGTATTTTAAACTTTATTTTCGTCTGAAATTCGGGTCATTTGAGAAGATTGGCGAAGTTGAATTGTACATTTTCTGAAAATGTGACCCATAGAGCGTTATGGAAGTGAAGTCCATGGTCACAGTAGGCCCAGGTAAGAGTTAATATCGGGTCCTCCAACATGTCATCATCACCAAGGGCCAGATCGCTATATTTACCATGCGCTCCAAATCCATAGGCTTATCTGGTGATAAGCATTGTGTTATTTCTTTCTCTTTTTTTTTACAATGCTAATGCCCGAGCCCGGACTCATTGATTCTATATGCATGGGTATTTTCACTGGGTTTAATTGTCGCCATTACAATAAGTTAGCGCCAGAAAAATGAAGCCCAATGAATAAAATCAAAATTTAAATTACATTCTGCAAATGCTATTTTAGGTTGTTATGATCTTTTGAATATCAAATGGAGTTCAAGCCTACACACAATTGATTATAGCATTCTGCATGTTAATGGCTTAATACTCTTTAGGAAACGAGGGGAATGGTTAAGTGTTTACCTGCATAGCTAATTTTCTATCACTCCTCTATAGGTTATGCATTAGAATTAGCTGTCTGGGTAATTCTACATTATTAAATCACGGCTTTGTCTATTTGATTCCATGTACGTCATAAGGCTCTGATCTTTGACCCTGGATGACCAGAAGTGAACTAACATGTTTAATTACACCAGGGATCAAATTAGTACCAACAAAGGACTGTTAAGCGGGCCGGCGTCTGTCGAAAAAATCGTTGGCGATGCATTGGCGATGAGGTAGTCCATAAGATTTTTGTGAAATTCATTGCATCGTCTTGCCATCGCTATGCCTTCAGCAATAGCCAGTGATGACCGGCGATGAGTGGGCGATGTAAAAATTGCATCGGTAAAGCGGTCTGGCCACTGTCGACAAAATGGTGTCGATGCAAAGACGATGGAATTGCCGGCGATACACGTCGATGAGGAGGGCTATCGGTGGCTGCATCGTCTTGGCATCGACAATGGAAAAAAGTTCGGCAACTATGAAATTCATTTTCATGCTTTTACATATGGAACCTCATCGACTAGACGAGATGTGACCGACCCGCCCTCTGTGGGCGGATAAGCCCCTCTCTAAAATTAGTGACGTCACCCAACCCATCAGTGTCCACTCCCCATATAGACACGACCCATACTTATGGCCTTCTTTTTAACGTTTTCCCTGTAAGTGGCGACCTGTAATTCGTCTGAGAGAAACTTGACTTAGTTAGCTACCCTTTTGTCTGGAAAAACTACTGTGTTCATGGTCCAGAAATGCTGTTTTCAAAACATTCATGCACCCTCTATCTGTTGTCACTCACTCCTGCCATGTTTACATAGCTTCAACCACCCAACAGCTATACCCTTACTAGCCACTGCCACCCTTACATAACACCCACATAACACCCAGCTAGCTTGTTGACATGTAGGCTATTTATAGGGTGGGTGTTGTAGCCTACCCAACACGTTGGTGTTGTGTAGGCTACATTATTTGATACTAAATCAAATGGATATTGTAGGTAGGAGGGGTAGAGACAGGGTGGGTGGGTGGGACGATCTTTTATTTTTAAATATAAAAACAATCTAAAAGCGTTCAGATCTGCTGATCTGGTGAAATATAACCAATTTACTTCCCACAAATAAATGTCTTGCTGCGGTAATTTTCTGGACGAGAGGCGACCAATGACCGCCTTAAGAAGGCGGTGCGCAAGCAGGCATATTTCGAACCTTTCTGTCGCCCCGGGCCTTCACAGCCATGTCTCAGTACATTCCACAACTCAACCTGGCAGCGTCGTTTTCTTATTAAACATACCGATAGCCGACATCCTTACCCAGAAATCGCAATGATAGGATGTCCTCTGCAAGTTTTGTCCGAAGAAATAATCGATCTACGCTGTAAAATAGATTTTCGAGTTTTCTATACTAATCCTATGGGGATGCGTTGGGACTGCCGACCGCCATTTGCGCCACCCCGTTGGAGCCCTAAGGGCACCCAGGCCAGGCTTATAGCATTGAGCGTGCTCCCCGCACACACGGTGGTGTGTGCGGGGACGGGGCAGGAGAGGGGGGGGGGGGGATCATTCAACAATCTGTAAGGTAAACGTCAGTCACAAGCACCTCATTTATCACAGGAAAAAACATATTATGGGCGGTTTGATACTTCTGGACATCAGCAACGCATCGGCAACGCATTACCTCCATTACACGGCCATTACCTCCATTGACAATGCACCGATGCAAAATTACATCGGCGGGAAATATCAAACATGTTAGATGTTCATCGGTACCCTTACCGATGCAATTTTTGATCTCAGACCTCTTTAAGAGGTCTGAGATCAAATGAGTCACTACTAAATACGCCAATCATTCTTCATCTGATAACATTTGTAGCTGTATGTAAGGTGTTAGAGCTTAGATATGACATCAGGGGAGCATGCCATATCTAACTCACTGATCAGTGATACATTTCGCACTGTTATGCCAACACTTTACCGAATCCGTCCCTACATTTCTGAAGCACGTCCCCATGTTGTTTGTTTACAGCAAGCTACATCATAGGCTTATGTAATCCCAGGCGCGCGGCTATCCCTCCCTCCCTCCCGCCGCTTTCTCTCTCTCTCTCCCACCCTCCCACCAACGATCCTATAGCTACACAAAGACTCCTAAACTCCTGCTTTGAGGCTGCATTGTTATGATTTTATCCGCCTGGCCATGCTATGACTCTCCCGCCCTTAGTCCACATGTAAACGATCTTTAACACACACACATTCATTATTGTAGTTTCCCCAAACAATATTCAAGTAATAACGTTAATTAGTATCACTCTCTTTCTCTCTACTTTCCCTCTACTACAAGAAATCGTACATTTGTACAACTAGAGTATCTAGTTCTGTGTCTCTACCAAGTAACCCCCACCGATCTTAACATAACCAGGTTTACTTCAATGGAGTGATAATTATCACTATAACTTACTGATAGATAATCGATTCTACCAATAAGAAAATTACACAGGGGGAGCATGATATCCTGTTATGTTAGTTATGTCAACATTTTCATGAGTCAGAAATTAAGATGAAGCACATTCGTTCAGCAAGTAACTTTGTTGTGATTTTGTGGAGCCGGCCCGCATTATCACCTACTCGATCAGAGGTACCCAACTTCTGAAATGTGTATCTATATTTCTAGATGGTATCCCAATCCCAATGAAGCTTTATTAGAATGGGAGGGTACTATTCTTGGAATAGCTTAGTTTTGAATGTAATCAAGCGAGAAATAAGCCTTAATAAGGGATAGGGTGCTACAGAAACTGGCCTACTGTAGGCCAGGCCTATGGGTAGGCCACGGCACCGTGCCACGGACTCCTCTAGGGGGCGCTGTGTGCGGAACGTCACACAGTAGGCCAGGGAGTTGTATATCTTTGTGTAGCTATAGGATCGTTGCTCCCTCCCTCCGGAATGGTAGAAGGAAGAAGGAAGGGGATCGAGGTGGAGGAGGAAGAAGAGGAGAGGTGAAGGAGCCGTTTCGCCATAATTTTAAGAAATAAAGAGATGATTCTGTTTGAGGGTTGTATAGAAATACAATGGATATTTGAACAAAAACGCAGTCAAACTATTGCTGACATCAGGGCACTTTTATGCATGCCAATATCAATTCTCTAGGTCTGACTTTTCATTTAATTTTGCTAGACATATTAGTGAGTAATATATCCCATTTTTACTGTAAATCATTCGATTAATCAGGTTTAATGAGGCCGAAATAATGCAAAATAATAGGAAAAATATTGATTTCTGAATGCACATTAATAATGTCTAACTAAATTCAAATGACCTCACGCTCTCCACCTGGACAACAAGTTAATAAATTGACATCGGACACAAGTAATTCGGTCTGAGAATCGTTTCCATTGGAAACGCCAGGTATATAAATTAAGTTGACACTAATTGTAAAGTTAAATAGATAAACCAAACTTAACTTGATAATTTCTTAACTTAGTACTTGTTACATCGCTCACTCATCGTCAGTCATCGCTGGCTATTGCCAAAGGCATAGCGGTGACAAGTCGATGCAATAAATTTAACAAAAATCTTATTGACTACCTCATCGCCAACGCATTGCCAACGATTTTGTCGACAGTGGCCGGACCGCTTAAGGGTAGTGGCGATGAGAGGTCGATGAGATTCCACATATACAAGCATGAAAACTAGTTCTATAGTACGTTGCCTAGCTTTTTTTCCTTGTCGATGCCACAACCGATAACCGTCCTCATCGACGTGCATCGCTGGCAATTCCATCGTCTTTGCATCGACACCATTTTGTCTACAGTGGCCAGACCGCTCATAAGATGGGGTTTGATATATCGTGAGGGGCCATAATTATGGCCTTCCTACATCCCAGCTCCTTCTCTAACAAGAGTGAATTTTCTTTGCAATGTCGCATAGGTTGATTACCCCCCGCATGAAACAGTCATCACTAAATATTTCTTTAAATCTTTTCATGGGGTCAAGGGAAAATTATCTCTTTGATAGGGGAACCATTTACTATATTATTATCCGCCATCATCTTTATTTTGTCAAATTTCGTCTTCCGACTGATGTACTAGAATTATTCAAAATTAACCAATTTAGAGAAGTTCCTGTAGTTAGTCTTCTATTGTATTACTTAATATATATTCGTATTTCGGAGATATAAGATAACAGGGTTCCCGCGGCCCCAGAGCACATCATTTTTCATGACTTTTAATGACCAATCCCCCCAGCTTTTAATGACTTTTTAATGACCAAATGAAGTCATGTTAGCCGATAATTTATGACCATGAAATGACACAAACGATATAGTTGAACTTATTTACACAGAACACAATTTATTTTGGTTCCCTTCTTAATACTGTCAAAACGATTGACAAACAGTTCACTCCTCATTGAATCTGACTCCTTTGACAGAGATGCCAACTTTTTTAGTCAGGCTTGCGGGACACTATCCCAGCCATTGGGCGTGGGGTCTGGGGCCCCAGAGGGTTTTCTTTGCTCTCCGTTGCATTTTCAGCATTTTTTGGGGTTAAATATTGTCCAGCTCAGATAGTTTTTCATGACTTTTTAATGACTCACAGTGAAAATTAATGACTTTTAAGGCCCTTAAAAACCCAAACTCAGAATTCATGACTTTTAATGACTTTTTAAGACCCGCGGGAACCCTGGATAAATGGCGGCGCTCGTAGGAAGACATAGAAGACAAAAAATACTTGGAGCAGTTTTATTTACGTTTCAAAACAGTTGATTGAAGGGTCATGATAATAAATTAATGAGTAAGTAAGAGATAATTGAAACTGTAAGAAGATAACAAGAAACACGACGTAAGTTCACCTTGTCTCCGGATTAATTTGCACCTGTGTGACAGGCTACCGGTACTTCTAGTATCCAGGGAGTTTCTTCGATGGACCAAAATAAACTTCTAGCTAAAATATGTTGCTCAAATTGATATAGCATTCTAAGAAATTCATACATCGTAATATCAACCTTGAATTTCATCCACATTTAAAGGGAAACACAGGATGATAAAATCCTCTGGTGAATGAGTGACTTTCTCGAGGAAACTGAACTGTAGACGTCACCGCTAATACTACTAGACCAGTAGATAAAGTTGCCAGTTGGGGAGGTAACTGGGGGCTATATAGAATACATGCTTCCGCAGATATACTCGATGCACTATAATGAACGCCGGGTCTCATGGACACAGCCGTCTATATTTACTTCACTCAAGGTCTCACTGTATGGCTCCGACTGATGAATTCAATATTTAATTATTAGAATATATAGTTAGTATATGGAGTTTGCCCCCCTCCCTTCCCCTCCCCAACCAGGCGCCACAACCGGAGGCAATATATATACATTCTATTTTTAGATCTTGACTCACGTCATTCTTGTTTGTTGAGGGATTAAACACTTGAGTAATAGGTTCAGATCCCATGGGGTGGCCCTTTCCTCTTGGTGTAATAAGTTATACAGTATCAATAACAAATGAACAGTAATTAAAAATTAATATTATATTAATCCAAATCTTCCATTTTAAAGCAAGGGATCAGGCCTCTTCAACTGATCGAACTGGGCACATACACAACTATTATTTTGACTCAATATTCATGACGCACTCTCCTCTAAATAAAAAGGGAGTGACTTCTTGCTAGCATGTATTTTATAGAAAATAAAATAAACGTAAGTTGACCTCATATGAAAACTATCACAATATATACCCGATGCCCTGTAATAAACACCAAGTCTCAATGATACAGCCGTCGATATTTGATTCACTCGAGGCATCGTTTAATCGAATGATGAATTTAATATGAAACGTTACACAATTTAATATGAAACGTCGGACCATATTGTTATGTAAATAAATTCCCCCTAAAGCACATCTATATCGACTCATCATTCTACACTAATTTCAACCGAATATAAGAGTGATTCAATCAGTTGGTAGTCAATTTCCACAATAATTAATATGCTAGAGGTGCCAATCTGTGAGGATCCCAATGATAATAGTACAAGAACATATCGAACATACACCAAGCACTCAACTTACACTCTCAAACCTATCCACTAGTATTTAAATATAACGTTAATGTTACACCACTCAATTTCTCGAATCAAATTTGTGCTAAAGTATTTTGCAACAACCATTCACGACTGGGACAGTATTATCACATTGGGCATTTGAAAACATTGAAAAGGTGTGCAAAGAGTGGCTTGTGAATATATTCAATGTAAGTTGGCGCTCGACAGACATGTTGAATCTACTGATGTCCAAAATTAACAGTGTTTGAATATTAATGTTGTGCGAATATACAAAGTATGTCTTA
This sequence comes from Sthenelais limicola, assembly GCA_942159475.1. Lineage (NCBI taxonomy): Eukaryota > Metazoa > Annelida > Polychaeta > Phyllodocida > Sigalionidae > Sthenelais > Sthenelais limicola. Next base: position 101,841,898 of record OW804100.1, on the reverse strand, counting down.
TGGTATACATAGTATTCACATGACGTCACCCCAGTCAGCGGCTATCCTCACTGGCAGCCATAATGTGTGGCAGCATAGATAGCGGGAGACACTAGATCGACAGGATTTCCCGTTTTAAATGTTTGCTAATGGCAATTATACTTATTATTCCATCATGACACACTACAAAATGACCATATAACCTATCAGCATACTTTATATAACATTCTCTAAAACTTTCGGAGGTGAAAACTGCATTTTTGAGGCTTGGAGCACTCATGTCCAGCTAAAGTTGACCCACATTATGGCAAGCCGCGGCGAGCGCCGTGACGTCAGTGAATACTATGTATAGCTCAGTAGGGAGTAGGATACCTATTACACAACTTTGTTACAGATACGACCAGTAATTCTACACACATGAAACCTTCCTGGCTATCTCACCCATGGTGTAGAATATACAAGGCATGTCGAAATTCCCTTTGTTCAAACCTTCTCAGCCACCAACCATTTTCTGTCATCAACTACTCTCAAGTCCTATCTTTGAACATCATTTCTGCGATCACAGTTTGAAATTGTCATCTCAAGAGCAAACTGAAACACCCGAACAAAATTAACAAACACTTCACCTGAATTATACTTGATAACCAACATATATTAAAGAAAAACGTGTAAAACTTTAGAAGAACCAATAGATTTAACTAATAGGTGGAAATAGCCATAACAAAGTACAATTTTAAGAATGAATGGTAATACCCTTGAACAAAAGCTCCATCTGTATTCTATGCCGTCATTTGATATAAGCTTCTCGTACCATTCTCTCTATATATGACCAACGAGAGTAAAACTACCCCCCTATAGACTCTGATTGATATGGCACTCCCTTGGGCGTAGAACCGATCTCTACAAGAGTTGCAGGCTCAACCCCCTCGAGGGCTTTGTCCACTGTCCTATCACGTTTCGTTATAAATCTATTTTGGCTATTCGGTACAGAAGACTTGGGCTTGGGGCGTGGCAGGATTCATGGCGGGACGTGTTGGTGGAACCCCACCAACATATGGGTCAGATTTTCAGAAAATGTACAATTAGCAGCTCTACACATTTAGTAAATTCTCCTAAATTAGGCTGCAATTTTGTCAATACTAGGTAAATCCGAGTATATTCGGTATTGCATTGATTCTAGCAATCTGTTTGGTTAGGTTGAACTGTATTTTAAACTTTATTTTCGTCTGAAATTCGGGTCATTTGAGAAGATTGGCGAAGTTGAATTGTACATTTTCTGAAAATGTGACCCATGTTGCACATCATTGGACAGAGATTGGCCGGGTGGCATGAGACCAGGATTATTGGTATTAATAAAACATTGACATACAAATAGAAATACTGATTCATAAATGCATTATATACAACTGTGTGGTTTCAGTTTTGGAGTATTCAAATAAATATATTGCATTTATATACCATTACTAGGGTGCATTGTTGTAAAAGAGAGTATTGTGTCATTATTATAATATGAAAAGTGTTGTCAAATGTTCACATAAGCTGTTGATTTACAAGAATATCGATGAATTGAAAGTTGAAACATGGAGGACTCTACGACGCCTTTCCCAGCTCTATCTTCTTTTGTATAGCTCGCGCAGAATGATAAATCATGGAATCAATAAGACCGGCAACTGAAATAAATCAAAGACAATCTACTTAATGGGGTTTAAAGGAGGGAACTACCAACTTAAAATCATTTGAGGAGATGAATCCATTGATTTCCATCAAAATCATTGAAATGTTCAAATAAAAAGAGAATAATATCTACATAATAAACCTTTAAAGGCTTGAAAAGTTTCTATAAAATCGTACAAAGAAGATAAGAACCACTCGTTAAGAGTATCCAGAGGTATATCTGACTATAAGGAAAAAGAAGAGGAAAAATTGTAATATTTAAAAACATATTCTCGTGAAAGAAGCCAGTGTTCGACTAGATAGAAAATAAGAAAATCTCCAAAAGAATTCATGAAGAAATGAATAAAAAAACATGTTTTAGCATTGTACACGCCATGAAGGCAAGATATCTTGAATAAAACTTGTCAAAAACAAATATAATATATATGCGGCTGTACATATGTGGCGTACACACTAAATGATAATATGATTAGGTGCCATACTCTGCCAGAGCCTTGGCGACCATTACATACTAAAACAAAGGGAGTTGATAAGCTATCCTTCATATGAGGCCAGTATCTCCCGGGCATATATTTTAAATGTGATTGTATATAACATTTCTCCCATGCTGCGTCATGAGGGACTTGTAAAATAAAGGAGTCCATCCACTACAAACAAGTTCGGCATACATTTCCATTTTGAAATATGTGATGTGTTTCAGGAAAATGAGTCATAAGTCGCAAAAAATAGATTTTGGGATACCATTATATTTGAAAAGATGAGATCAAGCCGATTCCAATGATAGTAAACAGTCTAATAATCTAATAAGTATTTCTAAATTTTAAGTTCGATATTTTCGTTTTTGAAAAAAAAAGTTTCCAATATCTCTGGGGGTAAATAAACAGTAAAGTAACTAAATTTAGTCCATATGGGGACCTTTAAAACGATAGAATATATTACATAGATTGTTATTACAATTGATATCGCTATAAGTGATAAACCTTCCAAAAATTAGAACATTCCAATAATGTGATCCTATGACAAAAACACTTTGAAAAACATCAATTTTGCGACTTATGACTTATTTTCCTGAAACACATCACATATGGTTCCATTCAATACGTCTATATAAATAGGCCTATATACAATATACAATACAAAAACTTAGCAAATCCCTTCCAAGGTTCGTTCACACACCATTCAATCATAGCCTGCGAGCAACAGATAGACAAGCGAATCTGACCAGCAAATCTTTCTTTTTTAATCAAACGATTAGATTACTACTATCAGTTATGTCAACTTACCAGTAAAGATTCCACCAATAATGGCACATACGCCAGTGAGAAAATGCATGAAGGATCTGAAAACAAGCAAACATACATATATAGTTATTTCATCAGAAAATGAATTAAATCCATACCCTCCTTAATAAGGAGGACAATTTAACACCTTCGATATAAAATATTCGGGAATAATTATAGCCCGGCTCACGACGCGCGTAGTGGACGAGATTTCCGGGTGTATTTATTGACTCTATAGATGGTTTAATTTGTTCTCTGCGTCCACAACACAGGTCAGAAAACATTACTATGAATAAATGATTTTTTTAAAAGATTTTATTTATACTGGGTTGGCATTATCCCAGAAATTCTGGGTTCTTCTAATGCGCCCAGTTTACAAAAAGATAAAGCCAATGACTTGAGAGAAACAAACTTCTTAGATGAACAAATTGATAATATTTAAGTCATGAACCATAGATCCAAGATGTAATTTTGTTAGCAAGCAGAGTCCGTTTGGGTAAATTTAGTAACATTAGGAAATTCCATGAATAGTCACTGTCATAGAGTGTGATCATGTCACTACAAGCAAGAGCACAGACAATAGAGACTTATACACATTATAGCATGTTTGGTATTTACGGGTAAGTCCAAAGTACGATAGTAGTTGGCAAGTCAAAAATACAATAGAAAACAGACAAATTGTAGCTTAAATTAGTAATGCAAGGAGTAGTCACTAACACAGAGTGTGATCCGAGCAAGTACATGAGGAAAAGGAACAGATACTTAGGTTATTGTATAATTTACGTGATACGATAAGTTGTACTGATTATGTAATGATACGATAAGTTGTAGTGATTGCCATACCGGTAATAACTTAGTGCAATTAATGATCATGACCAAGTTCTGAGGATTGTTATGCAGGGTAAGGGTATAGTGCATACACTGTTATACTATTCGGAAAGTTCAAGAAGCATAGCCTACCTTTGTTTTTCTGTATATTTGACCATCATTGGTGAAAGTTCATACATGACAAAGACTCCGGGAAGACCTTGCTCTCCTAATATGCCTTCAGATACGACCTTTTGATGTTTTGTCACCGAGTATTGGTTGGTGTAAAGAATCTGGAAAATAGACAGTGAATAAATGACAGAAACCCACTTATTGAGAAGCTGGAGAAAGAATTAGTCTACTTGTACGTTGATAGAAGAATGAAAATATATATTGACATGTTGATGAGAGTTAATACATACCATAATAAATGCATATGATGTGTATTTATAATATATATTCATTTCACAAAATGTATTCATTTTCCCTAGTAAGATCCAAATTCAAGCTGCGTATATAGGTCTACATTACATGTGGATCTAGGACCGGTATAATCATAATCAACACAACCAATAATGCTTTTGTCCATTTATTTTAAAGAAATTCTTACCTGTCCTGAAAGTTTCGAGTAGGTAGTAGGGACGACCTTAACAAAATATTGAAACATCACGGATTCTGAAAAAAAAAAAAGAAAGAAAAATAGAATGTATCGGTTTTAAATTTCCATATATATCTAAGGAAGCTCTATTTATTCAGGGGGTATATTTGATTCATCGAGCCGTCCAACATTAGCCTACTAGTCCCGGGTAGGCCTGTTTCAGTAGGCCTAATAGTGTATGTTTTACTATCCTTTCTGTTGTTTTATATACCTGTAAATACTACATGTAAGCCTCTTGTGGTATAAAATCGTATCGTACTGTATTCTGCATGTGAACGATTTAAAAATACTTGCCATTTACTATTCTTACTATATTAGGCCTATAACTTGTGATACCCTTAAGATATTTTAGCGGTGTCTTAATGCACCTGCACTTGCCGTTTTATTTTATTTTATTTTTATTTTTATTCTTATTATAACTCTAAGTCACCTAGCCATTAGCCTAGTTCATTTTCAAAATTACGGTAACAGCCGGAAGAAATGCACTCTAGATCTATGTTCTCCATAAAGGTATGTCGACCCTTTTGTCTATTTACATATTACTCGCTCTGTACTCTTTTGTACCGTACTCTTCGAAAAGACAAATAAAAAACATCTTATCTTATCTTATCTAACATCACATGATGGTTAGGTAAGGTAGAACGATGAACGCTCACCAGGCGAGAGATTAGATTGTTAAGTATGTATTCCAAATCAATAGCTGCACATAGTAGTCAAAACAAATATATCAGCGGGCATATATACCTAGGGCACCTAGACGTTTTTTTAAATTTGAAAATCGATTTGGATCTATATATAGACTATTTTGATTAGTTTTTTATTGGTATAAATTATAATATAGGCCTGTAGCAGCGTATTTTCTTGTAACCGAGTAGGCCTATTAAATATATCATCGGCCAGAATGAAATAAATAAAAATACCAATGTTACTTGCTGGGACCCATAGAGCATGAACTAGACTTAACAAGTAACTTGTTACTCTAAGAACTAGACTACATGAGACTAGAGGAACGCTAGACAGCGCATCTGTCCCCAGCTCCCCGGAGCTGGCAGTGAGGCGCTAGAGCCGTAGAGGGAGGAACGCCACCCTCGAGACGCAAGCGCCCCAAGATCGAGGCGCCCAGATCGAAGCGTCTAGCGCCCGGACCCATGCGTACCCAGACCGTTACGTTTACTACACACAACTCTAGGTGTCTCCACCGTTCAGATATTCTTTATTGTCGACCTTTTCTTTTTAATTAAGTTCTTCCACGAGTGATAGAAATGAGCACTCCTGTACACATATACCCGTTCCACACAAAGGGATAACGGATTTGCAGTGTTTGTAACTGTTAAATGCGTGTTTATATGGCAAAAGTATTTGGGCCAAGCCGGGAATTGAACCCGGGACCTCTCGCACCCGAAGCGAGAATCATACCCCTAGACCACTTGGCCTGACGGTCGAGGGACAGCGAATAAATCGTACAGATCATTGGCCCAATTTGCAGTACTATTTGGCCGGCAGTTTATACGTATTTCCAATGTAAAATAAGATCTATTGTCTTTTTTCTGTATTGAAATAAGTTTCTAGTTACACAAGTATTGTATGAAGTAGGAGTTAGCGTAGGAATGAAGGGATAAACACAGAATAGCTTCGCGCATACCCGGGTGTGCTGAGAGCGCAGTCCTGGTGGCGGCCGCCGGGGTGGAGGTGTAGGGAGGCGGGAGAGGTAAAGTAGGCCAGTGCTTCTTGGCCGACTCGAGAAGGAGGTATGTGTTGTGTTAGGGTCTGGTTTGGGTGCGATCTTAGATCATTTCTAGAGCGTAACTTACACGAAAAACGCTTCCTGGGTATATACAGGAGAGCTGTCCTCATAGTATTACTGTGCTATTGCAGATCCTGTGGGTAATAATGTTTAATTTTGTGTTTACATGTCGGTCATCCCGACAGTCGACAGCGTGCAAGCAGACACGCCATCAACTGTGGAGGTCAAACGCACCAGACCCAACACGAATGTCAACCTCGTGATATTTGTGACTATCCATAACTTTAGCCCGGTTTATACTCATTTTCAATCCTTGAAACATGATTGAGGACGTTAGAATGTTATTTCCTCCGGCCTATGGGTTGGAGGGGAAATGGGAATATATTGGGAATTGACGTGAATGACAGCGAAACTGTGGGTGATAATAGGGGATTTTGCCATAGCCTTTAGCGTTATCGGTGTATGCTACAGTGTGAGCTGAGTAACACCTATAATGGTTTGCATCAGCTAAGGGAATTCAATAATTACTCGCATGAATATTTCTCCCAGCTGTGCTACACTCACAGACACAGTCAAAGATCCCTACACCAGGCGTAGGCCTACATATATATGATATATCGGCGGTGCGACGGAGGCGCCCCGAGATCGAGGCGCCCAGATCGAAGCGTCAAGCGCCAGGACCCAAGCGCCCCGGTCTAAGATCGAGGCGCCCACCGCTTACATCGAGGCGCCCCGCCGGTGTAAGATCGAAGCGCCCACGGTCTGCGAAAGGAGGAGGACAGAGGCGTGAGTTGTTGACGGGAGGAGGGGCAAGCCAGCCCGTCAACTCAGGTAGCCAGGGTCTGAAACCAACGAGATTCCCTTTACTATTTAGTTTACGGACTTAGGACATCCAATTTACGGACTTAGGACAACCAATTTACGTCAGGCAGAGGCACGAGGCAGAGCAGAATAAATAAAAGTTCTAGATAGTTCAAGCATCAACTCTTATGACTTCTCTAACTCACACTTCAACAAGCTTTCTAACAAAACACCGGCCTAAGAGTCCACTACTGCCTTTACTGACTTAGGACAACCAATTTAGGGTTAGGGTTAGGGTTACTTTTGCGTATGGATTATTGTTAGGTACATTTCCTCAAATATTCAATGTTCATGCCGTGCGCGCTTCGATGTATGCCATGGGCGCCTCGGTCTTAGGCCGGGGCGCCTCGGTCTACGGGCGGCAGGGCGCTTCGGTGTATGCGGTGGGCGCCTCGATCTTAGCCGGGGCGCTTGGGTCTCGGGCAGGGCGCCTCGGTCTCGGGGCGCCTCGATCTCGGGGCGCCTCCATCGTACAATCGATATATCCTAGCCTATGTAATCGCCTCGCACTCCCAGCGAAGCCTATCATTTCATAAGCAAATTTCCCAGGACTTTTTTGCATCCGGACAAAGCCAGCCCATAACTTCAGCAAGTCTTTAATGAATACCAATAACCGTGAAATGTACTTTATTTACTATGTTCATCCATGCCGTATACCTTTAAATCAGCTTTTAATTCATGTTCAGGAGAAGTCGGGGATTATACTGTGTCTATTATTGGCCCATATTGACACATTATGTGAATTTCGGTAAACATTACTGATGAATGTTGCTAAACATGGACTTGACTTATAAGCAGAGACAGAATTATCAATAATGAGGAAGGTTAGGCATACTGAAATGTGGGACAGATCCCGCAGTTTTTCTGAATGAGCACTGTCCGTCCCCCGCTCCGGGGTGCGGGAGGATACAGGGACGGAAACTCTGTCTAGATATATCCTATTCCTAGCTATAATATAATGACTGGTGCTGGTAGCCTACCAACCTTGTCTTCAGTTCACTGACACTGTCTGGGATGCAGTCTAAAAAGTATACTCAGATGAAAACATCAACCAAGTCCTATATTTAACTAGTTAGGTTGTTGGCAAGGGCCGACTCGGTTTAGGGCCAACTTGACCAGGTACCCTCCTATATTAAACTAGTTAGGTTGTGACAACACAAACAAAGCCTGGCTTAGAATCAGGAGTATGTCATACGTTCATAACAATAATTCTGTTTCCATTGCAGTGACTCAGCATGCCTGTACCAGTTGGGGGCGGGGGCTATGGCCCTCAACAACCCTCTTGCTTCAGTCGGATGAAGATGGGTTTCACTATTGGCTTCTGTGTAGGCATGGCGTCTGGGGCTATCTTTGGAGGATTCACAGCAATCAGGTGAGTTGTGAAAATATCACTCAATTGAGCTTTGCTTTTAAATTTATTCATTATTGTTATCCATCCTTTCTTTTTCTGGAAATTTCATTGATTATTTTACCTGCAGATCAAGTGAGTGTACAATATTCGTTTTCAAGTTCAAACATGATCAAGCAGCTAAATGTTATTGCCCTGAAGCTAAGGTACATATCTTGGGTCTATTTCAGATATGGATTCAGAGGAAGGGAACTCATCTCTTCAGTTGGCAAAGCCATGGTTCAAGGTGGCGGAACTTTTGGCACGTTTATGACAATAGGAACTGGTATTCGGTGCTGACACATTCCTCTACAGGACAAGCGCTTGTGGGACCTTACATTAAACACTTAATCTTCTACCCTCTAGGGTTAATGATTTATTGATAGAAAAAAAACAGTTAAAGTGACCAAAATGAACTCAACATTATGTTCTTTACGCTTGTTTGTCTATTATGTACATATTTCATAATAAAGCCAAATGAATTACTAGTAACATGTCCTTAGGGTATTAATTCTGTTGCGTGCTCCGAAATAACGATTATTTATCAGTAAATCTTTTTAGACTTAATTTATTCTTTCTCATTAGCTTCAAACAGCCAAAAATGTAATATCTGCCACTTGCTCTGAACGGCCATAATACTGATACCATAAAAATTCAAAGATAGGAAGATGGAGAAATGATATACACCTATATGCATACATCATATGCCCGTTATGACACTTATAAATTTGATGCATCTTGATTGGTGGTACTACTGATGTGTTATACCTCCTAGTGTTGTATAAGGGTTTAACATATGCTACTATAATTATACATTTTAACTTTTAAAGTGACTCTTCTCACTGTTCTGGGCTAGAATGATGAGTAACAGAATTTCTATTAAATATTCTAGTATGTCTGAACCTACCTAACAAATACCTCGAGATGCGGAAGTTATATATCTTATACTTTAACAGATATTGTACCACAGATTGAATATATTTCTGACTGCCGTCCTTAACTTGGGTGAGCGACCATTGCAGTTAGTGAGGTTGGTAGGTCATAGGACAGACTCCTCCAGTCATGGGTAAGCTGACCCAGTTGGGCCAGTATGTAAACAGACAGTTTTGTAACTAGTTTTTCAAACTTGGGATGAAAGGCTGAATAATAAATTTGATATAGAAGTAAATCTGCAAGGGGGAGAGCTAAGTTTGAACAAGAGAATAGGTATGACACTAGCTATATTGCGATTTGAGATGCATTGCCAGTTCTCTTCATAATTATTACCATATTGTGACCCAGTTCTACGCAGTTCAAATGGAGGGTTGCAGAAACGAGCCAGGCAACAGGTACAAAAGGATTGTATTGTCAAAGCAAATGGGAAAGCTAAAAGTAAAATAAGATCATGATAGGACTAACAAGGTTTGTTTTAGTTGTTGGAGGCATTTTCAAGGCGATTCTTGACTACTTCCAAACCTGTATCTTTAACTACCTTAGCCACTTTGATATTATTCCAAACTGTTTCTAGATTAATATATTTACCGTTCTTTACACCAGTCACGTTCATAATGAATTACGGTCGAAAGTTATTTGTTTATTGCATATTATGATTAAGAAAATAACTGAAACACCAAAATTTAAGAGAGGAACCAAAACATCCTATAATCGAAGTTGCAATGCCTGTTAACTGTTAATTATAATCGGCGATAAGGACATGCATACTTCTCGTATGAGTTTTAACTACGACTTATTCTATAGTTCAAAAATCGGACATGGGTCTACTCCACTCCAACAAAAACTTACACAACCAGTACAATTTTCTTTTTTAAATGATACATCGTCATAACAGGAGATCCAATCGAATTACTGTCCCAACTTCGCAATACAAAATAGAGGAGACATTTTGTTTTGACAGTTTGTCAAGGCTAAGTTTTCAATTTCCTTTAAAACGTGGAGAAAACTTCAGTTTGGTTAAAGCTGCCCTCCCAGAAGTCTGGGATAAAAATCTCAAAGTTGACTTCTATCCTATTTCATTAGCTACCTACTACCCTGACTCACCTTATCCTAAAGTTTGATTTGATTTAATAATGTTTTGAAGACATTAAACAGAGGTTCAAATCTGTTAATTTGCCACTGGTGAACGTTTTATCAAACACTAACCCTATGTTACCATATGTGGTGGCAGATGGCAGCACAGAGTGGTGGTTGGGGCTCTGTATGCTCTATTGTAAAAAATACAAGAGTGTCCACTCAGTGCTGTCACCTACCACCACCATGAAAAGCAAAACAGCCAAACAAGTTTGAAATCGACGGCAGAATAATCTAATAAATCCTTGAATTTACAGCTTTAGCAAGCTTGTCATTATGAGACAGACCCCTGATTGTGAGTTTTGGTAACTAATTCGAAGGTAATTACAGGAAAAACGGGTGAAATCAATAATTGCGTCACTTGGGAATGCAGCTTTAAGGGAATACACGTACGATTGTAACATGCACCAAGTGAATGAAGTCTCAAAATAATTATGAGTTTAAATTTCACAATAGTACGAGAGAATAAGGCAAACATACAGCAAGACAATTTTGCATTAGCAAAACAAGTAGATATATCCCTATCCGTAAATAAAACATAAAAGAACCTGTAGATTTCATGATTCCAGAAGCGGTAGTCTGCAGCAAGATTTGTTCATATTTTAACATCATACATGGCATTCCAATCAAATACATCAATTTAAATTTTGGCGAGAAAATCACTTAGCAGGGAAAGGGCCAGGCCTCTCGACTAATTAAACATCGCCTTCCATAAAAGTCTCGCCTGGTCTTTTCGAGAGACCAAAATCTTTGCGTACCCGCATATTTAAATGTAAAGCAGATCTGTAAGGCGAGAAATAAGAATCCAAGTTTTCTCACACTGCTAACTGCTGTAAATCGTGGAAGTGGGTAACAAGTAATCAATTATAAAGTAATTATTTATAAAATACGACATACGTCTATCCGCTATTTGTGAAGTCTCGTCCAATGGATTAACTATTCCTGGATAGTCTGTTCCGAATGACAGATGTTTTATATGATGTGTCATGTTAAACTGCAAACAAAAAGAGAAATTGTAAATGGAGGACTCGGGAGTTATACATGGGTCAGATTTTCAGAAAATGTACAATTCAACTTCGCAAATCCTCTCAAATATCCTAAATTTCAGACGAAAATAAAGTTCAAAATACAGTTCAACCTAACCAAACAGATTGCTAGAATCAATGCCATGCCGAATATACTCGAATTTACAAAATATTGGCCAAATTGCAGCTTAATTAAGCAGAATTTACTAAATGTGTGCAGCTGCCAATTGTACATTTTCTGAAAATCTGACCCACATACTGCCTCTTATACTATCATACAGAGAGTCCCCATGTTAGAAACTAACGAAACACCGGGGATAAAACATCAAATACCGTACTCACAAAAATAAACATCTAAATCAGTAGTTTGTGAACAAAATATTCATGTTGACACAAATCGCTTTGCTACGTGGATAGTTATGGCAATATGAAGGTAACTCCCAACCATAATTAAATCTACATTAACAGAAATATACATTCGGACTGTGATATCAATATGCGGAAAAGTGCATATAAAGACATTTTCAAATGCTGATTCTAGTAATTGATGCATGCATTTTCTATGGCAGGTTAAATCATTTCAGTGGTATGAATAAGATACAAAATGGAGGACTTTCGTCTGATTCGGACCTGCGATAGATTATTTATAATTTCATTATTTCTGAGATCATGCAAACAGACAATTGCAAGGGTCAAAACACAATGAGATGTATTTCTAACTGCACAAGTTCTATGCCAGATAACAGAAGCCTCAAAGCTTATAGAGTTCTGATAAGTATTATATATTTACCTCGGTAATTCCCTGGCAGATTGATATATCAAATAATAACTTAGAATATATACGGTTCTAAGACGGATCCTGCGGGAAGGCTATAGTAAAACTAAATGCTATCCTCGGTTTTTTGTTTTCCATATAAGATATATGATTATATTTATATAAAGTACTCTATTAAGACTATGATAACATTCGGCAAAGATGGACACCTACACATCTTGCTTCTCTATGAGTAAAACCAACAATATAAATCCAATGGTAATTTGACTTTTAGGCCAGAACCCTCCCTATGCAGAGCATGGTTCACATTCCTTTCAACTCACTGGCAATATAAGGGACTGTTCATAATTAACCACTGGGGGGGGAGAGGAGAATTCATGAAAAATTCTTGCGCAAAATTGTATGACCCCCCCTTAAAGTCTTGCGCAAAAATGCATGACCCCCCCTTCAAAGTTTGTGCAAAATTGCATGACCCCCCCTTTAAACCATCCTTTTTTAATACTGATCCTCATGTTTACAATTGATGACAAAGGAACAATCAGGGATCGATATCACTTGAGTGGGGAGAGCTAATCCATCGGAAATATGAGGAAACTGGAGATTTTGACTTCCAGATGTGGACATATAAACATCAGATAGGTCATCAGATGACAACAGCATTGTCTAAAGAGAGCTGCGTTACAAGAGACATACTGGCAGTTATTTCATTGGGGCAGTGAGGCCACAGGTCCATGCCTATTTCCCTCACATGGAGTCAGCAGCCAGCACCAAACCTCCAGAATGTGCAAAAGCAGGAAAGAACAGCTTGAAGGAAGTTGACCATGTGGAGGTGCTACAATGTGAAAAATTTGGGGATCCACAACGCCACTGAGGATGAGGCAGATGAGTTCTAGCTAGGCCTGGTACCCCAGCAAGAAAAATAGATCGCAGGAAAAAACATCGCAGAAACAGGTTTGCAAGAGAAAGTCTGCTCAGGAAAAATGATTCTCTGAAAACATTGCTGAATTTTGCACCCAGAAAAAATGCGTGCAAACTTTGGGAGGGGTTTTCAAGGCTCTTTCCCTCACAAAACTGCAAGCGGAGTTATTCCCATCGCAAAATCTAAAATAGACATAAATATACCTTTATCACAGAATTTTCCTGTTCAATCTTCGAGTGTGTGCAATCTTTAGTAATCTTAAGAAGTAAAGAATCTCTAATCACCAATTAATTCTTGTCAATCGTGGAAAGTTGTAACTTATATGTGATAGCTGCAGGCGTTTGTAACTAGCTTCAAACTAGTACAAGAAATACCCTCCATCTTTATTGTGTCGAAGAGGATACTGAGGAAGATGCACTGCTGGGCAGGGGATGAGCACTTGCACCACAAGATGCCAAAAAAGTAGCTAAACAAGTAGATGGATCAGGGCATTTTGTTTGAAGGCACAATCATCCATAGTCTCGCCAATGATGAAAAATTCATCTAAGTAATTGCAAATGCCACCAATCCCATGTCTAGCAAGGCATCTCACCACAAAGTTACCTAGTTGGTTAAAATCGCTGAATTTCCCTTGCTAACCTGATTTGGGATCTTTTTTTCTGGGTGGGGCCCCTGGTGCCAAATAAAAGGAAGGTCAAGGCAACAACCCAGCCTCATCAGGGAGGCTAGGATGCAAACAAGGCTGATAAAGTTTGTGCCAAAGCACATAGCAAACAGACTGGCTAGGAACTCTGGGAAAAGGTTACCATCATTCTAGGAGCCAATTGTGCCATACAATTGATGGAAGGAACATGAAGATTAGGTTGATGGATGAATCAGGTATGGCCAGCCTGAGGACCATGTGTCACCTCAAGACCAACAGAGACCTGCATAAAGACCAGAGAGAGTATTACCTAGCATACACGATAATGATTTTTCATGTAGTGGAGAACCACATGTAGCCCTGGATCCTCGCATATAACAGTCCTCATAAGGAACTGCAGGTGCAGTTTGACTTAAGGTAGGGGACAGCCCCTGGGTCATATATATATCTGCCTTTCTGATCCCAAGAACAAAGAAAGACAAAGCCCAGTAGAAATTCTTGGGCAAGTAAAAGAAGCGATACTGTGGAGCCCTACAGGGCTTTTGCCATGTTTGGCACCTGTAGATTTGGGGACAAGTATTAATTTCCCCATATGAAAAGGATGCCAAGAAGTTGAGTGCTCCTCGTGTACCCAACCACCACTAGTGATCATGGGGGAGTTGCTCCTGCCCTCATACAGACATTTTACATAACAGCATACAAGATGGATTCAAGATAGTGAAAAAAGATGTTCAGGCCAAACCAACTGTCATGGAAAATTACAGATTGGATGGTTGTGGGGCAGCAGGGGATTTGTAAATGATGGAGAGTTAGTGTATGTCTCATGGGCAGGGTGGCCAAACATCACTGACAAGTATATCATATACAAAAAGGTAGCAATTCTTGATCCAACCTGCCATCTTTTTTCACCCAACCTTGATGAATAGACAAGTAATGGTCTATTCTGATGACACAACAGCCATGTCTTTCATCAACAAGAGGTGGGCAAGGGACCCAGAAAAAGCACAAGTGATGAACAAGATTTGCATCTTTCTGCATGCTTCCTCTCATCTAGCATAGACCACCATGCAGCTACACATGTGTTACAAACCACAACTCTCCCATGCTTCCAGACCACCACAAGTCAGATGCTTGCAGACTGCCTTAGAGAATGGTCTGCTTGTCCAAATACCAGAGAATTTAATGATTGAGATACAGGAATCTTCTTTCATGACCCAGATTTCAGCAAGGTTTAGCAAGTATAAATGGCGCTGCCCTTTATAGTTGGTGCAAAAAAAAGTGCCCCCCTTTAAGTCTGTGTAAAAAAAGGGGCCTCCTTGACCCTCAGAATCTGTGCAAAAAAAGATGACCCCCCCTTCAGAGTCTGTGCAAAAACAGGTGACCCCCCCTTCAGAGTCTGTGCAAAAAAAGATGGCCCCCCCTGAAAATTCTCCTCTCCCCCCCTAGAGGTTAATAATGAACAGTCCCTAAGTAAAGAATCTATATTTGCAAAAGTAAGTAGGGGCCAACCTGCTCGAATAGGGTATTACCAAACTAGATGAAGTTTAATTTACGATTCCTCACCTTTTGACCTTGGAAAGCTTGGAGATCATGCACTGGAAAAAGAACCGGAGTCAAGATGATGAACATGATTTTAGCGAGTTTACATATTGACAGCGGACAAGTAATACAACCATTTTATTTCAAGCATGACAACTACGGTGTATTTGCAGAAGGGACCACTTTTTCTTGTCTTCAATGATCATATTAGGAAACCACGTTAGTGCTGTATCTAATCGACTTAATTTAATAGGTATTTAAATTAGTGAGGGAAGTCAAGTTTTAATAAGTACAACAACCGGTATTTATTTACTTGCAATATTTACACTGCCTTTGGACAATAATGTCCTAACTGTGAGGTCTGTTCCTCAGAATCATGGGACTGGTTTGTTGCTAACTTTAAATTCTAAATGCTAAAATTTAAATTCGAATGCTATACAAATGCTTGTCTTGATACTCTGCAAAAATTGAGCAGGAGTCTTAGTATAAAGTGTAAAACGAAATTCAGAAATCACCCTAAGTGATACGTTATAATTCTAAAATAACCTAAGTGATGCGATGTAATAACCAATGTATCAAAGGAATGACAATTTATTGTATACGATTTCATTTTCATTTCCCAATGAGTTTGGGCTTCTCTGGAAGATCTATCCGTAGATGTACTTGTCCAATTCTGTAAACGTTTTTATTTACTGAATAAAAATTCTATATATATATATATAACTACATTGTATATTCATCAAAACAATAGTTTGGGGCTATCCACTAAGCATTATTCAATATAATATAGGTTTGGGTTTGGAACGGATAGCAATGATGCAACCAAGCTACTAGTATGTCAGGTATTCCACGAATGCTGTAACCAATCATAGGCTAAGTTAGTATAGGCCATATGTACATACCATGAACATGATGTTGCTGAAAGCTTTTCCCTGGTGCAAAGTGGAAATTTCCCGCTACCTAAAACCGTGATAGGTAATATACAACATTGATTAGTCTGTATCAACTGTCAGTTAAATTAAAGGCACTTAATGGGAGTAAGGCATTTATAGGCTGTTATAAAGCGAAGGTTTGATGGATAAAGGCTTACATGTACCGTTGCAAGTTGCAGATATTGTATTTCGATTTCGATGTACATGTACTTTGTAATAAAACTATATATGGGTCAGATTTTCAGAAAATGTACAATTGGCAGCTGCACACATTTAGTAAATTCTGCTTAATTAAGCTGCAATTTGGCCAATATTTTGTAAATTCGAGTATATTCGGCATGGCATTGATTCTAGCAATCTGTTTGGTTAGGTTGAACTGTATTTTGAACTTTATTTTCGTCTGAAATTTAGGATATTTGAGAGGATTGGCGAAGTTAAATTGTACATTTTCTGAAAATCTGACCCATATATATATATATATACCGTGAATTGTGTATCACATAAATACTGATAAGAAATTTCTACCATCATTATTTCAATGTTGTTATTACCAAGTGAAAAACGACAACCACTTAAGAGCATTTAAAATATATACAAGGAATAAGAGCTTAAGCAGGGAAAGTTCAGCGTTATTACATAGAATAGTTCCTGACTCCAATGGAACTTTCATTTTACCTTGTTGACTTCGAGGTAGCCATACACACGGCAACCTTCCTTTTGTTGATTTTTAATTTTTTCGGTCCAACCCTCCCTACTGCACTGTTCTATTCCTTCCGGGTTATTGAACGCCCAGCCTTTTATCCTGTAGGCTTCTCGGACATCATCACATGTATTACAGCATCTATAAAAAAAAACCGCCATAAATTGGAAAATATTCCATAGAAATATATGTTATAACGAGTACCTGTGTAATATTACGATCAAAAACAGCCCGGTTTGTGAATACTGTGGATACAAGGATGACATTTTGCACTTCTTTTACTGGTGTAAGAAGGTTAAGGCCTTCTGGCTCAGAATCCAGGAATGGATACATGAAAGGTTCCAAGACATCATCCCGAATATTGTGACACCGACTCAAATTATGTTGAGATCGGTGGAGAGCGGGAATATGTATGATTTTATCAATTGGCTATTTATTCAAGCCAAGAACTTCATTCAGAGGTTATTCTATAAAAATGACATGTTTAATCCAATTCATAAGGGAGTCAGTTAAAAAATTCAGAGCCATTCAATATGGAGAGAAAGTAAAAAACAAAAAGGAGAGGGGGGAAAAATGGAGAGTGTACATCCGCGATCTAAGTGATCGCTTCTCCAATGTATGATGCGAAATCCAAATGTTGAGTAGTATACGGTATGAAAAATGGTGTAGGCCAACTAGATCTTTAATTTCCTAATATGCAGGCCTGGCTGATGCAGCAGGCATTGGTATAGAAAATGTCAGAAAACCCCCCAAAATAATAAAAGTGTGATAAAATATATCGCAAGAATGAAACAGTGCTAAGTAAAGATTAAGATAGGCGGATTAGAAATGTAAGAGCCCAGACGGCAGGTATGATGAATAAAGTTGCAATGTTTTAAAAATAAAAAAAAACAACCCATAAATTGGTCCGAAGTAATGGATGAATGAGGCTAATTTATTAGATTACAGGTTCTGATAAAATCACGGCAACCTCAAGAACGGCGGTGGTGACAATACAATATACACAGCGCGTGGGCATTGGCAGCTTAAGATTGTCTATTGATTATATATTATCAAGATAGAAATATGCATCCTTACTTTAGTTGTACCGTCTCAGCACCATAGCAACTTTCACAGCGATTCGGATCCAGCTTCACCTTTTTTATTGCCTTCAACAGATACAAATATTCCATTAATATTCCAGTTTATCAAACATTTACTTATTTACCTTTCTGATACAGTTATTAAAACAACCCTACTAGAAATGTCATAATTATCTGATCAGGTCGTATCGATAATATATGGGAAAAGAAATGAAATTCGAGAAATGGGAAAATTAATATGTATTACCTCCACAAATTGGTCCGATTTATCCCCCAATTCTGCAAGGAAAAGCAGGTGAATAAACGATTATAATGTGTAAATTATCCAAGTCAGAATATATTCCTGGTGCTAATAAATTGTTTCATTAAAGGCTTTTAAGCATTAATCAAAGTTCATGTATCACGAACAAAATATGTACTTTTCCCTACTGAAGGGCACCGAACTGCCCGAAACGTAGGAAATAAAGTTTTCAGTTGTTCTGACAGATACCGTAAATGAATAACTGGAATTAAACATAGTCTGCCGCTCTATACTACCCCGGGATATACGCAGGAGGCCAGAACCAAACAAATGCTCAAAATAATCAATACCTTAACTTATCGACAAACATCAAATAAATAATAAAAGTAGGGAAGATCCCCCCCCCCCCACACACACACACACCCATCCAACATAGTAAATCATAGAACAAACCGTCGCCGGCTAAAAGAGGAAAAACATTAGAACATGTTGTAGTATCCGCAAAATACACCTTTTTAACAATTGTAATGCTGAACTCATTTCTATTATATCAAATGTAAAGAACCATTATTAATGCGTCAACCATAAGAATTGTATCCTTGATATATGCACCGACCAACCTATTAAAATATTACAAAGTCGGAATATTATTCTATATGATTAATATATTAGTAATATATACATATGGAATCGCCAGCGGGACACCTTATTCAAACCAAGCTTGTTGTCAGGGGAGACACCCACCAAGCTTCAAAGCTTCACAGCGATTAAAATGAGAATATCATGTTCATATTCGAAATAATTTGGAGTAGTTTACATTACGTGCATTTACTTTTAGCATCATATGTGATTGTCATATTGTGACTGTATTACTTTAAAGCTTCTTCAGCCGTATTACTAGTGATCTCAATTTATAATTCACTGGAGTGACTTTTGTTTTAAGAATCTTATATAAGTTCATGTCCATTTTCATCTTAATGTCGAATACTGTGCCAATACAAAAATGAGAAATAAAGAACTATTCTCATACCCAGTTTATCTATAACCAGTCTGAATATTGTTGCCCTGTGCTATAATTTAGCGACAACTAATGTCTAAATAAGTTTGTCTCCTGTATGTTACTACTTTAATTTATATTGTTTAGCACAGGCCGGAAGACCTACATACATGTATAAAGCACATTTCTGACAATCAGGATTTGTGTACCTTGAGAATACTATAGAATCTTATTTCACCTTCTTTCTCGGCATTCTCGGTGATTGCCATCCCAAGTTGATTTAATCGCTGTTTCATTATATTGTGGTCCACGTCTATTTGCTGTTCTCCAGATACATCCATAGCATCTATACTCAAAACTGAAACAAGAACCAGGATTCTCAGGAAGTTGCGACAATCGGGGGTCTTTCTCAGAACAGAATGCTGAATCAATATTTTTTTTTTTTTTTTTTTTTTATTACAAATATGGCCAAACAGTCGGCCACTCGGTGGATATTTTCCTGCGTTGCCTCTATTCTTGATATGCACTATTCTTGATATACACTATTTGAGATATACACAAATATGAAATACAAATATACTGGTACTTACAGGGACATGCGACATGCGGAAAGGACATGTCAACATTTATTTTTAGTTTCTGCCCACGAGTTGTATCTACGAATAATTCTGGGTGGACTTCTTTGGTAAGGTAGTAATTTAGCTCAGACAAAAATAGCACCAACATCAATATGCCACTTATGATCGTCACTGAAAAACATACAAAGCGCTCGATTAAGAACAGTATACAAACGATTGGCATAGATCAAAACTACTCCATTGAGACCAAGGAGGAAACCCACAGATGTAAATCAATTGTAAGAAAATAAAAAAAAATATTGTGAGCTTATTTGCTAAATTATTTGTAGGGCTCCTCCACTATAGGCAAGTGTCCAATAGAGTGACCAACTCTGGTGGAGCTATTGGCCGGTCTATTGGTACTTGTCTATTGGTACTTGCCATAGTGGAGGAGGTCGGGCAAATCGGTGGCAACTCAAGGCAAGTCATTGGCCGCAGCTGGGTTTCATTGGCCATCATTGGCCGAAGAATCAAAACGTTCGTCCAATAGATTGTTATTGCCATATTGGCCATTCATTTGGTCACTAATGGCCACTATTTGCCACAGAGGAACTGCTCATACCAATTGCGTAACCAATAGATTTCCTATTTCCTTGTCGGTCATTTGGCGATAATATATTGGTCACTCTATTGGCAACACCATTGGCCACCACCACTCTGGGTTTCCTTACAAGTTATACTTAAATACGTTATACTTATAGTCAGCAAACCGGCTTAGACTAATATATAGACAAAAGTGACCAAGGGTGATCTCAGAGGTACATATTGCACAAGGGCGTAGGGATTTAAGTGAGTGAGCGTATACGCTCACTCACTGAAATCGCTACGTAGTGAACGAGCTGAAATCGCGTAGCCCAAGGGCATTATGTACCAGAGAGATTGCCCGAGGTCACTTTTGTGTTTATTATACCTTTTCCTCAACATTTAACCAGAAAAAAACCCAGTTAACGTGCATGTCGATCCCCTCGTCGGCTCAGTGGCCCCTCCCACCTGTTTACATCCGCCAACGTCGCGTCATTGATGACGTCGTCATGACGCTTTCCCATTATCACTTGTGTACATTTTCTAAGCTGTGGCCAGCGCGGATTACCGTAACGATGAATAAAATATAAGTTAATTGGAGGGAATATTCCCTCTAATATATTATTGGGGGTGTACCTATGCCATAGCGAATGTTAACACTAGTTTTGCTTGTGATATAATTATATAGTTATAGAATTAGATAGAATTCGTTGAAGTTTCAGTTGTTTTCGGAGCCTCTTACCATCTCAGTCAGGACCTACTCTAGCAAATTGTGACCTAGGCTACGTGCCTGTAACTTTCGTCGGCACTGGTTATTTATTTTATCTCACAATCTCGAAATTCCCTTATTCCTGCAGCTAATTCCGAGTCTATTCTGTAATCATTGAATTAATGTTTTTTTAATGTACGGTTTAGCTGTGCGATGTCTAGGCATAATTATACTATAGCATAGGTCTATGATGTAGGCTACACTTATTATATTGTGGTCAGCTAGGCCTTCGTCTGCACTTTTTTGTAGGCGATATGCTCGATTTCAAGTTAAACGAAAATGCCAAATATTTTTTCCCCTTGACATGCCTTTATCCATGTAAGATATATTTTGTTCACTTCTTTCGGCGGCAAGATCGTTGGGCCTGGAAGGTAGGGTCCCGGCCTGGACGGTTAAGGGATTGCAGGACTGTAGCGCCCACGTGTCTCTAGCGCCCCGGCCTTGGATCGAAGCGCCCACGGCCTGGATCGAAGCGCCCAGACAGTTAACAATAAACAATACCCAAACTAACCCTAACCTTAAATTGGTGGCCCTAAGTAAGTAAAGGGGGTAGTGAACTGTCCTGAGTAAAAATAAGACTAATAAATGTAATTAATTGACTAGTAAACGGTCTGGAAGCTTCAATCCAAGCCGTGGGCACTTCGATCCAAGGATCCTGCCTCTGGTATAGGGCCCCCAGCATGGATGGTAGGGCCCCGGCGGCCTTGGATGGTAGGGCCCCGGCCAAGCAGCGGAACCTTACATCAAATGAGAGTTAACACTAAACAATACCCAAACTAACCCTAAACCTAACCTTAAATTGGTGCTCCTAAGTCGGTAAATGGGGTAGTGGACTGTCCAGAGTAAAAATAGACTAGTCTAATAAAACTTCAAAGTAATTACTTGACTAGTAAATGCAAACGGGGTCCACTAAGGCTAACCACCGCCAAGACCGGGGCCCTACGATCAGATCGCATGACGTTGGGGCCCCGGGATGATAGGGTCCAGGGCAGGCAATAAAGTAGCCTATGTAATCCCCTCACACTTGCAGCAAGGCCTATCATTTCATAAGCAAATTTCCCAGGACTTTTTTGCATCCGGACAAAGCCAGCCCATAACTTCAGCAAGTCTTTAATGAATACCAATAACCGTGAAATGCACTTAATTTACTATGTCCGTCCATGCCATATACCTTTAAATCAGCTTTTAATTCATGTTTGGGAGAAGTCGGGGATGATACTGTGTCTATTATTGGCCCATATTGACACATTATGTGAATTTCGGTAAACATTACTGATGAATGTTGCTAAACATGGACTTGACTTATAAGCAGAGACAGAATTGACAATAATGAGGAAGGTTAGGCATACTGAGATGTGGGACAGATCCCGCAGTTTTTCTGAATGAGCACTGTCCGTCCCCGCTTTGGGGTGCGGGAGGATACAGGGACGGAAACTCTGTCTAGCAATAAAGTAACCCGATCAGAATAAATTAAGACAGTCTTAAATTAACCCCTCATCCAGACTTTCGGAATATTGATGGTAAACCAGAGAGACGCTATTTCTGTCTGCAATCATCACTCGATTTGAGAAATTGTATCTCGAATAAAATGATCTAGCACAGTAGCAGCTCTCCGTCGGAGGAATCAGGATGCTCCGGCTGGAAGGCTTTAGGCGGAACCTTACAATTTAGCGCCGGCTAGCCAAAGTGGGCGGGGCTTGGTAGATCCGGTGGGCGGGGCTTACTTGTCTTTACTAGTCATGTAATTAGTTTTATTAGTCTATTTTACTCTGGACAGTCCACTACCCGCTTTACTGACTTAGGACTGTAGTAACCGTGGTTAACACGAGAGGGCAGTAGGGTGGGTAGTAGGGTAGGATATGTTTCTTTTACTAAGGCATGCGCTAAGGGAAGGGGAGGGGCTAGAGGGAGGGAAAGGTATCATAGGATAAAGGGTCCACCAATACGGATGCCCGACACTCACCCCCCTGGGTATATATACGGGGAATACTGGGATATACAAAAAGAACATATATATACATAGAACGGGAGAGACTTGGGACATTCATATAGACTGGGATATAGAGAGATATGCAGTAGATACCAAGAGGTACTAGACGCACTGTGTGCGCTAGAACCAATATATTATATCACACTGATCTCGGATTGTCATGCAGTAACAACCGTAAGAATACAGGGAAGGAGTCTCATAAGATCTCATATGATTCAATGTCTACACTAACATCAACCTAGCATCTATGTACAGGATAAGATACAATATACAAGTAGTGGCGTACTAAAACTCATCGTGTTGTGTTGTTCATACCGGAAACCTACAGCTACTATATATCACCATGACTCTCTATTCAATATCGCCTATCGTCTCCTACAATATCACGTTCTATATTAAACATCATGAGAGGCAATACCCCGAAGTCCGAGCATATTCGAATGCATATGAATACTAGCTAGATATATTCACCCTGGCCCGATGCACCGCCCAATAGCATAAAGATCCGAAGCTACGCGCGCAACACTGGTTGGAGAACCACGGGATTGGAGATTGTGTGCAGAGGGGAGGGTGAGTATTTGGATAAATGTCGAATCAGGGGTCATCAGTGGCGGACTTGGTGAAGGAAATACAGGAGAACAATGCTCGAATTACACAAAGTGCAAAGAACTTTGCTGAAACAACAGAACGAATCGGCAAAGTGGAGAGGGAGAAGGTGTCCATAATCAAAGATGGAATAAAAAATCTTGCTAAATTAATGGAGAAGAGATTGGCAAGAATGAAGGCGTCCGCAAGACCTAGTGTGGGGGTTCATGTGAATAGGGAGATAAAGACGGAAAGAGAGAGTACAGAAGATTCATCTCCGGACTCTTCTGTCCAGGGACCACCGAGTTACGCTAACTTGAGCGCGGAGAGTACAGCAGTGGGAGGTGCTAGGCCCAAGAGAAACAATCCATTCGCAGCAGATTTTTGTGATGACCCTAGTGTGCCATTAATACCTGAAGTAGCGTGGGACGCTGGTAAGCCGCCATATTACACAGAGCCATTAGTGCCACTCCCTTATAATCCAGACTTTGACTACTTAAGCCCGCAAGGGGCCAAAGAGGAGCTGCTCAGGCAAAGCGTGGATATTGTCAGCAAAGAGTTGCAGAGAACTCAAGCCGCTCTTAGGGCAGCGGAGGAAGATACCCTGAGGACAGTCCAGGATATGAGAAATGATTGGGAACGAACGAATGAAAAAATGTTAAAAGATGCCGAAGATAGGCACGAAGCTAGGATAAACGTACTAAAACTAGCATGGGAAGAGGGCGCGCGACGAAGGGTGAAAACTGCAGAAGACGGAAATAGGGATATAATTGTAACGCTGCAGAATGACTGGAAAAATGCACAACAGAAAATGGAAAAAACAGAACAACAGAGAAACGAATATATGACGAATGTAAAAGAAAACCATAACAAGGAGTTGGAGGAGCTGAAAAGGGAGCTGGAGGAGGAAAGACGGGCCAGAGCTAGAGCCAATAGGAAGGAAGAAAGCGATCGGGAGGAGTGGGAGAGGGCAGAAATAGCAAGACATGAAATGGAGGAGGTGAGAGAGGCCAGAAATAGAGAGTGGTGTGAGGAAATGGAAAAGGAAAACCAAATAAGGGAAGCAAGGGCAAACTGGCTAGCAGAAGAGATGGATAAGCTGAAAATAGAACATGAAAAGGAGAGTGCCCTATTTAGAGATGCGTCTGTGCGTTACAAACAGGACAGGAAGAACCTTACAGACATGGTCAGAAATCTCACGAACGCTGGAGGGGTAGAGCAGCCTAAAAATAGCGCACTGCGGACACCCCAGAGAGCAAACCAGCAAGCAACGAAAATAGGTGTTAGTAGCACAATTTGCTCAGAAGATTCCGGGGATATAACCGAGATGTATAGGCTACCTAATGTGCTCCCAGCGTTTACCCCTGCACAAACAGGAAGATGGTCAGATAAGTCTAACGAAGGGGGAGGAGCGGCAATGAGACACTTCATTAGGGGGCCTGAAAATTTTCGACATTCAACGGCGACCAGAAATGTGTCTGAATTCCTGACAGAGTATGAGGACTATGCAAGTGCCTTGGGCATACCTGAGATGTATTGGCTGCAGGGGCTGGGTGGTAGATTGGAGGGATCAGCTAAAGCATATTACCAACAAGTCGCATCAGTTGCAGCTAGAAAACGGGGTACACTGTCGTACTCAGATATCAAAAGTAAATTCTTGACCAAGTTTCAGGAAATGCCGTATAGTGAGGTGAAGGATGACTATTCCCGGCGACGACAGGAGACAGGTGAGAGTGTGGAGACATATGCAGACGCCATGCTGGTATTGCTGGCAAGGACATCACTGCACGAGGATGAGAAACTGAAGGCTTTTATAGCAGGTTTAAAGGATGGATTAGCGGAGAGAGTCCTGACAGAGGCTCCTCGCACTTGTGAAGAGGCTAGAAGAGCGGCCAGAAAACATGAGTTGTCGGACGAGCAAAATGAAAAAGCACTGAGACTTCACCTAGTGGGTTCTACTCAATCAATGATAGCTTCTCTGGCAATGAAGGGTTATGACGTTACTCCCAGTGATGTCAGATCACACCCCAGTCCTGCTAGAAGCCTACCAGTAGAGGAGAAAGGAGAATGGACTCCTAGAAGAGGTGAGGAAGAGAGACGCCAGGAAAGAGAATGGACTCCTAGAAGAGGTGAGGGAGAGAGACGCCAGGAGAGAGATAAGAATAAGAGATCAAACGTTCAGTCACCAAAAACAACTGGGGTGGTGAAAAACGGAGTGTATCGGCAGAATTTTCAGTAGATATGCCGGTTGGAATGTTGCCAGCCATACCGGCAGAAAGGGAGAATCGATCTGAGGAAGATGGAGAGGATGAAAGCGGAAGTTCAGTTTCAATAGATGACAGTGACATAAGTATGAGTCAAGAGAAAGGAACTCAGGAGGTGCAGGAGATGGCCTTTCGAGAAAAGGAGGTGAAAAAAGCAATAAGAAAGAGGTGGAACCAGAAGAGGAGAAGATGGAAATTACAGGAGAAGAAAAAAGAACAGCGTGAAAATAATAGAGCGGTGCAGGAATTGAAACTTCTGAAGAAAAAGGACAATGGGTTGATGTCCTTAAGTAAACATAAAGAGGTGACACAAAACAGTATAATTAATAGTAAGGAGGGCGATGATCGTTCCTCACGCCTGGTGTTACAGGACAGTGACGCGGGGAAAGTGACAGTCCAACTGGAAGACTGCAGAACAATTTGCACAGTTGGCTCAGCAAAAATTAGCTGCCTGGTGGACACGGGAGCTAGTATCAGTTGTATTTCGACGGATACGTTAAACCAAGTAGTGCAGGAAAAAGGGGCGCTGCTCCGCCGTGTACAGACATATTTGGTTATTTACACAGCCGATGGGGGGCGCCACAAGTCGAATGAAAGGGTGTTGTTGTCTATTAACATTGGAAAAGTTCACACTAACGCATGGTTTTATGTTGTGAAGGGTTTATCCCTTCAGTGTATCATAGGTGTCGATTTCTTGAAAGCAAGAAAGGCCAAGATTGACTTCCAAATCCAAGACCCTGACCATTACACCGTTAGAATAACTAAGCCTAAATTAATACCTCCGAAATCAGAATTTACTTGCATGGCAGTGGTTTCGGCGCATCAAAATTTAAATCATGCAGTAGGAGTAGTTGACAATTTGAAAAGGTGTGTGCAGGTCCCATTTGCGGTCAAGAGAGCCCTCGTGAGGCCACAGCGGGGGGGAAACAATATACCGGTTACCGTATTTAACGCTGCTAACACGCCAATAAAATTGGGAAAGGGTTCGGTTTTGGCAGCATTTTCAGTGGTCAATGAAGATGATTATGTAAAAGCTGGGGTTCCCGGTCAGTCTGAGCGACCGATCGAGAAGGTAGGTAGCACAAAATGCAGTGAGACTAGGGTTGATTACACCCTGGGCGAGAATCTGTCGGCGGAGCAGAAACTAAGTATGGCAAGTTTGCTACAGCGTTACCGCGCGGTCTTCGCCACAAAAGATTCGCCGATATCAACAACTGACATTTTTGCACATAAAATAGAGTTGAAAGAAGATTATGTGGCCCCTATTCGAAGTCCATACCGTACAAACCCTCATATGACAAGGGTACTGGAAACAATGCTGGAAGAGCAGATGCGTTTGGGCATTATTGAACGAACGAATGGCGAGTCTGAATTTGCTGCGCCATGCTTTCTAGTGGAGAAAGGGAAAGCAGCTGCAAGACAGGACAAAAAATATAGAATTGTCATAGATTACAGAAAAATTAATAAATGTATAAAGAACGAATGTAGGGTCTTCCCTTCAGCTGACGAGACGTTGGAAAACGTCGGGGGACTGGGGGGAAGATTTTTCTCAAAATTGGATTGCCATTCAGGATTTTTTCAAGTGCCTCTAAGGCCAGAAGACAAGCCCAAAACTAGTTTTGTCACACCCAGAGGGGTGTTCCAGTACAAGGTCATGCCTATGGGGCTCAAGACTTCGCCAAAAGCGTTTCATTCGGTGATTGAGAGCGTTTTAAAGTATGTGCCAAATGCACTGCCCTACATGGATGATGTAATTATAGCATCACAAACATGGGAGGAGCATCTGCAGCACGTGGAAGAGGTATTGCAAGCATTCCAAGTGGCAAAGCTTAAGTTCAGGGCGGAGAAATGTGCGTTTGGGTATGAAATAATGCAATTTCTGGGGTTTGTAGTAACGAAAGATGGGTTGCAGCCGGACCCAGAGAAGGTTCGTATAATTCGTTCATATCCAATACCAAAAACTGTCAGGGAAATGAGGGCCTTTAACGGTCTGGCAAATTACTATAGGACATTCATTCCAGGGTTTGCAGATAAAATGGTCCCCTTGTACCAGCTGACGAAGAAGCTTGGTAGAAGAGAGCGTTTTCAGTGGAATACAGAGGCAGATAGAGCGTTTAAGGCAGTAAAGCGGTCAATGTGCGAGGATGTCGTTCTAAGATACCCTGATTATTCTAAAGGGTTCACTATCTGGTGTGATGCTTCTCGAATTGGGATTGGCATCGTGTTGACTCAGCTTCATGATAATTGCTTCCATAGGCCGGTTGCGTTTGCAGGAAGAAGCCTGTCTTCTGCTGAACAAAATTTCTCGGCGACAGAAAAAGAATTGGTGGCGGTCCGGTATGGCTTGGAAAAGTTTAAGCATTACGTTCTGGGCAGCCACTTTGAGGTATACACTGATCATGCGGCATTATTAGCCTTGAACGCTAAACAGGATCTTACAGGAAGAATGGCTCGTTGGATCGACTGGTTCAGTAATTTTGATTTCACCTTGCGGCACATCAAAGGGAAATGCAACATCACAGCCGATATTTTATCAAGAATGCCATATTTTGGGGATGGCATTACAGCAAAGGAGGAGCAGGGACCGCAGCAGAGGCAGGTAAGATTCAAGGCGGTGAATCACATCCGATTCTTTGATAAGGAGGAGGTACTGGGAGCATCGCCCATCAGAAAGTATAGGAGACCGTCAATCTTAAAAAATGGACGTCTCAGAAATAAGAGGCGAGATGAGAAGGATGACACGCCAATTATCCAGGTAGGTGCACCAGAACCAGAGCAAGACACAGCACCTATCGAGGATGATAGTAGGGACTTCCCAAGAGTCGATGGCACGGTGGTGACCCGCCTGGGCGCGCCAGGGGAGCAAATAATGATGGTTACTAGAAAAAACCCGCGTGTGACAGAAAGGATGGCGCTATATATAGAGGAAAGAGACAAGGCAGGGAAATTAGGGGGGAAAGACTCAGAAGAGGGGGATAGTCAGTCTGATACTGGCAACCATGACACACCAGCACGAGAGGAGGAGACAGAGGCTGAGGAAGAGACACCGGAGGGGACAGACCTAATCCACAGAGGAGTGTCAAGACGGAGGAAGGCTTTGGGAGTCCCGTCACTGGTTGGTAAGTATCAAAGAGAGAAAAGACGAAAGGGAGTAAGGGCTAGAGAAGTGCAAATCACAGATACGGCGTTCTATGAAAGGCTCATCACTGAGTATGGGACCTTAGGCACGAGAGAGGTGTTCGAGAAGGAGCAAATAACTGACGAGTTTTGCAGCGATATGACAAATTACATTGAGAGGGAAAAGCTCCCGAAGGATAACACAAGGGCAAGGGGAGTTTTGCTGCAACACAACTGTTTCTTGCTATCAGGCGGCATCCTGTACAGGGTACCACCAAGGACGAGAAAGGCACAGATAGAAGAGAGAGCGCAGTTAGTGGTCCCACAATCTATGGTAGAAAAATTATTGAATCAAATACATGACGTCGGTTTGGGCGCACATATGGGTATAAAGAAGATGCTTAGCATTGCTTCACCACGGTACTACTGGCCATCAATGGCTAGAGACATAGGTGAGTATATTGGGTCTTGTCAGAAATGTCTGGAGGTGAAACCGAATCCTAATCCTATCAAGGTACCTATGACCGTTAAGGAACTGTCACAGGTACCATGGGACGCTATCGAGATTGATACCATAGGTCCACTGCCTGAATCGAGCAGAGGCTATAAATATGTGCACACGGTCTGTGATGTAGCCACAAGGTTCTGTGTAGCTTGGCCAACAAAAGACATAAAATCTGAAACCTTAATACCTGAGTTCTTTGAGCACGTGGTGTCTGTCTTGGGGGTGCCGTGCACTCTTTTCAGCGATAACGGTTCTTCGTTTACTAGCAAATCGTTCAGAAATTTCTGCACAGTAATGGGGATTAGGCAGGTCCTGGGATCGAGCTACTATCCTCAGAGTCAGGGTCAGATCGAGAGATTTAATCGTAGCCTGAAGACGGCCCTGAGGGCATATGTAAATAAAGATCAGAAAAATTGGTGTCAATTTGTGGCCCCGATTGTATTTGCGATGAATGCGTCGGATTCAAGCGCGACAAACTACCCAGCATACCTGCTAATGTATGGAAGATTCCCACGACTTCCTCACGAAAATGTCTTAAAAGAATACGAGGGAGAAATGAGGCCCCTTCTGGAGCAGCTAGGCAAGATCGTCGAAAAACAAGAGATCTATGGGGACCTAGCTCGGGAAGCATTACTGACGTCACAGGCGAAAATGAAGGAATATTATGATAGGCAGGCGAATGCACACAGGTTGAGGTCAGGATCGTTAGTATATATGAAGGTGAATCGCCTACTACAACCTGGAACTGCATATAAGTTGCAAAAGAATTTCTGTGGCCCCTTTGTCATCTGTGCAAGACCCACAGGGTGCACAGCCAGACTAAGGAGGATGGATACTGGAGCAACACTGCCTAAACCAGTGCATGTATCTCATTTGAAACCGGTTAGTGTATCCAAGACCAGTCACTTTATGGAAAGACTGCTCTCACCAGATTTACTACCTTTGCACGAGTATGAAGAGAAGGGCCCGCTGGATGAGAAGGGATGGCAGGATATAGCCTGCACAGAAGAAATAGGCTGCAATTGGCCTGAAGAGGAGGGAGAGAAGGATAAGAATGAGATAGAGGATACACAGTAGATTCTCCAGATCCTGTAGAACGTTGATAGAATGGATGAAATAAGTGTAGTACGTAGTACCTTGGCAAGGGCGCATTAACAATATATATATGGCATGGGAGCTTGAGCGAGACACGGTGTTTATATTCTCGAACAGCTGTGGTGGTTATAGGGTTGTAACCACGAGGCGAGAGCTGCAAGCCAGCAACAGTGGTTTTTATGTGAAAGTAATACGAGGAAGTGGATGGGAGTGAGCCGCGCCTGGTGTGAGGAGTTATCCCAGCGAAATGGGGTTTAATCACGAGTGAATAAAAAAAAAAAAAAGGGAGGTTGGGTTGGAATTGAGGGTAGAAAAAGAAAGACACAAAAAAGAAAACAAAAGACAAACTAAACAGCTCCTGTGCGGGTTCAGATGGGAGGAGGGAGAGAATCTAGTGCCGTAACTTCAGTCTGACATGGGAGAATACCCTAGTATATGCCATATTGATTTCCTAGGTGAGATAATATTATGTAAAGGTCTAGGAAAGCTTTGCTTATCCGAGAAAAAGGGTAAGCAAAGTTAATTGTCACTGACAGTTCTCATTGGGTGAATAAAGGACTTGTATAATGAATAGTAAGTGGGGAAGGCAAATGCGGGTGAAATAAGGTAGAATGAAGTCGCTTGTCGACTAACTATGGGTGACATTCTTGTGACAACAATGCTCGGCTAATATGACAAGCTCAGGCGTAGCAGATACGTAAAACAGGAGAAATAATGTATCACGAAGTTGAAAGGGTATGGCCGGAATACGCATAATAGGGTGAGTGAGATATGAGAGGCAAATGGTAGCAGCAAGGTAAGCTGCTCCAATAAGTCAAGCTTGGAGATGACTTATGGGATAGTGCCAGAGTGTCAGCTGCCCCGGAAGAAGGTAGGGGTTGAGCAATTAAAAATAAGATGGGGAATAAGGGCTGCCCAGTGGCACTATAGTGGAGAGGAGGGAGCGCTCATCGCCGTTGATGTCGAAAGATGAACAAGTTGCCTGGTACAGCGTTAGGGGTACAGGATATGTACGACATAGAACGCCTGATTATACGATTGATAAGAATATTTACCATACATCCAGCTCACAGGTACGGAGGATGTCCCGAGAAAAGGTTGACAAACGAGTGGTACCTGTGGCACATGTATGCTAATCTGAGATTGCCAGACAACGAGGTGAAAATCATCACAGATGTATTCCCATTGGCAAGGACAAAATACCAGCAGCATAAATATATTGCCCACGTATTAATACGTCGGGTAATACGCAATATTTTATCGCTAGAAGCAGAGCAGAAACGATTGGCATACGAACAATGTGATAGAGTGGTTCTTTATCAATATATAAGTGGTCTAACCTTCATCCCAGCAGATAAAATTAACGCAGTTTTCACGGAAGAAGTGGACCTGCTAAACATTAAGGAGTTATGTCCAAGCGCATGGGCGAAAGTCAAGGTAAGTGTATTCACTTATAGGCAGCGAGAAGGTACTTTTGAAATGGGTGGGGACACAGTATACAGTTTTATAGGCCTGTGAGCATTGAATACTGACTATCGAGGAGAATGTGTAGACCTATAACCAGGGGAGAGAAGACAGAGGTGATACAGGTGATTCGATTGGCTCGTCTGTATTTGCAGAAACCACACCTGAGATTCAGAGGGGCTAACGCTAGGAGGCGAATTGAAATGGAAACACACTTAAAAAATATCTGGTGGGGAGCCTCTCGTTTCTTGATTAGAGAGATGCCAGATAGGAGGGAGAGAATAGCCGTCAATCACATGAGCTGGGAGGATCGGTCACGAAAGCAGCAGTATATATACCTGTCGATGTTAAAAAGTTATTTCGTCGGCACGATGTTAAAAATAGGATGTTGCAACTACCCAAGAGACATTATAATTAGGTTGTTGGCATGTAACACTGGGATGACAGTTAGTGACTTGGAAAAACTGGCGTGTGAACGATGGAGCTGGATTGAGAAACCATTGGAAAAATGGATTCCGCTGTCTGAGGGTAGGTAATATATCTGACTCGATCATGTTATGTATGACTAGAGATACGGGGTCTTTGAGATGTTACAGTGAGCAGTTATTTCCAGTGGAGCAATTTCTGAGTCAAGGACAGGTTTATAAGCAGGGAAAAATAAATTAGAATGAAATAAAAAGGTATATAAAGCGACTTACCAGTGCGAGGTGTGGGGAAGGATGGTTGTGGTGCAGAAGCGGAAGGGGTGCAAGGAGGGGAAGGGATAAAGAGAGTAGAATGTGAGGGTTTCTTGAGTAGGATAATATATGATGAATAATATGGGTTATTATAAAAGAATAAGAAAAACTAAAAACATAATACGTAACTGCTATAACTAAAATCTACTGGAGTATATAAAAAATATGCTACTCGTTAGCCCAGCGGCGGTATGCCCTGAAAACAAGAGCACACGCCCGCCCATAAAACCACCGAGTTGCCTTCAAGGACAGGCCATAAACGAGGAGCCGAGCTAAATCGCTCAGGCTCCATACGTCTCTGGTTTGGACAATGACAATGTCATTGTCAATGGCCAGGTGAATTTCTCGGCCTGCCATGGTTTCCAAAAGGTTTAAAGATCGGGAGAATATATATAGGAGATAGGAAGCTGGTCTAGGAGGTCGGCGGAAATCGGGTGCTGCTGCGAGAAGTTAAGCTGGAAATGATGTCTACAGGATACCAAAGGGGGAATTTGCCTGATCAAGGGAACCACTCTGATATCATTGTAGGGACACGCCAATTGGCTAAAAAGATTTGATTGACGTAATAAATAAAATAAAAAACAGAAGGGGAGGCACCGGGGATCGAGTCATGATCGGGTCATAAGATCATGACACCATGACACTCATAGAGATAAGGAGCGAGGGAATAATGAGAGAATTTTTTTTTAGAATCCATGAATTGAAAACCATATAATTGAATGAAGATTAGAGCGGTGTATAGTTGATGAGTCACTGATAAGACAAAAGCAGATTGGGTGTGAAAGTCAACGAAAGGCAGAAAGTTTCAATCACTGGGTGACAGGTGGGCATAAAAAAAAACGCTGAGAAACGCTGGTCGTAATAAGTTTTACAGATATGAATTTCGTGGGAACGTGGGGGTTCGTTGGGACGAGGTAGTATGTTGTTCGTCGGCTGATTTGAGAATCCAATGTTTACATAAAATAACGTGTTGATAGAAATTGGGGAGACAAAGATGACTATAGTTAGGACAGAGTAAACTGAGTCTCGGAATATTCAGGTAAGGGTTCATGGTATTGTCTAGATTCTTTTTCGGTATATGAGAATAGCAGGAGTGGTCCAGGGGTGGATTAGTATAAAAATAACATGAAGTGAGCATACCAGCGTCTCCGGGGAAACACGATGCCATATAAGACAGGCAGGTGAGGTGACTATGGCAACGCAGGGAATAGACTGATTTATACAGATGAAGGGAGCACGGGCCGGCAGCGACCTAGTAGGCTAGGTTATACTGATGCATAATTTTAATGACAATAAAAATATGAGGGAAATAATCCACCTAAACCCGGGGCATGGAATAGACAGATGAGATTATCAGGAGAGGAGGGGCGCTGCCGAATGACAAGCCATTTCTGGAGCTTTGCTCGGCTTTGCAATTTGGTGACAATGCTGGAGCATAGTAAAATAAATATTAGGAACGCGTCGATCTTGTGTATTAAAGTGTATTCATTTTGGCTTCTAGCTCCCTGGATTAGATATCCTAGGCAGTTACCTAATTATCGATTGGAAGTAGAATGGTACTTGCTATCTTTATACGAAAAATGTGATAAACTCCTACGATCCCTGAAAGTTAGACCAGGAAAATGGTACTCTACCAAGCGTTTGCGGGTAATGAGTGATAAAGACAGAATGAGTGCGATCTTGCATCAGGTCTATAGGATTTTGGATGTATTATTGAAATTATACTCAACGGATTATTTAAGAAAGCGCTGTTGCCAGAGAAAAAAATCACAGGGAGGCGGACACCAAGCGGTTCATGGCATTGTCAGGTTTATCTAAAACAAAAGTGCAGGAATTGCTTCAAGGGACGGTCAACGTCATGTCACCAATCGAATGGATTAATGGAGATTGGTTGCTGCATGCGGTGGGTCAAGTTTTCATTCTCTGTCTGTAGTGACAATCTTGGGGAAGGAGAAAGTTGATACATTTGAATCAGATAGGGAGAGGGGTGACGTCACGGGCTAGCCGGCAAATATGGAAGTGACATATATCATTTTGTAATTCGAGGATTCGGTTTGAATGAATGGAATGCAGAATGATTGTTCTTAAAATCGTTTAATGAAAGGAGACGCCTAATGATGATTGAGCGAGACAACGTGTGATACAACGAGGCGTTATCTTAATATGGTCGTGTAAAGGTGACATGTTGTGATGAATTTGACTCGTGAAGATAACGTTCTGAAAAGCATACATTTCAGATAGAATTAATGAAGGTATGGTTTCTGTTAAAACACGCCGTGGTGGTCGTTTTCGGGTGTAACAGGGAAATAAATTCTTGAGAGGCCCTTGGGCTACAAACTATGAGTAAGACATAATAATAAGTGTATGTCATATATAATTGTCGTTGCAAGAATGGTTGTTTCAGAGTAGAAATAAATGAATCATTTTAAGGTGTGGAGCGCAATGATTTTATGTTATGAAGGGAGTGAGGGTGAAGGTTACTACAGCTGGTCTTTATCTTGAAGACGGAATATATGGGCTATTATTTGGTAATTCGGTGAGTGTCTACAAGGAACTCACTGGGGATTGATAAGCCTGGGATCTGGGGGGTATGTGTGACTAGATGTTGCGTGAGCTTGGGACGTTTGGATTGATATCTGTTGATGGTATATACAGCTTGTGGAATACGAATTTTTTTGTACCCAATGAGAAAACAATAATCTCTCCTCAGAATATGATGGGGGTGGGCTTGTGGGGTGATGACACTCAGCGCGTGTGTATTACTGTAAGATGTTTATGTCATATTTTGTGGCTTGAAAATGAGTGATGGAACATACGCAAAACTGAATGTGTCGTGTCTGGCGGGGCGAGTGGCGCAACATAAGTCGCGTGCGCAGGAAGTATTAACTCAAAACATTAATTATGAGTAGGAGTCAGGGGTGGTAAATATGGGTAATAAAGCTTGGCAGAGGAAGTTGGAAGGTAATAAAGGATGATGGGAAGAAGAAAATAACAAATACACGCGGATCTTGAAAGGGGTTCTGGAGTTTGGTATTTGGAGTTTAGTGTCTGCACTGGTGTCCTGATGTGGCGGTGGTCCTCAACTTTGAATACGATGGAGCTGGAACAGAGACAAATGTGTCGTTTGGAAAAAGCTAGATTGGGTGCAGACGAGCTGAAGATCTTGAAAAATCAGAAGAGAAACTTGGGGATATTGCTGGTCAGGGCCACTAGGTATTTCCTTGTGAACCCTGTGAATAGAGGTGGATCCGCACGAATTTCCACTAGAGAACGATTGGAAAGGGATACGTATATATATATTATGAAGGAACGTTGCAGAATCTATGTTGAAAGCAGGGGTTTTCTGGCAATAGAACGGCTCACGACAAGGGGCGGAAGAATGAGAAGTGTCTTCGAAGCCCAGAAAGCAGTAACTGTGTCCGATAAAATATTACATTTGACAAAGGCGGTGGGCGAAATGTTGCTAAACATCTTGGGCGTGTATTGTGCTGAGGAATTCAGATTGGAATGTATAGAAGATAAACGACAACACAGATTGATTCCCTATCTACAGAAGCGCACAGGCCTGGCGAGAAAACTTATAGTCGCTAACTTGGAATCGGATATTGACTTTGCGACCCTGGGTGACGTATTACCAGAAGAGTATTTGCCAGACATAATGACAAGAAAGGTGAGTTATATGGAGTCTCACAAATTAGTGGAAGATGGGGGCATCCCCGTGTAAGCATATACTGTCTATATTTGTCGTGGTCGATTGGTAAAACATCACCAGTTGCTAGGGAGTGGGAAAAAACAAGACTATAATGGGTAGGTGAAGATGGACCTAGGGTATATAAAGCATGCCGGTGGGAGGGGAAAGGGGGACCAGGGATATATAGTATTGTCACTGGAGATAGACCTGGTATAATAGGGTTTGCATCACTGTAGTGAAAGATGGATACAAGAAGGGGGAGTGAGATGATTAATGCGGAAATTATTAGGAGAACAGATAGGGCTGCCAGAATGGCAGCCATCTTGAATCAACAGGTCAGGGCCAATTGGTTAATGCTCGAAATCTTGAAATTCTTCATGCTGTCTCCATCTCAGAGATATCCGGAGTTTGAGCCCATTAGAAGGCTGCAAAAGGAGACGCA
This sequence comes from Sthenelais limicola, assembly GCA_942159475.1. Classification (NCBI taxonomy): domain Eukaryota; kingdom Metazoa; phylum Annelida; class Polychaeta; order Phyllodocida; family Sigalionidae; genus Sthenelais; species Sthenelais limicola. The sequence continues at coordinate 101,804,790 of OW804100.1, read as the reverse complement.
TATCGTTCGCTTGAGAAAAGCGGCATTTGATTTTTTAAGAGGCCTACGTTATGAGCCTATTCGGTCCTTGACGATTGATATCTCGCAGAGACATACTCTCACCCCATTAAGGAGGCTACAGGATACGGTATGCATTATCTCGGATTTAACATATGAAATTTTAAACATGTTTCGTCCAAGGGTGAGGGGGATATTCCCTGAAAATATGGAACAAGCGGTAAAATTCCTGGACAAGCTAACAGAAATGTCTGAGGCAACTATAAGACATCACCTGTCGTTGCCTGTGGATGTATATCAAATCGAGCTAAGATTGCCTCTGTCATGGATGCCCGTGGGCTTGAAGGTGAGTTCTGGACAATTGAGCCCATAGATACACAATACATATCTGAAATGTGCAGGGTTATGTTATGAGGGTATATCAGGCTTTATGATAAGTTTGGGGCTCTGTTGGATCCATGGTGACATGGGATACATGTAAGAATTATGGGAAATTGAAACGAATTGGAGGCGCATTTAGTCTTTTGATCGAGTGTCATGTACCGTGCTGGATTCAGGTTGGGGTAATGGAGCCAGTAACCTAAAAAAGTGGGATTATTGGTGTATTTTGATGGGGGCTGGAACGTATGAAAAGTGGAGCTTGGAAGACAAGACAGTTAAAATTAGACACAGCAATTGGGCTCAAGCAGTCGAAACCCATAAGTAGCTTGCAAGCGGTTGGGGGGGGGTTGTTCTATAAATTGCAAGACAGGCCTCATACACGATAAGTGGCTAGGTGTCATTATGCAGTATTTCATCTAGCAGAGGAAGGTCAGGAGCTGGGACACCCGTACCCTAACTTGATATGGGGATGTGTCGTATGCTTGAAGAGGGAGGGGGGAAGGAGCAAGCCCAATAGGTCTTGGACTGGTCTGGTCTTGGATATAAGCTCAGCACAGCCAGAGGGGGAGCATCACTTGACTTTTGTACAGGGATCAGGAACGAACTTGCATATAGAAAGAACGGGGACTAGTGTCTTACTACAGGACTAGGTTCGCAAGATGTTCGGACTCATAATAGGGTGAGTTTACTAGAAGTATATCACTTTTACATAGGCCAGTGAAGGCTAGTGTGGATTTCTCAGCATTAAGCCGTTTTTCATTATTTGCTAACTTCTTGTTTTTAGGATCATGATGTGCATGCAATATAGTTGCATGGCTACAACGGTTCTAAGGCACAACTATGGAGTGGTATTCACTGACCGTGGTACATTGATAACAGGGGTGGAAACTTTGAGTTTAGGCTTCCGTTCTGAGCTGAATATTATACCTCCACAGCCGATCCAGATAGTTAAGGGAGAATGGCCAAAAGGTTATGAAATGGTGGGGGAGTCTTTAGACAAGTATATCAGGGAGCTACATTCAAGGGCCGCAAGGGAGTATGAGCGTGCAAATCACTTGAGAAATATTTTGCAGCGCCCTAAACGATTAAAAAGAAATTATCTGGCCCCGTTTGGGAAAATTGTGGCTGGGATTCTCGATCTATCAACTAACTCTGATTTAAGAAACGTAGAAAGACACATTATTCATAGGCTTGCACCAGGGATAATAAGAAACCCACACCTGAGGGATGAGGCTCTCATGAAGTTAGTGGCCAATTCCAATATCATATTTAGGTTCTTAAGATCGCATGTAAACGAATCAATAAGCGCCATGGATGAATTAGAAGATAAATGGCTACGCTTTGCGAATAAGACGGCTCAATTATCGGACATAATGCACGAGGAAGTGGACTCACAGGGGAGAATCCAACAGCAGCTCCAAGGCTCAATTTTGAAATGCCTGGCGATAAGAAATTACATTGAAGATATAACGATAGTGGGTGATGTCTTGGAAACATTAAGAGAGGGAAAAATACATGAGTCACTTGCCAAGGTATTTATGGAAAGTCAGTGGGAAGAGAGAGTGAGACAGGTATTGGGAGATAACAGCACTTTGAACATTTTAGGGGATTATATCGACTGGAATACTAACGTTGGGGTACAGATAGGGCCCAACAATACGATCAACGTACTGGTACCAATTTCCCTAGCAAACGATTCGGAGCCCCTTCAGTTGTATGAAATGGAGGTGTTTGATACGCCATTGCATGTGCACAGGGAATCTCAGGATGGATGCACACGATTGAGATCGGCCACACAACGCATGTTGGCCCAACGCGGCTCAGGGGAATTAATGGAGGTAGACGCCATTGAATTAATGCAATGTACTAAAAAAGGGAGCTATATATGTCCATTCACCTTCATAGATAATTCAGGAAAGGATGAGGACTGCATGATCGCTTTATTTAATGACCATAGTGCCAATGTTCTTAGGTATTGCATGTTTGACATGTACTTGAAGAAAAGGGCGCCAGACATTGTTAAAAATGTGGAGGGGTCAACGTACTTGCTTATAAATAAGGGACCCAAGGGGTCACTGACATGCAAAAATAGTACAAGGCAGGTCAATATCGTGGGGATCACTGTGTTCGAGGTGTCCTGCGGATGCACCCTGCAGATTGACCACCATAGATTGGCACCAAAGGAGCTGACGTGTAGAGAATTAAGCGGGGTAGAGGTTTCTGTGGCGCATGGGTTTAATTTGGCATTTGCAAGAAGTTTTGGTATACCGGTGGGAAACTTTTCGGGAGAAAGCCTCACTAATTTCTTAGTACATTTAAATTTGCCAACAGGTAAGGAACTAGGGAAAATGCTAACAGCAATGTCCCCCCAGCAGTTTGCAAAAGGAATGGAGGTAAATAAGGTTGCGAGAGAAATTAAGAGTAACATGGAGCAAGGTGAAGCATGGCCATATAAGGCATGGCGAGATCTGACAGATCTAACTGTAACGCCGCAGGTACCACTGGTATTCTGGCTAATAGAAATGATACATGTATTAATAACCATTTGTCTTTGCTATAGAATTTTCAGAATGCTCGCGATCATTGGATCGTTAAAAGGGGCGTTGGCAGGGAAGATCGGCTCAACCCTGGAACTATTTCCAGAAGATAGTTGGGGCAAGATCGAATGGGGAACACAAGGCCCCGCCCTGAACTCAGATTCACTTGAGGCAGGCAAGTCTGGGGAATGGCCGTCATATGGTACGATGCTGGCAGGACTAGTAGTAGTATACGTGTTGGGACAACTAATACGACGGATCTGTAATGGGTGTGGATGTAGAAAAGCTCGAGGCCATAACACGGCAGGACACACAATACTTAGCCTCCGTGTACAGGAGGGAGAGAAGCGGTATGCTCTTTTCCTATGTAAATTGGTATATCCAGTGGAGGTACTCAGATCGGCCACGCCACCTGTCGTCACGGGAATGGTAGCAAAACAGGTTTGCTGCTCGTTCAGGACAGTTGTTCGACTTAGGTGGCTTGGGGGCCTAGAAGTAGAAAATGCTGGTTCAGCAGAAACGGTCGAGTTGCCAGAAGAAATAGTATTCTGGTCACTAAGACCTGCAGAAAAGATCGAGCTTCTTAACTCCACTTCCAACAGCCGACTCCTGGTAGCCACTAATCTCCATGGAAATGAAGCAGCTGTTGGTTCAAAACTATAAAAACGTAAGTAGGTAGGGTGTTGCGCATGCGAGGGGACCTGCACAACTTCTTCAAGTTGGTATCATACAGATTTTCTTTAATTAAGACAAAAAAAAAAAAAAAAAAAAAAAAAAAACTATAACTATTGGTGGAATATTGAATAATGCATGGCTGCCATAGGCAGAACAAAAAGCCCCTCTAGGGACTAATGAAAGGTAATAATAATGCATGTAAATATAACATAAGAACCGCAAATTAATGGTTGTAACCTACCCTGATCTTTAACATATGTATGACTGAAGGAGAGTGGATGAAGCATCACTTAATGGGATAATCAGTGTTGGTAATATAAATCTGTGTATGACCTGTAGAGGAATGTATACGGTGTCTAAATCCTCCCATTTATGACTCATTACAGGAGGAGAACGACCAAGGCCCGTTGGACCACATGGCCGGTAACACTCCAAGCGTGAGTCGGTAAAAAGACATTTTCAATTAACCTACAAGCAAGCAGACACCACGTGACGATTCCCGGACGAGAAATGCCATGTTGTCCGTTCGCCCCCACGTGGGCTCTCTCCATCCGGCAAACGGGGCGGTCCGTTTGGATAAAAAGAACTTCCCTTATGCTTGGTAATGATTCCACAACGCGTTTGGCGCACACACCCGGCTTAACAGACCACGCGCCACTACTTCGCCTTGCCTGACGCTACAACCTAGTTTACATATACTACTACGCTCATCCCAACGTGGCGGAACTTTAACCTAATTTATCGATACTTAGTATACATGATGGGATACTCATTAAAAAGTTAACTAATATGTACTCAATATACTCACTATAGTTAGCCAATTGATATCACTAGTGATATATATATTTGTGTGATCGGGATTATCATTATTGCTATATTGTTGTCTCTTTAATTTGCTTGTTATGTTTCTTCTTGTGCTATCTTATATTTGGATTTTATTTACTGATTGAGCGAGCAACTATGCAAATATTTGCAGCATGAAGCTGGTCCCTTATATTGTAACACCATTTATCCCCAACGTGTCTCCCTATCCTATATATAGACATATAGATAATACCCAGGTATCCAGCCCTACCCGGTCCCCTTTCCAGACACATTCGAATTAGTAAAGTTATGGTTTTAATTAATTGTGTTTTCTCGCCCACTGCAGGTATCCTTGTGGCATCACCCATAGAGTTGTTCATGTGATCTGAATAAGGCTGCATAGGGCCACCTGTCAGTTCCACCCCAAGGTGCTAAATATATATACCTCATGCATGGCTATTCATGCTGGGTTGTTTTCCTTTCATAATGGGGGGGGGGGGGGAGGGAGGGGGTAGCGCATGCTTCACCATTGCGGTGGCAAGTCACAATATTCAGGAGGGGGCTGATTTCCAATGTTATTTCCATGAATGCTGGTACTATCTGCTAATCTTTGCTAATCACATACAAGGTTTGACAATGTCCATTATTAATGTTCAAATGTTTTTACTGGCAATAGTTATCAACCACTGTCAAGAATGTTCTTATTAGCAACAAATCGTCCATATTATCCCCATACTTTTTGGTTTCTAGTGAGGTTCTGTAAGGCAGTTCCTGGGCACTTGATTATAGTACAAATCCCTAGCCTTAGTCTTAGCCAGGCGGTCAAGCTTAGCGCTGGATGTGGAATTAAGGGATATAGGTGCCTGGGCATGGCTGGTAGAACAAAAGAGGGGTAAGGATGACACCCACGAGTGGGCGTAGGTCTTTAATCTTACGGGATGTGCGGGCTCATCTTAGGATGAAGTCTGCCATCTAGCCGGGATGCGGCTCATCATGTAATCACGCATTCTCTCTTCCAGCACTGTTGTTGGTCTGACGGCCCTCATGACGCTCAGACACATTCCTGCATTCGGTCTGATAAAATCATATTGCCACATTGGAATCGGCATTATTTTTGTGCCAAACCTTGGGGAGGGAATATGGGGTAAAGAGATGAAATGCCTTATGATTGGTGGTGATTCAGGTATAGGGAGAAATCAAGAGCTAGATGTTATATTAGCATTGTGGATTGAAGCCAAGCAGTCAGCAATATAGTAGCCATACAGTGTTGCAGAAGTAGCTATATAGAATGAAGTCAACACAAAGAACCCAGTTGTATTTCCAGTATTTGTATTATGCTCCATAGCCGAGTGTACAGGCCCGGAGGCCGCACACCCCGCCACATTCTGCTCTTCTGTGCATACAGTCATGGTATATGTACTCGGGTGGAGAGTGTCAGGTGTATGTTCATGATATATGGGAATTCCCCCTTCTATTAGTATATTGAATATAGAATCCAATGTAGAGTGAATGCTGGTGCCATCTATCCCTTTTCCTACTCTAAAGGCCGGAATGGGCTTCGTCAATGTCACAAGGAGTTTCTTGTAAAGCTTTGATTGTTTTTGAGTGCAGAACAATCACCTTCAAGTGTTTGGCTCGGATCACAGGGGTGGTTCTGGTGGGTCCACGTAGGATCTCTTTACGAAATAAATAAATGATAAATTACTTCAAAATAATTACTCTAATTCTCCTCCCATCTAGGACAGTGTTTCTCCCATTTAACTACTGGTGATTGACTTAGGTCTAGGGTGTATGTTCTTAGCTGGGTGTTATAGGCATTAGGGTAGTTGGTATTCCTATGGTCTATTCTCATGGTGGGTCCATAGTTTCTGCAAAATCCCAAATTTCCTGTCCTGACTTACATCTTATATTACTATTGCTTATGGCTTTTTGGTACAAAATAGGCCCAATTTAACCCATACCCCATAGTTACCCCTACCTAGTTGCCAAGTTTGTACGTTCAGATTTGTACACGAGCGCGTAGGCGATTTTATTGTTAAGATGACGAGAAAAATGTACTACAAGAGGCAAGAGAATGTATTGTATTTATGAGCTACCATGTATCTTGGATTTTGCGTGCGCGTAAGCGATTCTAGTTGTTAAGGGAGAAAGATGTGTACCTCCTAGAATTGTTATGTGTATTCATGGCTATATTTATCGAGTGTCGGGACGAATACAGGGAGAATAATGTGAAGAAAATTTTTTTTTAGGAGAATTTTTCTTGCTTATCGAGTAAAAGGGTAGTGTAGTAACCGTGGTTAACACGAGAGGGCAGTAGGGTGGGTAGTAGGGTAGGATATGTTTCTTTTACTAAGGCATGCGCTAAGGGAAGGGGAGGGGCTAGAGGGAGGGAAAGGTATCATAGGATAAAGGGTCCACCAATACGGATGCCCGACACTCACCCCCCTGGGTATATATACGGGGAATACTGGGATATACAAAAAGAACATATATATACATAGAACGGGAGAGACTTGGGACATTCATATAGACTGGGATATAGAGAGATATGCAGTAGATACCAAGAGGTACTAGACGCACTGTGTGCGCTAGAACCAATATATTATATCACACTGATCTCGGATTGTCATGCAGTAACAACCGTAAGAATACAGGGAAGGAGTCTCATAAGATCTCATATGATTCAATGTCTACACTAACATCAACCTAGCATCTATGTACAGGATAAGATACAATATACAAGTAGTGGCGTACTAAAACTCATCGTGTTGTGTTGTTCATACCGGAAACCTACAGCTACTATATATCACCATGACTCTCTATTCAATATCGCCTATCGTCTCCTACAATATCACGTTCTATATTAAACATCATGAGAGGCAATACCCCGAAGTCCGAGCATATTCGAATGCATATGAATACTAGCTAGATATATTCACCCTGGCCCGATGCACCGCCCAATAGCATAAAGATCCGAAGCTACGCGCGCAACAGGACCACCAATTTAAGGTTAGGTTTAGGGTTAGTTTTAGTATTGATTTCTGTTAAATAACATTTGACAGCACTTAGTCAAGCCGGCTCTAGTTACAACAGCCAATCACGTCACTGAAGCCACATTCAGTCGCCGGCGCTAAATAGTAAGGTTCCGCTGCTTGCGGCTGGAAGTCCCCTACATTGCTAGTATAACTCAAGATAGTGCCAGTCTCGAGGACAACTCACCCGTTGCACCTCCAAACGTTTTCACTCGAAAATCTTCGAGAGTCTTTGGATATGCGTCAAACTGACGAAGGCGGTTAATGATGTCCTTCGATTGCATTATTGCAATAGAAAACAAAACATAACAGAGAAGCTGGAATATGCTGATCCTCGACAGACGTGTCAGATGTTTACGCCGACACACAAAACCGGATGTACCGTACCGTACTGGTTGTAACTCTGCCTCTTTCATTAAAGAGTTCCGAACTTGGACACCTCGGTGTTTTAGAGCAGTTGAAGGAATAGTTGTAGAATTGAACTTACAACTATTCCTTATATTTTTTTTTGTTCTAAGAATACTAATTCGGTTATCATAGATAGCTTTAACAAATCTTTTGGTGTGAATAATTGTGCACTCACTTCCCGCGTGCGAGGCAAGTCCCGGCGCGAAAGATTGCCTATTATAAACAAGGGGTGGTCAGCTAGTAACTGAAAGTAAGTAATTGACTATAACTTATAAGGAACTGACTGAAAACGCACCTTTTGCATCTTGAGTATAACTTTAAATATTTCTCTTTTCTCTCAGTGAAATTACCTGCGAGAAAGACAGCTCTAATATTAAAATCTAAACATTGCCCCCCTATAAGGAAGAGTTCAAGTTCACTCAATAACAAGACTAGTCTGTCACCCATGCTGTTTTGCCCTGAGCCAAGTGATTCAGGATGTCCAAGCCAAGAACTTTGTTTTCATACTTTTCACCCAAGAATACCCGCAAGGATGATGGTGACAATGCCAAGGGAAAACAAGAAGTCTTGACACCGAAGCGATCTCCGAATGACAAGTCTCCAAAATCAAAAAATACCAACTCGCCAGCTGCAGCGATCAAACTCAAAGAGAAAATTGACAGTGCTGATGCAGCCACTAGTAAAATAAGTACACCCACTGCCCGAAGTAAAAAAGGCAATGATACCAATAGTAAGCAACGAAAACTTGAATTGGTGCCCAATGGAACCGCAAGTAAGTATTTGTTTCTGTTGTCTTTCAATACATTAATATTAGATTAAGTTTAAAATACTTCACAAGGGTCGAAGCCAAATGGCAATGAAAAATGAATCTTATTTATTTATTTTAATTAAACTCATATGTTGGTAAGTCTCTCAAACAAAATTAAAATGTAATATTTATGCCGATTCTTTTTCCCAGACAAAGACCCTGTTTTGGGTGACCTTGTGTGGGCCCGCCTGGAGGGGTATCCGTGGTGGCCTGGCATGATCACCAACCACCCAACTACAAACAAATTCAGGACGAAGGGCAAGAAACCTAGACTTCATGTACAGTTCTTTGATGATCCACCATCCCGGGCATGGATACTCGAAAAGTAGGTATTCCGACCCTTCTCAGTATATAATGAATCCGTTTCCATGATAAAGTCAAAGTGTATTGGTTACACAAAGTCAAATGCCTCATCGTGAATCCCATCTACTCGACTATAGACTACCATAATTATTGCAGGGTCACGATAGGTTCAAGTATAAGAATCGTATCCAAATGTCCACCTGTGATTGTCCAAAGGAAGCAAAATGGGTATTAATTAAGTTTCGCGATCGAAATCTATTTGGAGGGAATAATAATTTGTAATGGTATTATTTTGTTTAATTGGTGTAAATGTATCGCTGTACAAGTGTTTATGTCCATTTGATGAACACATTGTTCTCTCGATCATGGGTATGTATTGTTCATAAAGGCAGACTATTTTTCTTATTAATGACAGGTCAGTCAGTCACTACAAAGGATCTGATTGTGATGAGTGTAAAGAAGGTGGAAGATTCTGGACGGATGACGAGGATTGTAAGAAGGCTTACACGCAGGCCGATGTCGCCATGGACATGGACAACGAAAAGCGCATTACAGAGTTATACCAACATTTACCTTCCACTGATGAAGAATACAGTGAGGATAGTATGGACGTAGAGGGTATGTGTCCATTTGTGGCGGAAGGCATGGTTGACATCTTTTATTCAGTTTGTTTCTATTTTTATAGGAACTTTTTAAAATGTATATTCATCATTTGCATTTCACTGTATTGTGTTTAATTATCCAGCTAATAATATTATCTCTTATATTTTTAAACGAAGTTTTTCTGACCAGTTTATCATCATTGCTTTTTCTTTTCTAAACAAAGATTCTCTTGAGGCATATTTATATAATTTCTCATCCTTTAAATATCATGTAACAAGAAACTCCTTTCCTGGATGACACAAACGTTTCTATACAAGGTGTGTGTTAATTAAACTTGTCTTTTTTAAATTACAGAGAACGACAGCAAAGAAAATATGACGTCCACGGAAAAGGTGGTGTTCCATGATATTCCATCGATATTTAAGATCTTGAAAATATGTAACACCCAATCATAGAATAATGATAATTTATATCAATGACATAAGCCGCCACCTCCCAAACCTCCCGCAACCATGCGAATGACGTAGTCAAAAATATTAATATATGATTCTGTTTTATTGTCAGACTCCCTCCAAATCTCCACGTGGTAAAGGCAGACTTCCCTCCCGACAGGCAGCCAAGCGTAGGCGCGTAATCATAGAGGATGGCCATGACCAGGATTCAGGTAGAATATGACTATGAATACGAAACATCCGAAAATATCTATTTAGCTCAAGCTAGCAACAGCTGGCACTGATTTCTTACATAGAGTGGGGCCAGTCTGAGGATGGGTGCGGCTTTGACCACAGCTGTAGGTATGTGCCTCCACACACACAGTGCAGGCGCATGCATCATCATTCATGCACCTAATCTGCGAATCCAATGACCTGTTCACATTTGTTCTAGTAATTGTTTTCCTTAATTATCTAAAGAAAATAAATTAACATGAAGATAGGGCATGGTGTTGTTGCATCTACCGTCAAGTTTAGTGGCAATATTAGATGTTTTTCTGCCTCTAAAATGACTTTTACTAAGGGTCCCTCTCTGCGTCCATTGGAATCTGCTCCCACATAATGTAAACAGGTGGCTTGGCCCCAGTTCCGGTCAAATTTACCCATCACCCTCTGCTTTGGCCCCTTTCCACCAGTTACCGGATTATTCGGATAAGGCCTATTAAACCTCCATTCCTGATTATATTATAGAGTCCCCCGGTGACTCTTGGAATAAATCGCAGGATGAGATGTAGGAACTAACAGGGGCATGGAATTGTATATCTCACTGGGGTAAAATCATTTGTTTCCACAAAACAATTTGAGTGAACTTCATGTTGTAATGTTGTATATTATTATATACTGTCAGATGATGAATTCAAACTTCCTAAAACGGAGGTGCAAGACAGTGACAGTGGAAGTAGTGGCGTTGAGGAAAACGAAAGTGAAAGTGAATCTGAATCCGAGGACTACTCCGACATCGCTGAATCTCCAGAAAAAGTAAGCAGTAAACCTTCATATAAACTGCATGTGATGAGAATGAAGTAGGTTCTAAAAGAAAAGATTATTTCAAGCCCACGAATATCTGTTTAAAACTGTTCCTTTGAAATAGTAGTTTCTAATTTCATTTTTCAACCATCCGTGGACGTGAAAATGTTTGTATTGGTAATTTATTTCCTCCCATAACTACGGTAATTACATCGTTACATTATGTTCCCTCGTGAATATGCATTGTGCATATCGCCTTGGGTCCTTAGGCTTTGTATGATTTAATCATGCTAGATAGGAAAAGGGGCCCTTCATGAATCCATTGAGTTCAAAGGTGTTGTATATATTTTTGCACTGAACCTTATACCAGGATGCTGGACGTAAAAGGAAAAGGGGATCATCATCTGCCCCTCCCGCGAAGAAAGCACCTGGCAATAGACAAGCGGGAAAAAGTAAACGAATTCGCATTGATTCATCTGATGAAGAAGCTATAGAAGTGGAGAAGAAAACTACGCCAGCCCGTGCCTCACCATGGGCTAAGCCAGAAGCCAGTACCCCCAGTAGGACAACCCCAAGTGTCAGTGATAAAACTACCCCCAGTAGGACAACCCCGAGTGTCAGTGATAAAACTACCCCCAGTAGGACAACCCCAAGTGTCAGTGATAAAACTAAGTCCAGGCTCACTGAATTCGCTGTCTCTGAAGTTGTAAGTAACGTTTGGTTACCAGATAGCTCTACGTGACATTATTTCTTGTGAAATTGAATATGAAGATTCTATATAAGTATTAGAATATAAAATAACTGAACATTTCAGACTGCCACTGTACCCGATGCTGGTCGCGTTTTCCCGCATGTGTCTTTAGACTTCATTCAGCCCGAAAATATCAAGTAAATAAGTTTTGTATCGTTCAGAGAGATGTGATAGTCCTAGATTGTAATTTTAATCCATTTCGCTGTAAGTAGACCTATAGGTTAAGTTACTATTTTAATTATGTTATACATATAATTTACTATCAAAAATCTGTAATTGCTTACTTCTATCAAACTGAAGAACGGTTTACCCCTGTCTTTCCTAGGGACGATAAAAAGCGCACGAAGAATGACCTTGAGTATAACAGTCACACATTGTATATTCCACAAAGTTTCATGGACAAGCAAACCCCGGTAAATTAATCTATATTATAGCTACTGACGCTATGTCTTCCTCTCTTGGATTGTGGGGATGGAAAAAGAATATGGGTCAAATTTTCAGAAAATGTACAATTCAACTTCGCCAATCTTCTCAAATAACCCAAATTTCAGACGAAAATAAAGTTTAAAATACAGTTTAACCTAACCAAACAGATTGCTAGAATCAATGCAATGCTGAATATACTCGGAAGTTACCTAGTATTGACCAAATTGTAGTCTTATTTAGCAGAATTTACTAAATGTATACAGCGACCAATTGTACATTTTCGGAAAATCTGACCCATATACATTTTACATTCATTGACCGATAGTCTACTTTTGATGTTTGACATCGCCGATGAGTACACAATTTGCTTGAACTTTTGTTATTTAAGCTAATAATGATGAAGCTGATAAATAAAAATGAACTGCATAATGAAAGATGTATTAAGTTTGCCATTTCGTGTTCCCCTTCTAGCTTTTCTCTGTTATCACGTTCGTGGATCTAAAATTGTAAACACACGAACGGAAAATATGAGCACAAATTTATTTTGTTGAAAACTTACAGGCAATGCGTCAGTGGTGGGACTTGAAATCGCAGCACTTCAACACTGTTCTCTTCTTTAAGGTAAATGACTTGTATGTTCTATGTGAACCCCTGCCTCTTTTAAAACATGATATTCGACCTCACTGCTAGAATTTACTGTTGTTGCTATGGAGGTCTACAAGGTCTCTCCTTTTACTATACTTTTTACATCTCGATTTGTCCGATGAAGGGCCAGTAAGGTCCGAAACGTCGAGCAGAGACTTACCAATAAAACAAAACAACACGAACAAAAATCTACTTATCGTTCTTCTGCATGGAATTAACTAGAAAACGACTCACAATCAATCGGTTAGCAGTATCTCCACCCATCATTTTGCTGTATATTTGTATGGGTTTAAAACCTCTGCATGAAATATAATTAAACCAAGGCCAAGGTGTTGGCCATATCATTACTGCGCCGTCAACCTATTTACATTACAACCGCATAACTACTTACCCAGTAGTACAACTGGGCCAACTAAACTAAACTAACTGAATCTAAAAAGCTGATTGTATTATATTATATTATATTATACTCACATTGCTATTAACGTGTATTATCATTATGTCCTATTGAATGTGTTAGTTAGTTTGCTAGTTAATTTTTTTAACCTGTTAAAAAATGTACATTATAGATGGGTAAATTCTATGAGCTGTTCCACATGGATGCCAGTATCGCTGTTAAGGAACTGGGCCTTATATATATGAAGGTAATTCTTGTTTTTATTGCTTCAAATACAAATTTGTGGTCCCTCCATATCAACCTATAACGCAGTATATAATCTCTGAGAAAGTCTTTCCTTTTATTCAGACATCTTTATTCTCGACAGATATTATACAGTAGCCATTTTGAAAATGGAATATGAAAAATGGAGCCATCGTGCGACTGCATGGGGTGTATTGGGGTTCTAGTATTAAAATCATTAAATTTCTGGAGTGTCACTGAAACCTGAATTTATTGACAGGGGGATCATGCCCATTGTGGTTTTCCTGAGATTGCCTACGCCCGGTATGCTGACACATTGATTCAAAAAGGCTACAGAGTGGCCAGGATAGAGCAGACAGAAACGGCTGATGCCATGCAAGAACGAACCAAGAAAAGTAAGATTTCGCCATTTGGCATAACCCCTCTTGAACGCCCATATCCATTTATTTTAATCGTGTATTTAACTGAGCCTGTTCTATCGTATATTTTAATCCAAGATATTATTTAGTCCGCGTGGAATTAATGAATTAATTCTGGCTATCCATCTCTCCTCCCTGTCTCATGTCCTTAGCCCCCCTGGGAATCTGGTGCCTGATGTATGAGACTTAGAATGAAGATGGATATTTCTTCCCATTTTTCTGTGACATCAGGATGTGCCGAGTGCAAGTGTATCACAGTTGTGTCATTGTTTTCCCCTTAGCCTTTCCTCATATCCATTTAATCAGCGCGAGTCTTAACTCTAGCGACAGGGCTCGGCCGTGCTAAAAAAACCCACCATTTGAGTTGAGACAAGTTCGACTGACTACTATTCATTCAGTTCAATGTGTACCTTCGTGTTTAATCGGTGAAAATCATATACGAGGGTCAGATTTTCAGAAAATGTACAATTGCCAACTGTACACATTTAGTAAATTCTGCTAAATTAGGCTGCAATTTGGTCAATACTAGGTAAATTCGAGTATATTCGGCATTGCATTGATTCTAGCAATCTGTTTGGTTAGGTTGAACTGTATTTGGACTTTACTTTCGTCTGATATTTGGGTTTATTGAGAAGATTGGTGAAGTTGAATTGTACATTTTCTGAAAATCTGACCCACGAAAGGGCAACGGACGATTGGTATCTAAAGTCACTGTTCCTAATGGATCAGAATTTTGATTCTAATCATTATAATTCACTTGTGTGAGTACCAATAATCCACCCACGTTCCTCCAAAACTGAACACGGATTAATTCATTTTCTCGATTGTTTCTGCAGTGTTCAAGCCTTCCAAGTTTGACAAAGTTGTGAGGAGGGAAGTCTGTAGAGTTTCCACTAAAGGCACCCGTACATTCAGTTTTATTGATGGAGACACGAGTGACGCTACCTGTGCCTTCCTGCTCGCCATTGCTGAAAAGGTGTGTTAACTCTATGCAAATAATTTGTATTTACCGGTATCTTTTTTTCTTTTTTTTATTGTATTAAAGGCCAATTACATAATATTTATCCGAACATTTGAAAAAACGTAGTGTATCACTCAGTGATGTCTTCGTACGTTGCCTTACAAAAGGTCTCATTAATCGATTCAAAACCATTACAGACTCAAAAAATAGACAGAAATTACAGTACAATGTCTTCCACGAATATCCCTAGAAGCAACAATGAATACTAAAAATATGATACTGTTTACAGCTTGTAATACATACATCTTTCGTCCACCAAACTTGTGCCCTATGAGCACACAGGACATAACTCTGTGAAGTTGTGTTGGTGATCGCGTCACCTCCAGGTTCGATCCCGCCACTGAACCAAACACCACAAGTCGACGTCATAGTTCCGTATGGGGAAAACTGTCCTATAATATTCAACATTCTAAAGTTATTCCTGGTAGTTTATACCGAGCATTCTACTTCAAGTTCAAGCTCATTCAATTTACTCCTAAATATTCATCTTTGCCTTTTCAAATCACGTCGGAGCTCGACCGTTGTATTATTATAAAGGCTGGTCTCCACTGGCTGCGGTAAGCTCTGCGGTAAGCCTTGCGATGGTGAGAAGTGTCGAGTTCCTGAGTACATATGATTCACTGACCATGAAGGCAAGGACCTCGTCATTCTTCACCACCTACACAACCAGCACAAACCATCACAAAGCTTACCGCAGAGCTTACCGCAGCCAGTGGAGACCACCCTTAATTATACACTCACTATAAACGATAGGCGTTTTATATACAAAATGTAATTGTCGGATTGTCCTCTGATATTATGGAATGATGAACATAACACTATATATTCTGACGCCCATATTATTCCACTGGCTCTTGTCTCACTCCTGATAGGAACCGAATGAAGGTACAGGCAAGGGGAGCGAGTATGGTGTATGCTTTGTTGATACATCTATTGGAGAATTCCATGTAAGTAGTCAATTTTTGTAAAATGCGTGTGTGCGATTATGTACTACATAACAAACTCTAGTAAGAATAATCTTGCAGGAACATCTTATCTAATTCCTCGGGTACATATGACATTATGACTTTATTATCTTTTTTCCACGATGTGATTGGAATTATAAAGTTGTGCGTATTAATTGCAGATCGGGCAATTTGAAGACGATCGACATTGCTCCCGTCTGAGAACATTGATATCACATTTCACCCCTGCGCAGGTCTGTAACCCTTAATCTGTTTTAAACCTTTGTGGTGGTTTTATCGACATGCATTACTAATAGGCGCCTATATCCAATAGTTCTTTCATTATACCCGACCCGACTCTGGTTACAACAGATACTATTCTGTCAGAGGATAATTTTTCTAACTTTTTGTAATGCAGTGTCACTTGTCGCGGTCACTTGTAAACAGCATTAAATAAATGTTTCTTGCGTCTCCAAACTAAAGATAATGGCACGCTATGTCGCTTAATACTTACTTCTCAGTTCTGGTTCATATGGGTCAGATTTTCAGAAAATGTACAATTCAACTTCGCCAATCTTCTCAAATAACTCACATTTCAGACGAAAATAAACTTCAAAATACAGTTCAACCTAACCAACCAGATTGCTAGAGTTAATGCAATGCCGAATATACTCGAATTTACCTAGTATTGGCCAAATTGCAGCTTATTTTAGCATAATTTACTAAATGTGTACAGCTGCCAATTGTACATTTTCTGAAAATCTGACCCATATAGACGTTCTCATTTCACATGTTGTGATCTCCAGGTGCTGGTGGAGAGAAGCAAATTCTCGGACAATACTAAGAATCTACTTAATAATAACTTGCCCTCCGCCCTCCGAGACACACTTCGCAGTGGTACTGAGTTTTGGGACAGTTCAAAAACTCTCAAAGTTCTCTCAGAAAGTGAATATTTCATTGATGAGAACAATAAAGAAGCTGGAATCCAGTGGCCTGAAGTTCTTCAAGTAATGAAATCTGAGAGTTAGTAATTTCTCATTTTTCTGTTTAATTTCATTGGAGCATATTATATTATTATTTCTGTATCTAGATATATCGGTCTCCATTATATAATCATATGTAATTTATCGTCAGTTCGGCCCATAGGCATGTCGACCCATTTGTCTCACCTTTTGTAAAAACAACATGGACAAAGAAAAGATTTTCTATTCTATTCTATAATCATATTTGATTTACTAGTTGTAGAATGGCCTGGAAATGTCGATGTTCACCAAATCTGACTTAATATCTGCTTGTTCTAGGTGATCCATTAGGAAACACTGCTAAAGACGAGAATGACCTCGCCTTACGGTCTCTAGGCGCCATCATCTGGTAAATTTCTTTCCTAGTGTACACAATTATATATGTAATGACCCGGTTGGTGTCGAGGAGGAGAGCTATATAACATATAAGACAAGAGCCTTAATATTATTACTCTGATTTATTGAAGCGCTTTGGATGATGTGTACAGTAAATATTGAAGTCATAAGAAGTGTTGTCTGAACACAGTTTACACAGTGTTAAATGATAAAGACACACAGTGAATACTAACAGTATACAGTAAATATACAGGATAAGATGTATGGTAAAGAACAGGTCCACCTAGTGGAAACCATGAACATTCGTATGGCTATTTCATGAGCAGATGTAGTATATGAAAACTGGTGTTTGGCAACGGCAACACACTACATATATATTTGTATTTTTTCCTCGCCAACTCTCTCGGGGTGGCCCCCCCCCCCCCCGCCTCCTTTCCGTAGCAAGGAGTTGGGCCATACAGTGTTACCATTTATTTCACTTTGAGGAATATTATATCATTAATAATTAATATCATTTTATCATATTAAGATAGACCAGGTTTTCTTTTATCTGTTTCATGAAATTTATTTTAAATTCAAACTATTGGCAAAAAAATGTATATATGTATTTCTTATTTCAAATGCAACAATTTATCAAAAATAACCAGCCGTCCTAATAATTGATCACTATATTATTCAGGTACCTGACTGACTGTTGCCTTGACCATGAAGTTCTCTCCATG
Source organism: Sthenelais limicola (assembly GCA_942159475.1). Lineage (NCBI taxonomy): Eukaryota > Metazoa > Annelida > Polychaeta > Phyllodocida > Sigalionidae > Sthenelais > Sthenelais limicola. The sequence continues at coordinate 101,786,859 of OW804100.1, read as the reverse complement.
AGAAAGTTTAAGCTGTACACTCCTGTGGACAGACAGATTCCTTCTGAAGAAAAGAAAGCGGCATCGATGTTCAATGGTCGCAAGCGTATGGTAAGCCCATCTTGTCTCAACCATGGCATTGATCAGAATGTGAATAATTAACTTATAATGTAATATATTCCAATCGATTTGACACCCACTACCTGGCTGAATTACTTGGCTACATGGGTCAGGTTTTCAGAAAATGTACAATTGGTAGCTGTACACATTTAGTAAATTCTGCTAAATTAAGCTGCCATTTGATCAATACTAGGTAAATTCGAGTATATTCTGCATTGCATTGGTTCTAGCAATCTGTTTGGTTAGGTTGAACTGTATTTTGAACTTGTTTTTCGTCTGAAATTTGGGTTATTTGAGAAGATTGGTGAAGATAAATTGTACATTTTCTGAAAATATGACATTTGGGTTATTTGAGAAGATTGGTGAAGATAAATTGTACATTTTCTGAAAATATGACCCACTTACAGATTCTAGATGGAGTGACACTGGCCAACCTTGATATACTGGATAACAGTAGTTCTGGGGGTCCCGAGGGAACATTGTTAGACCGCCTTAATACATGCGCTACTCCATTTGGTAAGTGTGTTACGTACTTCCCTATATAGATCCACGCTATTTGAGTTGTTTTTGTGCTATGCATGGAGGTATATATTATAAATATATGTCTTATATCACTCAGTATTACATGATAAGATATCATCGTTTCGTCATAAGTTTCCTGTTTTAATTATATCTAACGGAATTCTATATTTGACATATATAGCTAGCCTTTTTAATATTAAATAATTCGGGCCTCTTCACGTATGGTCAACTTAATACGATACCGATTTCTAGCGATTTCATCATAAGTTGTCCCCACTGAGTAGGTTTTCTACTGGTTTTCCCCAGGTAAGCGCCTGCTCAAACAGTGGCTGTGCTCGCCTCTATGTAATCCTGAGGGTATAAATGACCGTCTGGACGCCATGTCGGACCTAATTGACCACCCAGACGTGGTGGCTGAAGCCCTGGACATTATGGGCAAGCTACCTGATCTAGAACGCCTTCTCAGCAAGTGAGTCATTCAGTTATGGGTGAAATCGCCAGAAAATGTACAATTGGCCATCACCAATCTTCTAAAATAACCCAAAATTAAGACAAAAACCAAGTTCAAAATACAGTTTAACATAACCAGTCAGATGTATTGAATGAATACAATACAGAATACACTCATATATACTCTGTAATTATCATTTTTCACTCTAATTTAGCAGAATTATATAGATGTGTAGAACTGTAGATGTTGCATTTTATGAAAATCTGACCCTTATACAATTGTATCTCCCCTCAACGATTTTATCGCCGTGTAGAATGATGCCAGATTTAATCTTAGTGGTCTAAAATGGTTCAGGTATTGCTTAGTCAGATGATAACAATTAACCCATCAAAGCAATGATTTTGCGCTTATGATCACTATATCACTCAATTGTGCCTTTTGATGAGTTGTTAAGGTCAACCGCACCCGAACTGAGTTATAGCCTAGGCTAGCACGAAATAGTCATTGTACTGAATTCTCATAGAAAATGCAAATCAAATGTAGGCAATTTCAAACATCATTTTGAATGCATGCCCCACATGATTTATGAGAAAAACCGGGAGCCTAATATTCCAAGCATATCACAGTGCTGTTCGCCTAAAACGCTATATGTGTATACGTACATAGCTGAAATCAAAAGGTCCTTTTTCTATTAACAGAATTCACACGCTGGGTTCCGCCACTCGAGCTGGAAACCACCCTGATGGTAGAGCCGTGTTCTTTGAAGATTTGACTTACAGCAAGAGAAAAATAGAGGACTTGCTATCCGCTCTTAGTGGTTTCAAATCCGCTAAGAAAATAGTAGAAAAGTTCCAGAAATCCACTACATCGTTTAAGTGAGTGCCTTTATGGCTTAAACATGCATATAAATTCAGCATTGTTCCCATATGCATTTTGTAAGGACATGCCATTTCAGAAATAATAATGTTCACTTTGTTTTACAGATCAACATTACTCAAAAAAACCACGTTAGTTGGAGAAGAAGGACATTTCCCCGACCTTAAAGAACTGTTGGATTTCTTCGAAGTAAGTTTTTTTTACACAGCTAATGTTCATTGCAATCATGTGCAGCCCTTATATTAAACCAACTCTGTTACTCGCTCTAGAGTAGCTCGTGGACACTATTTCAGCTGCAGTCGGATATATATGGGTCAGATTTTCAGAAAATGTACAATTCAATTTTACCAATCCTCTCAAATAACCCAAATTTCAGACGAAAATAAAGTTCAGAATATAGTTCAACCTAACCAAACAGATTGCTAGAATCAATGCAATGTTAAATATACTCGAATTTACCTCGTATTGACCAAATTGCAGCCTAATTTAGCAGAATTTACTAAATGTGTACAGCTGCCAATTGTACATTTTCTGAAAATCTGACCCATATAATCATCTATCCCTGTACCGCCCATATTCAGCACAAAAGAGTGAAGGGGGACATTTCCCTATTTTCAATCGAATGACCGAAACTTGCATGTTATGTTAACAATTCATAGAATTGGGTCAAATTACTGATATTTTACCTAACTTTGTTACCTCAACTTCCTTTCTGATGGTCCTGGGTAAGACCTTAAAGTGCCTTTCCGTCTCTTTTCTCTGTCTCTCTCTTCCTTCTTCTCTATCTCTACTTCCTGGGTATGATCATAAAGTGCCTCCCTCTCAGCTCTCCCGCCCTTGATATAACACTTCAAAGTGTTGATAAGGGCGTAAAGCAACCAATCTCATTCACTCACTCACTCCTTTCTGTGGTTTCAGAGTGCCTTTAATCAACAAAAAGCTAAAGCACAAGGTACAATCACACCAAATAAGGGTGTAGACCCTGAATACGACCAGGCGTTGGACAATATCGAGGAGACAAAAGCAGAACTTGATAAATACTTAGAGGAGCAGAAGCGTGTGCTCAAATGTAACGTGAGTAGTTGAATACAGTATATAGCGTAGTCCTCCTCCAGCAGGGTTAGGTACAGATAGTGGCGTTGGTCCTCTCAACTTACGCTCTCAAATATAGAGGGACACCAACTGTATATTTAATTCACCAATAAATTGTATCAGACAAGCGTGTTTAAAAGCTGTATAACTACTATAAGTGAGTCGGCAGAGTGCTCTTGGATCCTGGCATTTCCAGGAAATACACTTTCGTCAATCTGAAGGTTTAATACAAAATTCCGACAAGAATGGTTATGTTGCTGACGACGACAAAATATTTAAACAAAAAGAGTTAACTTAGGAATTATGCGCCAGTTTAGTAACCCATGGTGTGTGAAGGCTACTTTTACATACGTCATATACTCCAGGCTTTAACCTACTGGGGGACGGCAAAGAACCGGTTCCAACTAGAAGTGCCCGAGTCAGCCTTGAGTCGCGTGCCTGACTGCTATGAAGTGACGTCACAGAAGAAGGGTTACCGTCGCTATTGGACAACGGACATCAGGCAGCTGCTCCTTGACATGATAGCCTCAGAGGAGAGGCGGGACGCAGCGCTCAGGGACTGTCTCAGGAAGATATTTTTTGCTTTTGACAAAAGGTTTGTTTGTTTTAAGATTTTTATTCAGCTAGACATTATGCAACAAGTACACTATTCACAGAAAAGCTGCTTTAAACAAATATAGAAAATATGTTAGGAAAATCGATAGAAAAGAGATTTACACAAATGAAGTAATAATCGCTAACCATTTGGTTATTTTGCCATAGGCATTCAGTAATAATGAAACGGATAAAAAATAAAATAAATAAAAAAGAAAAAGAAATACATAAACCATACACCCGGGACAGTGTCAGATTCATGACAGGCCATGTTTAGACGTATCAAAATTCCATAGAATTACAATATACAAAATATTCAGCATTCAGGTCAGATTCCTGTTAGTGTTACTTATGCGGTGCCGTGCTTGTACATCTCGTGATGAATCATACATGCACTCTGCAACAACGACTAAGATTCTGTTTGGTCGATTTTGTTTATACCATCACGAGCTTCTTGCTCTGTTCGGTCCGTATCATAGACATAGCAACTTAGGTTTAAAAGATTGAAAAGCAGACCACCCAGTTTATCCGTTATTCCCATGCTTGACTGACGAATATCAAACATTTAACTTGCATATTTTATTCTTTCAGTCACAGCAAGTGGCTGGTGGCTGTACAATGCCTGGCCGTACTTGATGTACTGATCGCGCTCTCAGACTTCAGTAAGTGTGGAGATGGAGTCATGTGTCGGCCAGAGATCGTCGCACCTAGTGATAGCACCCAGGTAAAGTATTCTTCGTTTAATCTACTCTGGCGGCACTAGACCTGCTATCCTCTCGGTATTGCCGGTATTTAAATTAGATCCTTTCTCCTCTTCATTTAATAGGAAAATCTTTTTCCACATCATCTTGTGCCTCGCTTCCGTCTTTCCCCACTTTGAAGTATCCATGCCCCGATGCATGTTCATGGTTCATAATATAACTCTTTACACCATTTCAGCCTATGATGGAGATACGTGAAGGTCGAAACCCCTGCATTGCCCGGACATTCTCTGGTGGTGACTTCATTCCAAACGATACTGTAGTTGGCATTAGAGATGTAAGCAATGTTTTGTACTGGTATCAGGCAGGTGTAATATATGTAGATCGATGTTAATACAGTTAACCGACACTTCTATGATTCTGAGATGGACTATGCAAAGACTCTACTTCCTTAACGTACTTCTTTATTCCTGTCACATTGTGTTTTCGGTAATAATTACTTAAGAACCAGCCCTTTCTTTCAATGTGTGTTGCTTTTATCCCTGAAAGCATGAAGGCTATCCAAGAAGCATGGAACCTCACGACAGTATGTCTGTAATATATGTATTGTTTGGAAATAAATCTGGTAATATTTGTATAGGAACAAATTGATGAAACGGATTCAATCAACGCTGACAGTAAAATAGTTTTGGTGACTGGACCAAATATGGGAGGCAAGTCCACCCTGATGCGTCAAGTCGGGGTCATCACCGTTCTTGCGCAGCTCGTAAGTATCTTTTTATAATTCTGTGGAATTCTGTGATCAATGAAATCAAGTGTCTCAATATAGATGGGTGAGACTGTAATTGAAATGCTAATGTGCCGAATGTATGAATCAATATAGCGGAGGTAATTTCAGAGGGAAGGGATGAATGTAAAGAAAATGTATGTTCTGACGAGAGAGAGTAGAGGAAATTTTCTTATGTTTTATACATGTGCTTGATAAGATTGGCTGAAAACGCTGAATGTGGATTTTTGATTAATGATATGTCCAATTGTCGATAATTAGTAGCTATTTTTTAACAAACATTTTTTCAATTAGATCTATGTAACAGGCAACACTAGGGTATCCATGATGGACGTAGTGTATTTACATGTGAACATTATTTAATTGTCTTGGCCGCAATGGAAATATAAAAAAAAGTTGGCGAAATATTAAAAAAAAAAAAAAAAAAAAAAAAAAAAAGTGTCAATATAGTATGTGTTGCTGCAATTTGTGAAGTATATGTGGAAATACTCCGCATGATAAAGCAATATTGGAGTCTTGTTTATTAAAACTTTGTGAATTTTGGTTCGCCAGGGTTGTCATGTGCCGGCAGAAGTGTGTCGCCTCACTCCCGTAGACAGAGTATTTACTCGCCTGGGTGCGAGTGATCGCATCATGGCTGGGGAGAGCACATTCTTTGTCGAGTTGAGCGAAACTTCATCCATTCTTCAACACGCTACAAGGCACTCTCTCGTTCTCCTTGATGAGTTAGGTAATTATGATGGTCGATGGCCTGGGCCCTTCCCTAGTTAATTTGTTCGTCATATCTCTAATCCACACGCATAGTGTGCACCTATAACTTGGTACACATGCTCTTCTTGTATTTAACAAGTAGTTGAGGAAATCTCGATATTTCAGGTCGAGGTACTGCCACATATGATGGTACGGCCATAGCCTGTGCAGTAGTGCAGGAGCTTTCACAGAATATAGGATGCCGCACGCTCTTCTCTACACACTACCACTCCCTGGTCGAGGAATTCTCGCATGACCCCAACGTGCGCCTCGGACATATGGTATGTAAACAGTGAATTCATACTGGGGTTGGACTTGTCATCGCAATAATCCAATTTGAGGGTTGCCTTTAGACATCGTCCTTTGTCTTCTGTTACACTAGAAAGAAAAGACATGTATGGTACTGTTATGTAACATGTAATATCTAAACTAATCATAATATTATCACTTATCATTAATTAAATATTAATATCATATTTCAAAACTTTTAATTTTGCTTATCAGTCCATACCTGTCCCCGAGGACATGTACTTCCCGATCTCAGGGAGATATAATAGACTTATTAGGAGGGTAGCCTCTAAGTGTTTTTCTGTTTTAAGTTGTATTTCGATTGAATGGGCGCAGCCTCCTTTTAGTATCACTATAGGAAAGGTATACTCTATACTGAAGGCTCTGTCGCACCCCTGGCTTAGTCTAAATTGGAGGGGTGGCCTGTCAGTGGCCACATGGGTTTGTTTTGACTGTGTTGGCTGGTGCTGTTAAGTGGAGGAGTGTATTGGCTTGGCCTGTTTGCTGTGAGTGACAGGGAGGGAGGTATACAGACTGAGTGAGTGCTGTGAGTGACAAGGAGGGAGGTATACAGACTGAGTGAGTGAAGCCTGTTGGCTGTCCTGTTAGCTGTGATTGACGGGGTTGGCTACTAGGCAGGGGGTTGGCTACTAGGCCAGGCCTACAAGTGTGATCTTACAAGCTACATCCTGTAAGATCTTTATCTTTGGATCTGTAGACTGTCATCTGTACATCTGTGTCAACTGATTTCAGTGAGAGGAAATATCTGAGGAGATCATCAGATAAGTTATGTAACTGAAGTGTAACATCACTGTGATATGCCTCCTGCTGATTGTGGCCCAGAGTGGAGGAGGCCAGGTTTGGAAGTGAGTGATGGTTGCCATGACAACATCCATGTGGAGTCATATTCATGGCAATGAGGGTTAGTGAGATGAGATGAGCAAAGTGATTTAGTTTACAGTCTAGCTGTAAATGTTACATACTTCTTATACTTTCATATTGTAGGGTATTGATGGGATAGAGGTAGGAGCACAGGTTCAACTGAGCAATCCAATGGAACACCCAACAATCGCATGATCCACAAATTAATACGAAAAAAAGAAATACAAAAAAAGAATTATATACTAAAAATTAGAAGCAAAAGAAAATAGCAGTTAGGCAAATCAGCTGGGCTACCCTCCTAGTATCGAAAGATACTATAGCAATTGGGCAGTAGTGTGTTGTCTTGTTATTTCATTTGTTTCTATTGGGTTCCATATAGTCACCATATGATTAGTTACTGACCGCGTTCATTATGTGCGGTCACTGTTAGATTACATACATGGGTCAGATTTTCAGAAAATGTACAATTGGCAGATCTACACTTTTGGTCAATTCGGCTAAATTAGACTGAAATTTGGTCAATACTAGGTAAATTCGAGTATATTCGGCATTGCATAGATTCTAGCAATCTGTTTAGTTAGGTTGAACTGTATTTTGAAAGTCATTTTTGTCTTAAATATGCGTTATTTGATAGGATTGGTGAAGACGAATTGTACATTTTCTGAAAATCTGACCCACATATGGATCGCGGTCTCGCGGGTATGAACACAAGCTCAGGTCTATGCTTGTTGTATGAAATTGACAATCACCGGCGGAAGTTTTGCGCATGTACCCCCGCTTTAGGGCTTGTTTAAATCCAGTTGGGCTTGAAATCCTCCCACTGATTTTGTTCCTTTGGCAAAATAAATGTTTCAACAACAACTTAGATATTCATGTATAATTTGACAGGCGTGTATGGTGGAGAATGACAATGAGGAGGAGCCTGGACAGGAGACTATCACATTCCTCTACAAATTCGTGCAAGGGGCCTGTCCTAAAAGTTACGGGTTTAATGCCGCTCGCCTGGCTGACATTCCTGATGATGTGAGTGAAGAGTTTCCTCAATACAGCGTTATTACTGTTTAATATTCTCAAAAGCAGCAAAATGTATGTGTGGATTGATGAGTTTTTCATTATCTCACCAAACAATTAGTAAACGGTGCAGTCAATTAGACAATATGAAGTCAGATATTGTATGATAATCACCATAAAAGATTATTTGCTTTTATTTTAGATCATACGAGTTGCTGTAAAAAAGGCGAAGGACTTCGAAATTGCTACAAATAAAACTGACTGGTTTAGGTATGTATTTATATTACGACTCTTGGTATTTGATGGGTTATTAAGGAGAGTAGGGATTAGACTGATAAATTCTTATGATATAACTTTTTCCTCCTTTCTGACATCGCCACTTTGGGGGTAAATACAAAATGCTTAAATTACATCAAATGACACTGATTGTCTAAAGATTTCCATTCTTAAATGTTTGATTCTCTCGACTCAATAACATGTTCACCCTTGGCTAATCATACATTTGCATCTTTCATATTCAGAGAGGTATGTCGGATGGGGGAATCTCAATTTGAGCGCCTGAAAACTATCCAAAAAGCAGTGCCCGCTGTGTAAGGGTAAGACTCTGTGAATGCCACAATGTGTTCATACGGAGACAAATGGAAGATGAAACAGACGGGGAAACAGAAATCCAGTTCATTCGATATTGCTGTCTACTTGTCTCATTGTAATATCTAAGAGATCTGGAGGGAGAGGAACGGAACAGTCTCGTACTTTTCTATACAACACTTTTATTGCTCAATAATCATAATGGTGCATTCAAAAATATATTAATGGTTCAGTTTCTGACTAATTCTTAGATCTGGTTTAAATAGGTCCATGCTATGGAATACTGCATAATTACCATTACGTTTATGTTATTTAGAGGTCACAACTTGACAGGGCATAAAGGATTTGAGACAGTAATGGTTAGTTTGGTATTAATAAAGATCTAATTTTGTATATGCTTATTTGTGTAGTTTTTTATTCGCTTAATGCTTTGTTCAGTTCACAATATTATATTTTAGTATGAAATCTGTAGGCTGTACAAACATATATTATCCACTCATACATATAGATTTTATTTCATAGTACAAAACATTAAAACTAGGTATACAATTTCTACAAACTGCAGGTCTTCCAATTGGACCTATGGCGTAGCCAAAGTGTAAAATATGGTATCTAACTAAAATGTAACATCTTTGCATTATAAATACATGGTGGAAAATCCAACTCTTCCCAACCAGTTCTATTCCAGTTGGGGTAAGAAGTTACACGATGATCGTGGCAGTTCCGCTTTATATGCATATACTCATAAAAATACAAAATTCCCCTATAATGAATAAATGAATAGCAAGTAAGTGCTTGCCTCGACACCACTTGAACAAACGTGAGCCGTTTATTGAGGGTATTCGAATTTATCATATAAGTCTTATCTAAAAGGCACTAACAGTGAAGGTTCAATGATTGTCAATCTTCTCAAGGGAAACACCTCTCCAGTCGACACCCAGCGTGTGAAAGAAAGAGTAAGCGGATTTGGTTCCGTAGCTAGCTGACCGTCAAGTGTCGTATGGCACAGACTACTACAAGTGTACATTGTAAATCCGAGTACCATTCATACAAATAATTATCTCCAGGGAGCAGGCTTGTCGAAAGTCCTGTTGGCTGAGCTTGACCTAGGTCTAACTTTGGATTTAATACTATTCGCACTATCTGGTCTTCCATGGTCAATAACAACCCTATAATCCCTAGCGTCGAACAACAGGGGTCTTTCCTTGCGTTTCTCTGCCTTGGGGTCATCCCAAGGAGCTGGGAAATCTGGCTCAGCTGGACGTGGCCCAAATAAAGACTCGTCCACATAGGAAGGATTGTGTTTAGGGCGCGGAGATCTGTACTTTCCCTGGGCACTGCTGCCTGGGCGGCTGGACGGTGTGCTGGATTGACGTGAAAGCGGTCTCCCTGGGCTTGGTGGCCTTCCCTCTCGACTGGGAGGTCTTGATCCAGCTACTGAAAGCCGACCAGTGTTAAGAGGATCATGAGAAAGTGCTGCTCTTGATTCCCACGATATTCCCTCAGATTGGCGTCCGTCGTGTTTAGAACCAAACAAGAGTTCGTCCACTTCACTGGGTCTATATCTAGCTCTCGCCGCTGAAGATTTAGACTTCCTGTTATTATTGTTGACAAAACCTTTCGATTTAACCACAGTGTGGGACGCGACCATTGGAGAGGTCCCTTTCTTCTCACTCTCCTCTCGAGCATTTCTCTCCCTTTGCTCTCGCAATTTATTTTGTAATTTATAGTCTGTAGCGTCCATAACAAAAACCTGTTTTTTCCCATCGTCCCAGGGTGCTGGAAAATCTGGCTCAATGGGTTTGTCTCCAAATAACATTTCATCGACATAGCTGGGTTCTATATGTCCGCCACCTCGTTTAGGTGTAGACGGACGAGGTTTGGCAACTAGAGACTCTGACCTGGCTCTAGAGTAAGTTTTATGCAAGGGCGTGGAAGGTCCTTTGCTTGAATATGTCTGTGTCCCCGGGCCACTGAAAAGGCGATCTTCGTACTGGCTTTTTGATTTTCTGGTTGGAGTATGCACCTGAATAGGATGGGATTGGAACAATTAGCAACATGTAAAAGGATGAATGTCTAATATGTATCTGGTGTTACAGGTGGGCAATAATCTTTAATCCGATTTAATGTATACCATTTAGGTCAAACTTATTTATATTGAAACTATTGGTTATGCATTGTTATATATAATCAGAATTAGAAAAAAATTATCACCGAAGATCGAGTGATACAGAAGTGAAAGAAAGAGTGGTTTCCTGTATTTCAGTGAACTGTAAATTGGCATCGATATGGTAGAGAAAAGCAGAATTGTGTTGAAAGGTTATAACTAATAATAAGCATATAATCACCTGAAATGTATGGTTGAAAGAGCTCGGCGGTTCTGCAGAGCCTGGCCGTGAGCCATGCAGCTCGAGACCACCATTCATATTGGTACCGTTTTTATCGCCCACTGTCATATTTATCCATGGACCTTGTTATTGGCGTTTAAAATGAAACCAAAAACCTCTCTACGCCTCGAAATGGTGACGGAAGGAATTTCGTAGTTTTCTGCAATAAATAAGGAATTGGGATAGTAATACAAGCACATTGACATTTCAAAACACTTTTAATAAAGTCATGGCGTATAGGCCCGTTTGATATTTTAAAGCTCCAGGCTGTCATATATATACATATTGTATATAATCATAACGGGGGCTTGCTTATTCCAAATTAGGGTAACAGCTGGAAGATTCTGATATACGCTGAAATGTCGATTCGGCGCATAAGTATGTCGACCCATTTGTCTTCATACTATTGTAAATGTATAACCATTATTGGACAAATAAAAGATTTTCTATTCTATATTAACTAACCTAACCCAGTCTTTATACAGCATTCAGTGTGCAACATAGTGAATTTGGAGATGAGAGACCATCAGTCTCTGCCAAATTGTAACAGTGGAGACCGAAAAGATTTTACAGAGACACAAAAAAAGTCTGGGTCATAGACAGGGTTCCCTTGGTCCAAGGAATTTTAAACATTTTAATACTTGGATATTTCATTGGATACCGTCGGGCCCTGAAAAATATCAATCTCAGAGACCGACGAAAATTCTGTGGAGACCTGGGCGTCGGTCTCTGAGTTATGTTGCACACTGCATTATCTAGAGTACGGCATAAACTGAGGTTTTATGTGGATAACACTCTTTTAAACCATGGCTTGCATGATATAAACAATAATGGTTTTGTGATATCAGTAGACATTAGTGGTTACAGCTAGTTGAGATGTAGATAAAATGTTAACTAATCAAACAGCACGCATTTCGACTGCCATCACCTACTAGAATGGCTGCCCCCATAATGATCGATGGGAGTATAAAGCAGCTGTTTTCATGTATAATAACTTTGGGGCATGACAAAAATAGAGCATATGCACTTGCAGGGCCTGAAAAAACCTATTTTTATTTGCCCGGAGCAACTAAAAAATGTCTGGGCAAGTAAAATTTATTGTTAGTTGAGATTAATGTTGCTGCTCTTTTAAATTAATACAAGAATTTAACAAGAAACCATTTCATGAAGGATGTGGACTTTTAGTGGGACTATAAAGTGGGTTATAAAGTACCGTGTCGCAATTAAGACAGACAGGAGCAGAGCGAGCAGGAGCAGGAGCCAGGTTCTACACTACTTATCATTGTTCTAATTCACTATATAGCTGCCTATAGAAATCCATCTCCCAAAAATGTTTATCTTGAGTCATATATATGATTCAGGCACGTTATGAAAGTTAGTAGGCCCTTGTCTGAACTTGATCACAGCAACTGAGCCCCGGGAACTTAGATAGATCGTGTCTATCTCTATACAGTTCTGCTGTCTGTTCTGCCTAATACAGTTAACGAAGTACTGTAAAGGGGCAGTATAGTTGCCTAACGTAGTACTGTAAAGGGGCAGTACAGTTGCCTACGGGAACTGAGCAAGCTAAATAAAGGGCTTAAACTCACATTATCGCTCAGCGTTCAATACGGGGATCGATGGCCAGCAAAGCACCAGTAAATATGTATAAGAATGTGTAACTGAAAAATTAAGGAAAGCCCACTATAACGTACCTTCAAATCCAGTTAGGAGAATTTCTATGTAAATCGAGTAAATATCCGTATTAAAATCTACCCCTGGATCTGCGTATCGTGGCAACACCAAACATTGCCAGCTTACATAATCTGCCGCTAGATGTCAGGACAGTTGGCGAAGACGCCGGATAAGCAGGTGCGCGCCTTCACACATGTTCACACCCTTCACTTTCACGCATCTTGCCCTCCATTTACATGCACTTATGGGCCGCTTCCACAGGTCGGAATTGCGTCTGAATAGATACACCCGGGTATGCAAAGAAGAGAATAGAAAATGGAGAAATCTGTTTTCAGATCTGTCAGATTTAATAGATCTAAATAAATAAATTCTTGCTTTAATTCACTTAGTTCGGTTAAACCAACGAACAAGTGGATACCTAATAGATGTTTAAGCAACACTTTATTCAGTAAATACTGAGTTGATGTATTGGAAAAACATCCAACTTTGAGTCTAAAGAAGATCACAAATTCTATATGGTATTAAATCGAAGCAAACGTACAGGAGAAGGGCATATGTAATTCTTGATGTAGATTTGTCCTGGAGAGTGGAGGAAATTTGTTGATAGATTGAATAAAAGAAGATGTCGTAAAAACAAAAAAAAATATATGTTCAACACCAGGAATATAATGTCATTGGTTAAAACTTGTGGCAAAAAATAGAGACATGGATAAAAAAAAAATAGCTAGTGAACAGGAGTGAACCACTCACAGGTATAGAAGAAAAGGAAATTGATAAAGGTAATATCATGCTTTGTTATGACGGTCATATTAAGCTATAGTAAGCATGAATTGGTTAATATTAGCAGCAAAAAAGAGCTCTATAGCTAGCTCTGTGCACAGACAACGTTTAATTTTCGACAATGTGATTAATTTTCAAGCGTTTGATAATGAGATAACAGTAAATCTAAGAACATTAGAATATATAATATCATGGTGCAAGGTAGAGGGAGAAAGAAAACCAAGGAGTAGCTAGGAGTGGAGAAAGTTAATATTATATTATATATAGGCCTATCCGGGGCCTATCCAATATGACTCGCTCAATCGGGTCCAATTTACATATTTTTATTTATAGGCCTAATTAGTGTCCATGCCATGCCCACTGGCCTTATTTAGTGCAAAATTCTACATATAGTACGGCTTCGTGCCTTTGTTGCTCGACTTTGTGCCCCCCCCCCCCCCCCCCACCAATCCATGCAGGTTCATGGACTAGGTACGTTGTGGGTTAGATTGTACGATGAAGGCGCCCCGGGACCGAGGCGCCCTGAGACCGAGGCGCCCTTGCTGAGACCCAAGCTCCCCGACCTAAGATCGAGGCGCCCACCCCATACATCGAAGTGCCCCGCCGGTGTTTAGATTGAAGTGCCTGAATGTTTAACAGAAATCAATACTAAAACTAACCCTAAACCTAACCATTAAATTGGTTGTCCTAAATCCGTAAATTGGTTGTCCTAAGTCCGTAAATTGGTTGTCCTAAGTCCGTAAAGGGAATCTTTGGCGCTTCGATGTAAGAGGTGGGCTCCTCGATCTTAGCCCGGGGTGCCTTGGTCCCGGCGCTTGACGCTTCGATCTGGCCGCCTCGATCTCGGGGCGCCTTCGTCTCAACCCCGTGGGTTATAGTTCTATGGGTACTGTGATGGTATAAAAATTCTGACATTAATTCATAATTTTTAGTACCAATGTACTATAATCTTTGCTCCCATATTCATTTATCTCTCTCCTTTATTTTTTATCTTCTAAAATTCTTAATTCTAAAATTCTTAAAAATGCTAATCTTAAATCCTCCTTATTTCAGTTTTCAAATAGGTTTACAGTGTTAAATTTGGCAAGTCTAACATTCAAAATAAAGAAGATATCGTTCCCTTTCTTTCTCAGGATATACCCAGGGAAAGTGGGAAGGGGAGAGTGAAGAGAAGAGGGTATAAAAGAGAGAATTGCAGACCTAACCTGCTATATTCCAAGTGCCGAAGGCGCTTGTGGTAACTAATAGCGATGCGGACGCCATCTTCAGTTAAATGCAAGAATCCGCGAGGCGGCGCCCCGGTAGCAGCACTACGGCTGTCAAGTCAGTTGACGGTAGTCAGGATTTAGATTTGTGAACTAACCCCCAAACGATAACTATTTTAGGATCTGTTCCTATGAAGTAAGTGAAATTCGAAACATTCTTTTACTTGAACCAACAATTTCAACAAGTGTATCCGTGCAAATCGTCTCCTATAGGACATTATTTACGGAAGACGAAGTGAATTGCCGTAGACTGCTAGCACAGTGTGAGTGTAGAACTGGTCTGGTACTGTGGTAGGACTAAAATACTGAATATTTTATTTCCCAAACTTATACGACTATATGGGTCAGATAAGGCTGAATAGTTTTGCCTTGGCAAAAGCCAAAGGTGTTTTATTAGAGTCCTCTTTATTACCTGTAGCCTATTCTACTAAATTGGTTATTGTTTTGATCAGGCTGACCAATAGTGCAATATACAGGTAGAGGGCAGCACACGCGATAGTAGCGCCTGCATCGGGAAATAAGGGAGTAGGGACAAAGGATAACAAGAGCCTTCGGCTGAGGCCCCTCAATCAGAAAAACAGATTACATTGAAAAAAGTATCGAAGAAGAGAGATCAATTAAAGCAGATTGAATTAATTAAAAGCCCCAATTTATTGAGAGTGCATAGTTAGCGCAAGTCCCAGCTTTAGTTTTAAATAATTTTATTATTAAAAGTTTTTGATAAGGTGTAGTATGTGGCGGCTAGCACTGCCATTTTAATAATTATCAATTAATATAAATATCAAATCGACGACTTTTGTTTCATAATAAATAATATATATCTCCCCATCTCCCATCTAACCATCGATTATTTCAACGTTCAATAGATATTTATGACTTCTGGTAAATACATCACATTATCACATCTTTTGTAGGATTATTATATATAGTCAGTCGAAACTGCCTCGATCTACTCAATAATCATGGGTAGGCCTAGAGTCAGGCAGCACTGTGGTTGATGCTACATGGAATTTAAGTTTAACATGTGAAATATAAAATTCTTTGTACTTTTTCAATAGGCCTACATTTAGCAAGTCTAAGAGCTTAGATACAGGTTTATTATTAGCCTAGGGTGTGATCATTTAATGCAGACCCTAAATGTGCGGGAATATTTTACACAGCCCCCTTGGTAGAACTCTCCAGTTAGAGGCCAAGATCTTGCTTAGAAGTCAACAAAGTTGCGCCCGTTTTGACATCTTGACCAGCATCAATTAAGTGACAATTAACATTTATGTGGTCACAAATCATGTAATAGGCCTACTGTGTATTTATGGCGATTTTATGCTGTCAGAAGGGACAAAAGTTAGCTAAAGTTGGATAAATGCATATCACAGAATGGAGAATCGTTGATAAAATGTACAACTTCTCTTCAATGCTGATCGCACTGAGGCGGGAAAAAGTGTGTCTATGAGTCATCAATAAACGTCGCCAACATCACAACGTCACTGGCGCGATGGGACGGGTCAACGTCGCACTGATCGCTCTCGAAAGGTCGGGAATTGCTAACTCTTCTGACCTAAACAAACAACCCTTTCAATATAGTATTACATTAAGATGCTTTAGAAACATATGAGATGGTAAATGATAATTTGGTAAATTACGCAATGAAATAATAAAAAAAAATATCTCCCAGCATACACCTCTCCCACTACACAGGCATTTGTGCGCAACATATCGCTGACCGGAAGCCGCTCGTGGGTGAATCGGAGCCGTAGTTAAAGAGGAAGGTAACAACTGAGGGTATCCGGACGTTTGGGCCCCGGGATCATTGCGCCCGGATCATTGGGCCCCGGCCTTGGACGTTTGGGCCCGAGCAAAAAGACGTTTGGGCCCCGAGCTTGGATTGGCTTGGACGTTTGGGCCCCGCTGGGCCTTGGACGTTTGGGCCCCGGCCTTTGGACGTTTGGGCCCCGGCCTTTGGACGTTTGGGCCCCGCTGGGCCTTAAATTGGACGTTTGGGGGGGGGGGGGCAGGGGTGGGGAGGGGGAGGGTTCATGTTTTCATTTTACACTTTGGTTGTTTACTTTGTGTATTCTATCAAGTTGGGGGTCGGGGGGAATTTTTTTTCCGTGTTCCATTTTTTTCCCGGATATGTGTATTCATGTCTCCCGTTGGTGTTGGGTCTGTGTATGTTGGGGTAATGATGTATGCGCTTGTTGTTAATGACCATGAATATTGATTATAAGGAGCATTGTAGTAGAGGTAGGCTCGGCCTCCTATGATATTGTGGAACAACATAAATTAATTATATATTTATAGGGGCTTGATTGAGTCTCCAATAAAAGAACAGAATGTCCCATAATAGGGATCCCATCGACCATTCATTCAATATTGTTGTGCTATCTCTGTTGTATCTATTGTCTCTGTGTATCTCTGTTGTATCTATTGTCTCTGTGTATCTCTGTTGTATCTATTGTCTCTGTGTATCTCTGTTGTATCTATTGTCTCTGTGTATCTCTGTTGTATCTATTGTCTCTGTGTATCTCTGTTGTATCTATTGTCTCTGTGTATCTCTGTTGTATCTATTGTCTCTGTGTATCTCTGTTGTATCTATTGTCTCTGTGTATCTCTGTTGTATCTATTGTCTCTGTGTATCTCTGTTGTATCTATTGTCTCTGTGTATCTCTGTTGTATCTATTGTCTCTGTGTATCTCTGTTGTATCTATTGTCTCTGTGTATCTCTGTTGTATCTATTGTCTCTGTGTATCTCTGTTGTATCTATTGTCTCTGTGTATCTCTGTTGTATCTATTGTCTCTGTGTATCTCTGTTGTATCTATTGTCTCTGTGTATCTCTGTTGTATCTACTGTCTCTGTGTATCTCTGTTGTATCTATTGTCTCTGTGTATCTCTGTTGTATCTATTGTCTCTGTCTATGTCTGTTGATCAAACTAGAAACTGGGAAGGCCTACATCTTGCCGTACAACAAAGCCAAACAGCACTTGAAACTAATTTTTTTTTTTTAATTCGTTTTTATTTAATGTCAGCTAGGTCAGTTTATCCCGGACGAAGGTCCTACTATACCAACCCGCACGCAATTCCAACCAGCAGGCTCTCCCCTCAACCATTATATCAAATATATATATTTCTAGTCTAAAGTCAAAACTTTCTAAGATATTATACAAAAACAGCAGGAACATTGTTTCTACCTAATGTTCACCAGATATACGTAAAGTCCATGCATGGAATGTGTGGATAGATATGGATATCTTAGTAATGCATTCGTCAGTTATTACAATATAGTTTCTACTCGTATTTCTGTGACATATAAAGTTAATCGTTTTTTCAATATCTAGGTTGACTGAAGGACATTGAGCACTAAACGAAGATGGCGGTCAATCTGAAGAAAAGCTCCCATACCCAATCCTGCCCACGCGAAAAAGCCACTGTCCTCTCCGAAAGTGGAAGCACCTCTTCACTCGATACTCTCGAGTCTTGTGTTTGGAAGGACAAAGCTAGAAAGAAAAACTGTCTACTTGGCATAAAAGATTTGTACGAAAAACAGCTTTTGTTTGATGTTAGTTTGTGTGTGCAGGGAAAGGACTTCGGAGCACATCGCGCTGTGCTTGCTTCTTCAAGTGACTACTTCAGAGTAATGTTTACCACTGACTACGCTGAAAAAGAGCAGAAAGTAATAAAAATCAATGGAGTGGAATCTATTGCAATGGAAGAAGTTTTACATTATCTGTACAGTGGAGAAGCTCACCTCCAAACACATACAACCCAACACATTTTATCAGCGGCCAATCTTTTCCAACTAAATGATCTGAAGGATGGTTGTGCTGATTTTATGTCTAAAAAACTAGATATTGACAACTGCATAGGCATTCATTTCTTTGCTCAAGCTCACGAATGTGAAAGTTTGGAGTTCAAGGCCTGGGAATTAATTACAGAGCATTTTGACTCGGTGGCGGTATGTATAGAATTTCTAGAGTTGTCAATCAATAATCTCCTGGAGATTATAAAGTATGATGATCTGCAAGCCACGGAAGAGGAGGTATTTGAAGCAACTTTAAGATGGTTAATGCACGACCCTGAAGAGCGGACGAAACATGTATATGATGCATTCTCTCTTGTTAGGTTTGCTCTGCTGGATGAGTATTATTTTATTGACAAAGTCAAATCTAATGAGTACTTGCTTGCCGAACCTAAGTTACAAATGGTATTTGATGAAGTTATCCGGTACAAGCTGATGAAAAGTCGATGGGTTGAAATCGATCTTCGGTTTGAACCCCGCTATGGAGTGGATTTCTGTAGGTATGTATTATTTGGTCTATTTATTACAAGGGCCAAGGCAAAAAATTATACCCTTGGTATCAAACCCCAGCAGGGATCGAAAAAACCTATGTTTACTTGCCCGGGGCAAGTAAAAAATGTCTCTGGGCAAGTAAAATTTAATGTTAGTTGCCCGATTTGCCAAGTGAAAATCTTTACGGCGCCGATTTCAAACCCCTGTTGTGATGTGTACTTACAGTGAAACAAGATACATACAGTGTGATTTCGTACAGTGTGATTTCGTTTATAATTCTGCAAGTAAATTTGGGCAAGTGAAAAATGATTTTGGGCTAGTAAATCTTGGCTGCCACTTGCCCAATTGGCAAGTGAAGTTGGTAGGGTTTTTTTCGAGCTCTGCCCTGTATATTTATAAAATGAAGAATTATTAAAAGTGGTTCAAAAGTTATTCAATACTGCATAAATATGGTCTCGGTTTTCAGAAAAAACTATTGCTGTTAGGATGACGCGGTGGAAGATCAGCTGAAATTCAATCATGCCAGAACTTTAGTTTAACTTTATAATAAGTCAATTTTCCACAGTCAGCCAATTTTCTACTGTGCAAAGAAACATGATTGACGTTCTGTTGTTATAAAGTTGAAAGTAAACTGCAGTACTAGAAATCTCGAGATGTTCAATTTATCATGTCAAATATAAGATACCCCCACATACCATACCATACCCCGAGACACTAGGGGAAGACCAGCGAGCTGACTTAGTGGCTCGTAGTAAAATAATATGACAACAACTACTAACACTGAATCCTGGTTGTAATATGTATACTGCAGGGTGGTGGTGTACATCTCTTACCTGGATGATGAGAAGAGACAGGTGTTACAGTTGTATGGACAGCGCTCTGATGAGGCGACGTGTAACACAGGTAACATCCTATGTGACCTACCTGCGGACATGGAGAACCCCAACCTACTAGTTACCGGTAAATATCTTCTCTATTCTTCTTGAAAAAAGCTGACAATTTGACAAAAAAATGTGTTGTTTTTTTAAGAAAATGATTTTTTTCTTTCTTTATTTTTATTGCTATCTCGACTTTACGAGGGGCTGTCTCAAACAACTATTATGACTTTACGAACAACTATTATGACTTTGCATAAGGCAAAAATAAACCACTATATATGATCAACTTATCAGTAATCAATTATATACTAAAATATGGAATAAATGTATATAAAAATAGTTAAAGCAAAAAGTAAATGAACAGTTAGCTAATGAGCTGAGCTAGCCTCCTAGTATCGAAAGATACTATAGCAAATGGCAGTAGTATGTTGTCTTGTTAAAAGGCTATGTTTGTTATATAAATGTTCTGTTAGTCAGGATTTCACCTGCATGTGGTTTTCTCTGCCTAAGGTGATAACGTTCTGTACATAGCGGGAGGTGACGGAGCCGGCCAGTCCATGTACCGATGGATGCAGGATGATAACACATTTGAGGATCTCGGCCATATAGACATTCCTAGGAAACAGTAAGTGCATCTCCTATTATTTGTACGGGGCCAACGATCTTTCCACCTATGGAGCTACCATGCTACTGGAACGTCGGTGACGTCAGTGAGCAGTAGGTTTCCAATACCGACTGTATCCTTAGTGATGTCATGTTGACATCATAAAGGTGTGCACTGGTTAACTGGAGAAGTATCCCCTGGTGATATTGGTATTTATTGAGTTGATTCAATAAGACCAATGAGAAGAAAGGGAGCATATATTGTTGATTACCCAAATAAATTGATGTAATAGACAAGATTTCTCTCTAATTCTCCCTCTAGGCTCCAAAGGGGGCCTATTTGGTAAGAGCATCTCCGTTAACATTTGCAGTGACTCATTTGAAAAATCGATGCTATATGTTTTGATTAGGTTCAACAGTGGGGAATGGTTGGTCCTGGTGGTTGGTGCAATGCATACATACTCCTAGTAAGAATTCATTATTCGCTTTTGTAATTTCATAAATTTGACTTAATTAAGATGTTGTGGAAGATTCTACCAACTGGTGGGAACACTAAATTGTTACAGACTTGTGGATTGATATCTTTGATTTCGGAAGAAATTCTACTTGTACACATTTTTTTATATTTATTATTTTACAAATGTGTAGTGGAGCGTTGCCACGATAAAACACCACTTTCTCTATACTACACCCATTCATACAAAAACCATACGAATGATTATATGGTTTCCACTAGGTGGACCTGTATGTTACAACACCACATATACTGTGTATTCACTGTGTATCATTATTATATACCATTGTATACCTGTGTTCAGACACCTATGTATGACTGTATGATTTATAATACACTGTGATCATCCTATGCTTCAATAAAGCCAGAGTAATAATATTAAGGCTCTTGTCTTATGTTATACAGCTCTCCTTCTCTATACCACTGGGTCATTACAAATAAGAATAGGGATGTTTGGAAGTGTAGCAGCGGGATGTCCATACACGGCAAGGCTCATACCAAGGCTAGGGGGGGGGGATTAGGCTCACCAAGACGTTCCTCAAGACGTCGTCATATCACAAATGGCGTCGGCATCGTTCCTTACCACCATTTCCTCGCATGCCTTGAGTGTGCATGCTCCTTCTGTCATGGCAGGTAATTTTCGAAATAACTTTCATCCCCGAACCAACAAGAGTATGAAATAAAATTCATAAAATTTCATTTCCAGGTTTTGTCTGGTGCAAGTTGACAGAGCCATCTTCGCTGTTGGAGGCTGCAACGCGGACGGTAACCTAAGTTCGATGTCCAGGTACTCTGAGGAAGAGGAGGAATGGGAGAGCATGACGCCCATGCCTAAAGAGTTAAGGTAGAGCTCATACAAGGGTCACATTTTCAGAAAATGTACAATTGGCAGCTCTACACATAGAGTAAATTCTGCTAAATTAGGCTGCAATTTGGTCAATACTAGGTAAATTCCAGTATATTCGGCATTGCATTGATTCTAGCAATCTGTTTGGTTAGGTTGAACTGGATTGTGAACTTAATTTTCGTCTGAAATTTGGGTTATTTCAGAAGATTGGCGAAGTTTAATTGTACATTTTCTGAAAATGTGACTCAATGATATGATATAGACACCTTCCCTGATAAATCAAATGAAACAATGAGTTGAAGCTTGTACAAGCCCAGAAAGATAAATCTTTACTGAGCAGCGTATTCTGCTCAGTTAGAACAGCGCAGTCGGTACAAGACCAACCTCAACAAGTTGTGTATGACTTGTCAGACCAAATCTGGCCCTTAAAATCTCTGTTGCGGTAGGGGAATGTCGTTGTGTTTTCAAGCGTTTTCACTGAAACTTTTAATATCGCTTCTCAGATTTATGGGGAACGTGTTGTTGCTCGAGAAGCGCTACCACAACTGAGGCTGGAGCCTCGTGAACGAACGTACTACCGTAACTCACCTAGGCAACGTTGTTGTTGCTTAGTGAGTATGGTAACACCCAATTATGACCTCATCATGGTTGTCAACAACTCTGGATGAGGATTGTCGAGGTCGATAGGGCCTCTGTTTGTATTAAACTAACTGATGTAGTACTGTCATAATCTGATGAAATAAATAATTATTGTTTAATTATAATTATTCTTTGATCACCAGGGGGGTGTTTGATGTGGTTTCGACCTTAGGAGGTCTCATCAGGCGCTAGTTTGGTCGCGTTGGTTAAATATAATTTAACACTGGGCCCAAATTTAAGTTTGTACTACCAGTAGTACATTGTTGTAACAATTACTGACACTGTAACTGTATGCTGGTCCCTGTCTGTCGAATCGTTGGATTCATGTACAGGGTGGTGTGAGTTACTGTAACTTTAAGGGGAACAGTCCTTCCAGTGACTGAGTGTCGCCTATGTTTGCCTGTTGCTCTTGGAGGAGCAATAAGTTAACAATGAAGGTGGGTAGAATTCTTCTCAGATTTATTGTTGGAAATGAAATTCAGCAAATATATAGATCTAATGTTAAAGAAATTATTATACTTTACTGGTCTCTATTACATTAATTAATACTTTACCTTTCATCAGAAAACAAGACCATTGTACCAGGAAGTTATATAAGAAAATCTATCTATATATATGCGTCATTTATTGTACATGCTTCTATGCTTAACATGTAATGAAATGTTTATATGTAGAACGAACGGTGTGGCTCGCTCTCTGTGCTACCACTGAATGAGTTAAAACGCTCCAGTACGTGACGTCACTTAGGTGTGACGTAACTGAACACCTGTTACAGGTGATATCATTGGTTATCACTTAGTAACATTACCAAGGCTAGTGTCTGCATGGTGACACTGTCATTGTTTTGTCAACAATGTTATTTTGGGTTTGTTTTAGGGATATATTCTGATTGGTTTGGAGTTTTAAAACAGTTTATATCAGTTGCCTTGTTGTTCTTAGTCTTGTCATGGATAGTTTGGTGTGACATGATAAGAAATATTATCATTTTTGTTGTTGAAATGTTTATGTATCAATTCAAACACTATGCTGCGCTCTTTGTTCTCCAGGTGCCACTGTGCCACGTCATACCAAGGCAAGATGTACATGTTTGGCGGTGAGTTTGAGAAAATCAACAAGAAAGTGACAAGAGGCAAGAAGGAACTGAGTAAACACGCCTACTGGTAAGCCTAGCTAGGGACACGTTAGCTCTTCCCAACCCAATTTTGGTTCTGTTGCATATGGGTCAGATTTTCAGAAAATGTACAATTTGCCTTCACCAATCCTCTCAAATAATCAACATTTGAGACAAAAAAATAAGCTTCAAAATACAGTTTAACATAGCAAAACAGACATTAAATCTACACAAAACTAAATGTACTCAGATATACTCGGTATTTATCATTTTTCAGCCTAATTTAGCAGAATTTGATAAATGTGTAGAACTGCTAATTGTACATTTTCAGATAAATCTGATCCATATGTGTGCCTCTGTATTCGCGCAATAATTAGTTGAGAACTGTGGATCACTACATATAGACGTTCAATATCAAGGAAAACATGTATATGGGTGAGATTTTCAGAAAATGTACAATTCAACTTCGCCAATCTTCTCTAATAACCCAAATTTCAGACCGAAATAATGTTCAAAATACAGTTCAACCTAATTAAACAGATTGCTAGAATCAATGCAATGCTGAATAAACTCGAATTTACCGAGTATTGGCCAAATTGCAGCCTAATTTAGCAGAATTTACTAAATGTGTAGAGCTGCCAATTGTACATTTTCTGAAAATCCGACCCATATACGTGTATGTACATGATTGTGATATGTTTAATATGTTGATGTTGTAGCTATGACCCCAGAGAGGACCGCTGGAACCAGCTGGCTGATATGAAGACACCCAGAGCACTCTCAGGCTGTACTGTATTCAGGAACAAGATTTATGTTATCGGTGAGTCTTTAGTGTCCTTTTACAGTAGCCTGGGCGGATATTGTCTTTAAAACGTTTTTTTAAAAAGCCAAATTGTAGGAAAAACTGTACACATTCTGTAGTCACTCTTGTACACTTCAAAATGTCCCCAAAGTATTTACATATTTGTCTCATGTATATTGTCAAGGTGGCCTCATCCATATCTCCCACATAGTACATTCTCAATATCATACTTACAAACATTGAATGTAAATATACAAACATTGAATGTAAATATGGGTCAGATTTTCAGAAAATGTACAATTCACCTTCACCTATCATCTCAAATAACCTAGATTTCTGACGAAAATAAAGTTCAAAATACAGTTCTACCTAACCAAACAGGTAGCTAGAATCAATGCAATGCCAAATATACTCGAATTTGCCTAGCGTTAACCTAATTGCAGCCTAATTTAGCAGAATTTACTAAATGTGTGCAGCTGCCAATTGTACATTTTCTGAAATTCTGACCCATATACAAACATTGAATGTAAAGAAAACGTGATGAAATGTGATGTGTTTCAGGAAAATGTGTCATAAGTCGCAAAATTGATATTTTTCGAAGTGTTTTTTTCACAAGATCACATTATTGGAATGTTCTGATTCTTGGAGAGTTTGTCACTTGTAGTCATGTCAATCGATGTACCAAATTTCAGGACAATCTATGTAATATATCCTTGCGCTTTAAAGGTCCACATATGGAGTATATTTAGTTACTTTACTGTTTAGTGACCCCAGAAATATTGGAAACTTTTTTTTTCAAAAACGAAAATATCAAACTTAAAATCTAGAAATACTCATTATTTTATTAGACTGTTTACTATCATTGGAATCGGCTTGACCTCATCTTTCCAAATATAATGATACCTCAAAATCTATTTTTTGCGACTTTTTTCTTTTTTTTTTTCTTTTTTTTAAAGATTTTATTTCCACTGGGTCCAGCACCTCCCATGGTGGTAGGATGTTCTGGCGTAACCCAGCTTTTGAAGAACATAAATACATTTGTACATAGTCGTCAAGTGAATCAAAGGAAATTTTAGTGAGAATGTTTAATTAGGACTCATTTTCCTGAAACACATCACAAATGAGGAATATGTATATTTGCTGCAGGTGGGTTTGCTAGTGTGACTGACTCCTGGATAAAGGACAAATCACCAGAGAACTGCCTCTCATCTGTGGAAGTGTACGACCCTGCCTCTAACACGTGGGAGGCGGGACCAAACCTTCCTCAACCTTTGTGTGCCATGGGTGTGGTGAAATATTATGGCACTATATACATTCTAGGTGAGTAGTGCGTTTACATTTGGGTCAGATTTTCAGAAAATGTACAATTCAACTTCACCAATCTTCTCAAATAACCCAAATTTCAGACGAAAATAAAGTTCAAAATACAGTTCAACCTAAACAAATATATTGCTGGAATCAATGCAATGCCGAATATACTCGAATTGACCTAATATTGACCAAATTGCAGCCTACTTTAGCAGAATTTACTAAATATGTACAGCTGCCATTTGTACATTTTCTGAAAATCTGACCCATTTACGTTTACGTTTACAGTGCGTTTATTCTATAAAGATATAGGTATTTCTAGTAAAAATATTAAAATGAAACCGACCGGACATTGACATTGAACATTCTACCACCTTATACAACATGTCGGTGATAATAACTTAGTATTGCTATTTTGAACATACCAATATTGTACTATATTAATGGGAAAAGAGCAGAGATTTATTGAAACTATTCAACTAAATTTAGAATTGTATTTGACTGTATAACTATTTTGCGTCGTAATATCATGTTAAACTTATTAGCAGATATATTAGGTACAAAGGATCTGTCAGGAAGAACTCAACTGAGAGGCTGGCATCCTCTTCTGAAACGATGTAATTTATGAATTCGGAATAAAAATACGATATATATATATACATGATCGGGTGGAGTGACTGACACTCACTCACCAAGTAGAGTTTAACAGGATGCAAACTTGTCGGTAAAAGTAACAGGCGACGCGTTAACGCGTTCCTTTAATAATTCCTTTAATGTTTGGCCTAACGGCGAATAAACAAAGTATAAGCTCATAAGCTGAACTATCAGTACATCTTTTTAGTCACCCCATCTGATCTAATAGGTGGTTCAGATTTTCAGAAAATGTACAATTCAAATTCACCAATCCTCTCAAACAACCCAAATTTTAGACGAAAATAAAGTTCGAAATACAGTTCAACCTAACCAAACAGATTGCTAGAATCAATGCAATGCCGAATATACTCGAATTTACCTAGTATTGACCAAATTGCAGCCTGATTTAGCAGAATTTACTAAATGTGCACAGCTGCCAATTGTACATTTTCTGAAAATCTGACCCATGAATGCGAAAATCAATACCTATTAAACCCACTATCGCATTTAGTGACATTGTATGGTGGCTAAATCATGGCTCGCGAGGATCAGACCGAATACTCAGAATTACTATTCTAAACGTGTATCCAACAATTCAACATATAGCTAAGGAAAGGTCAGAAAGACTACTGGACAGCATTAACAGTCCTTAGATGTTATGCCAACCCTTGTTGGTCTCTTGTGGTTTTGACTTGTCAACATTCCATGGGCAGGAAGGTTCAAGAAATCGATTGGCACCGCCCCCCATCATACGTCGTAAATTTGATATTATTTCGGTATTTATTCTAATATTGACAGTTTTCCTATTTTCAGGTGGAGAGAATGAAGATGAGGTGTCGAGCACAGTGTACTTCCTGAACTGTGAGGAGCAGCAATGGGAGCATAAGGACGAGATGATAGCTGGGGTGACAGAGACGAGCATTCACTCCGCTTACTCTGTTATAGACATACGTATAGACCGGGACTGACCCAGGCCTGGCCTTAGTCTCTATTCTACTCTAGATACCTCAGGCACTCCTGTGGGCAGGAGAAAGAAGAAAAAGCTCCCTCGCTTTAGAATCACCGAATTTAGGTAAACGTTGACTTCATATGAGGCTGGATGCCACCAAGAAGACCAAATTACCTGCTGGAAAGACTACACAAATCTCATCTCTGTCAGCATAGAAGGAGAATTGATCAGAAATTTTCAACTCCAAAAATCTTTGTTGGCCAGGAGAAAAATGGTTAGTTCACATCGGGATAACTGAATTTAGGTAATTTTCAAACTGTGATGTTTTTTATCTCCTAAGTTAGCAGGTAAAAATGATCCCAAAAATCAGGGAAGAAAAGCGCTTGTGAAATCTGGATGTTGAGAGGGAAAAAAACTGCGAAAACTCAAATTATTATTTGACTACCTATAATAACTTAACTTACCAGGTGTAGAAAGAAAGGGGAATGACAGCCACTCTATGGCCAGCTACACAAGCTATGGAGTTAATGCATTAAGCGAGACAATCAAAAGCCTCAGAATCCTTCTACAGGGCAGTTAGGTCCAGACACCCACATTCCTCAATTCCATATCCAGCGATAAGCTTAACCGCAAGGCTAAGACTAAGGCTAAAGTGTTAATGACCCCCTGAGACTTAGGTGACCAAAACTGCCTTCTGGACCTGACTGAGGGAGGAAGTGACGTAATTACCAAGTTTAAGATAAAATGTCGATCAGGGAATGGACTAAACCCTTACTAGTGCCTCCTAGGAAAAGAAAAACCTTTGACACAACGCAGATTAGAGAGTTCAGGTCATTACCGAAACGATCCTGATAAAAGGGAGTAAATTTGAGGTTGATGACAAAGTGAAATAAGTTCTGTGTTAGGGAATATTTTGTACATCTAAATGGTTATTGAAATGGACTGTATAGTAGTGGCTATTTTCCTAAGAGACGTATTCCTTGGGACCAATGCTAAGTAACACACCCAGTTGTGGGTACAAATTTATATTACTACACTCTGTCCAGCCTCTGAAGAGCTGGGACTTCAAAGAGACTTCAAGGAGGGACACATACCCCAGTACGCGGGTGCCGCGCTCTACAGAGGCTGGACAGAGTGTATCACCTTCATGCTATATCATGCTCTGTTTGTATGTACAATTGTTCACGGATCTGGCCTCCCAAGGATTTGCAAGTGGTTGCAGACTTTCAACAATGTAAACAAATTAAAGTTTCTACTGAATGTATGTGGGTGGGGAGGAATAGACGGACTTGATCTGATCTTTTTATTTCTGAATGGACATATATTCCCGTAGGATGATGACCTTAGACACCCATAAAAATAAAATACTGTATTTTGTCCCAGACATAACTTGACAGTCAGAGGACAAAAGGTATCCTGATAAGGCTCATCAACATAATGGAGTTAAATATCCCTTCATGGTTCCCTCTCACCCCAACATTTATGTCGACACTGGAACCTGACATGTGGGTCAGGTTTTCAGAAAATGTACCAATTGGCAGCTGTACACATTTAGTAAATTCTCCTAAAGTAGGCTGAAAAATGATGAATACCGGGTTTATCTGAGTACATTTGGTATAGCATTGATTTAAAGTATCAGTTCTGTTATGTTAAACTGCATTTTGAAGCTCATTTTTGTCTTAAATGTGGGTTATTTGAGAGGATTGGTGAAGGCGAATTGTACATTTTCTGAAAATCTTACCCATGTAATGATTTATCCAGATGGTTATAATACGAGCGCCATATTCCTTCACTACGAACCTCTGACCAAATATATGACGCTCCACCTCATCTCACCTCACCAGGTTATTGGGACCATCACGTAGCGTCTTGTGAGTAGCGAGGTGGCAGGGAAATAAATTTATTACACCCCGAAAATAAATAAAATGAATAAATAAACCAAAATAATAAACTTTTCATTTTGAAGCTTTATATTTATTATTTCAAGAGAAATTAGGGCGCATTAATACACAATTTGGCTTCCAGTGATCAGGCTTGGCTGCCGGACCTACTTGTTGTATGCGCCAAGGGTGGCATAATTTACATGTTATGCACCACCTTGACCAAGTGTGGCATACAATGCTAAAGGTATAGGCAACTAGAGCACAGGGGTGTAATAAAAATAAGAAATGACCTGAAGCCTCCCTCGTATTCACAAGTATTTGTCTTCTGCATGATAATTAAATCATTATAAATTTAAAAGCTATACTTTACCAAACATGATAAATTTAGGCAAGTCTTACAGCACTGAGAACGCTACGGCTACAATAGAAGTGGTTGCATCTGGTTGCTGAGATAGATTAGCTACTATAAGTAGCATAATATTATTATATGGAAGCAGAGTGTAGTGTTTTTATGTTTAATCTGTCTTGTCATCTTTCGCCAATTTATCTTCTAACTGTTCGGCCAAGAAAAGCCACTGGTGAATATTTCTTATATGAATGATCAATTTTTTTTTTTTTTTTTTTTTTTTTTTAAGATTTTATTTCCACTGGGTACATCACCTCCAAGAGGAGTAGGCTATTCCGGCGGAACCCAGCTTGGGTTAGGAAAAATAATACCATATAATTTGATCTGAATATTGTGACGGTTACGGAAAATAAAAGTACATCCAATGTCGTATTCGATTTCTCCATTGCTGTGTTTTTTATGTGATAGTTTCACTATATTATATCATCGGCCATGAGTGTGGTACACACCATTGCATTATTTTACTAATTCGATTAATAAACGCCTGGAATATATTTCCTAATAAAATTTTATTCGGCGTCGAGTAAGTTTTTGTTTTGGTCAAATTGTTTATTTATACAATCTTATAATGTTATTCTCTCCCCCCCCTCCCCCTTTATGATCGTTTTTATTGTCCTGTAAGCTATTAAAATGTATTCTTAAAGCTACATGTATACGTAAATCTACAGTCTGAGCAGTCTATGCATAAACCTTTATGGGTCAGATTTTGAGAAAATGTACAATTGTCAGCTGTACACATTTAGTGAATTCTGCCAAATTAGACTGCAATTTGGCCAATACTGGGTAAATTCAAGTATATTCTGCATTGCATTGATTCTAGCAATCTGTTTGGTTAGGTTGAAGTGTATTTTGAACTTTATTTTCGTCTGAAATTTGGGTTATTTGAAAAGATTGGCGAAGTTGAATTGTACATTTTCTGAAAATCTGACCCACATAGGTAATGCATGCAAAATCTCACTGCACTGCACTGCACAACTGCGGACATCATACTTGTTTGACCGACTTAATCTACATACATATAGGGCAAGTTATATTGATATAGCCTGACGAACCAGAATTATAGTTAATAAATATACATTCCCACCCTCCCCCACTATCTCTCTTCCCCACGATACCTAAATATATAGCAATACTATGATTCAACCCCCTCAATATCCCCCTCCCCAATAGAGCCATTGCACAATCATTCATTGATACTCCTTCAAAAATATACCGAGTATAAAATCACCACAGTTGCTACATTCCAAGCCTTCAGAATGATTTCTCTATCTAACAAATAATATTCAGCAACTGTATAAACGGCAGTTTATTCTATTTCTACAAATCCAGAGCTCTTATAATCATAATTATCCTGATTTCGACTTCTGTATAAGATCTGAGCGTATATCAAACACAATAGGAATAATTATTTGCAATATTGCAAAATCTATTTCTCCTATATTTGTAAAGAAATTATTTGCAAAATCAAGAGCTTCCATTCTAACTTCTTACTCTCTGGCGTGAAACAATGTCTTTGGCCCATAGATCTCACTCAGGGCGTTCTAAATTTCTTAGCAGTTTATGATTGGAGTATATATACCAGATGATATATGATCGGGATGCTAATGGCTTTCCCGGTCCAAGAATAGGTCCACCACCACCATCCTAATGAGATTCTAATGGGATTTTGCTGTGAGTTTCCCTGAGTTTGAAGGAATCTGATACAATATGGATAGGCTCTGAGCCTAGACTAGCCTGTTAGGAGTATCATTTTTAATATCTCCACATCTGGGGCTCAGTTTTCTTTTTAAACTAACACATTCAGCTGTTCATATTTATTTCCTTTCAATTGTTGCAATTGGGCAAAAACCATTTTAATTGTTTACTACTGCCACCCAAAGATGTGGTCTGAGGAAAGAGTTTCTCCGAGTTTACTCCCTTTTCTTGCTTAATCTATTTCTATGCATGATAATCAAATTACTGTTGGGATGCCTATTGCTATTTAACATATTGAATTGTAGGCCTCACAGTTACCAGTTCTACAAGAGTGTGGACATTTGCACCAAACTGAAAAAAATACTTTAAATTGGACAGATAAATTGTGATCCATTTTAGGAAAATGAGTCACAAGTCGCAAAATTGATATTTTTAAAATTGTTTTTATCACAGGATTTCTTTATTGAAATGTTCTGATTTTGAGAGGGTTTAGCACTCATAGTCATATATATCTGTGTAACAAATTTCAGGACATTGTATTAAATATATATATACATGCGTTTTGAAGGCCTTCATATGGAGTATAGTTAGTTACTTTACTGGTAATTGCCCGCCCAGAAACATTGCAAACTTTTTTTTTTCAAAAATAAAAATATAAAACTTAAAATATAGAAATACTTATTCGGTATGTGTCCTAGTGTTTACTATCATTGGAATCAGCTTGATCTCCTCTTTTCAGATTTGGTGATATCTCAAAATCCATATTTTGCGACTTATGACTCATTTTCCTAAAACGGATCACAATTGGCAAGGCATGCTGTGCCTGATTATGAGGGTATCTTGCACTTATGGCCGTGTACCAATTTTGGAAAGTGCAGTCTGCCTGCTCCTCACAGGTGCCCCACACAGACCCTCATGTAGGGTAACTAGTGGCAGCACACCAGACAGAGGTGGGATGGAAAATGATAGAAGAATGATGAGGAGAATGGGTGACTGAAGTAATAGTATTGTACTGCTAATTGAATAGGCTGAATGTACAGCTGGTATGGTGAATCACTAAATCAGAAGCGTTGACATGTATGTCCCTTCAACCAGGATCCTGTGATCCAGAAAAGTGACCCGCACAAGGATAGGAAAGCTTAAGAACGTTTTGCATGGTTAGTTCAGTAAGATTATGTTTGTTATCATCCCACCCTCCTCCGCCCCCCTCCCTCCTACCTAGTGTCGCGTACCACCCACCATCACTGGCATCATGCATACGGGACGCTCTATGTCTATGGCTGTGTGCAGCGGGAATAAACTAGGGTAGCGTGTGGGGTGGTTGAAGCTAAGTAAACATGGAACAGGGAGGAAGTGCATGAATGTTCTCAAAACAGCATTGCTGGACCATAAATGTATGTATTCCTCCAATGAAAAAGGTAGCCTATTAATCTAGGTTTCCATTAAGACTAACCAGACTACCGTACATAGTGTTAAAGTTGGATAACAGGTTGAGATATACAACATGCAGTATATTGGGAAAAGACCGGGTAATCAGGCAACAGATTCTATTTTTAGTTCAGTGGTTTATCACCCTCTTCACAGAGGGTGGGTCAGTAGCGAGTGGTCCAGAAGTGAATCCGCCCAGAATATATTTGTTCCTGTGATAAATGAGTTGCTTGTGACTGACGTTTACCTTACAGATTGTTGAATAATAGCATCGCCGTCCCACCGCCATTAGGCATTACTAATACCGGAGACCCGGCCACTAAAACTACGTTGTTTTGCTGCGCAGAAAGAAGGGTTGTCAAGTCTTTTGCCTGGCCATGTCTGCCGCCGATCTATGGCACAGCCATAACTCGACGCAGACAATAAGATTATATATTTTGTTACCTTTTTTAATATGATAATCCTAGATTCTTTACATTTGTTTTTGACGCCATTGACGAGCGTGACTGTGTGGCGGAAGTGAACCCCGATTGAGAGCATCGCGCATGCGCAGAGGAGACTACTCCCTATGGAAATCCTTATGCATGCTTACCGATGGACATAATGGTGGTCTGTTCGAATCGATGTAGCAGATCGTTGGTCGTAATTTTCAAAGTTTTTGACGAAGACCTGTACAGTAATTCTGACTGGCTTGTTTGGTATAGGTAGGTCTAAATAGAGTGAATCGGCGGGCGGTTGGTGACGAACCCGGGGAAAATTTCTAGCTAAAGTGTTTTATGTGCGGTCCTTATCATAGTTCCGTTCTTTTGGATGTATGGGGGGCCGTGTACAAATTTTTAGAAGAAGCTGCGCTTTTGTCTGTAAAAGGCAGAATTGGCCCGATTGGTCTAGGGGTAAGGCCTGGGACTCCCAATCATTAAGTTGATGGTTCCATTCCCACAGCTGGAGGCTTTTTTACATTGCCTAGTTTTCAGGTCATTTCTTATTTTTATTTCCCTAATGTTTCACATCTGGGGCTCAGTTCTCCTTTTAACCTAACACATTCAGCTCTTCATGTTTTTATTCCTTTTAATTGGCTCTCACCTGACACCTGATGATATTGGGTAGAACTACAGCAATCTTAGTACCTGCAGTTGACCCCAGACTGGACTAGGCGACCCAATGCGGACCGTAGGGCCGGAGGACCAACCCATAACAACAAATGACGGGTCCCCTTTCTTCCACCTAGTGCTCTTTACTGGTATGGGGAAAAGAATGATATTCAACTAACTGGGAAATTCCTCCTGTGGACCTCCCTCGTAACTTTGTGCAGGCACTCACAACAACCTAAAGAAGCTTTGAGTTTACAGGGATTATCATGTAAATTGTCTGCAAACATCTGTACAATGATCATGTTATTATTTTGTTATTATGTTGTCAGCCTCACTCTACACAGAACCCACTTTCCAAGGAATCAAGCTTTGACAGTGCAGAGCTGTGACGTTCTCATAGCTCTGCGCTCCATTCTTCCACCATTTGACCAGGCTGATATCTTTCAGGACTCTGCAAGCTAACACTGCAAGCTAACTCTGCAAGCTAACGCTGCAAGCTAACTTATACCTTACATTAGTAATAATCTCTCTTTTTTATCACCGTTTTTGCGGGTGCCAGTCAGCGCGAACACCTTAAAGCTCCTTTCCCAGGTAATAATATTGAATGGTTCTGTTGAATCTACATTCAGATCAGTTCCCAAACTCAATATTATTGATGTCTTAATCAATGAAAAGTTCAACAAATGTCTAAATTCCCTGATTTTTAATCATGGACAAATGGCGACATAAGCATAGATGTTTTTTCCTGGCTTTGTAAATGCCTATTTTAGACGGCAGCTGGCAGTACTGTTTAGACCCACTAACGTGAGTCTGTATAACATGCTGTTGATTCTAGTGTGGATGGCAGAGTCATATGACCACCAGGCTGCCATCTAACAGATTCTAGTTATGATGTCAGAGCCAAGATGGCTGATCCCACTCTATCGGTGTACGTTTTTGTGAATACCAACGACTTAAATGCGAATAATTACCTTCAACATCATGAATGAGACACATGCTCTTAGAACAAGGTGGGGCTGGGTACATGCTCTCTAAATAATGGAAATTTAAGATTTCCATAGAAAATACCAGGGAATGTAGCTTTAACAGAGTGGCAGCGGAAGCTTCCGTCTTAGCCTACTGGGAGATATTGCAGCGTACAGTGCCACTGGTGTTAAATTTGCACGCTATCTGGCTAACTGGGTTCAGCAGAATTGTTGGCTTTTTTGAGCTCATTTGAGCAACCTCTTTTTGTCTCTTTTGGTTGCATGCTTGTGAGAGTTTGACTGTCATTTTTTACAAGTACAAGTACAAGTGCTGATGTTATGTTACTCGTTTCTCTGACATAAATTTATATACTGTCATTTTTTACAAGTACAAGTGCAAGTGCTGATGTTATGTTACTCGTTTCTCTGACATAAATATGCAATACCCAACGGATTTCTGATAGAGCACAATGCCCTTCTTATGTTTTTAACAAATGTTTTTATTTTTTGTCATGCTATCACTGCCTAGGTTAAAACCTGCAGTACTATTGTTTGCTTTGATATTATATGTATGCCCGCAAATCGATATTTGAAGTTCTTATCATGTCTTTGAAATATTGTCTTTACTTAATTTAGTACATTCCTTTAAGTGGTGTATCATTTATACTATCGAAATTATCTCTTCATATCACTATTTACTTCTGCATTGTCATCTCGCGGAATATGTTCTAGAGTATTGGAACAGTTTTTTTGTAACATCAGGTGATTCTGACAATAGCATCAGTGATGTAATATCTTTAGTCCTGAATAAAGATATTTTTCAAATCAAAGGGGTGGGGGTGGTGGGGGGTGGTCGATGGGACAGTTTAGCCGCAGCTATATGAAAAATGACAGCCTAGGAAGCATAGAAGTTGGAACAAACATCTCACTGGTGCCTGTACGCTTCTCTAGACTAGGCGACCCAATGCGGACCGTAGGGCCAGAGGACCAATCCATAACAACAAATAACAGGTCACCTTTCTTCCACCTAGTGCTCTCTACTGGTATGGGGAAAAGAATGAGATTCAACTAACTGGGAAATTCCTCCTGTGGACCTCCCTCGTAACTTTGTGCAGGCACTCACAACAACCTAAAGAAGCTTTGAGTTTACAGGGATTATCATGTAAATTGTCTGCAAACATCTGTACAATGATCATGTTATTATTTTGTTATTATGCTAACACTGCAAGCTAACTCTGCAAGCTAACTCTGCATGATACACAGGACCCACCAAGGAATCAAGCTTTGACAGCGCAGAGCCGTGACTTCCTAATGGCTATGCGCGAAAGAAGTAGTAAAAAAAGGCAAGGAATTCTGCTCGGGCCTGTTTCAAAATCAGGGACATAGGAAGCGCCGCCACACGGTTGGCGTCGCACTGGCAGCTTTGTGGCTATATGCATACATAGAGAAACAGTAGCGGCGGCAGTATAATAGCCTATATTTCCTGCTAGCATATAATATATGGTCAATTATAATTTTTTGGCGTCCAGGGGACTGAAAAATGGTCAATGTTCAAATAGCTCTGATTCCGAAGTTTTTCTTATATCATGAAAATAGATGTTCTGAAGCGTTTTTGTTCATAAATAGGTAGGGTTATCTCGGGATATTAGGTGAGCTATAGGAAATGGGGCACGGTATAACACATGAGAAAGACATAATTATGGCATTCATGAGGACGTGACATGAGTATGCCACTCTATAAAACATCTCAAGATTATATGAATAGTATTTCTACTGATTCCCTTATTCGTTGCTAGTACACGGGTCAGGTCGCCCAGAAATGTACAAATGCTGTCAGAATGGCAAATTTTAGAAGTTGGTAAATGAAGATGTTATCCGATCTTAATTCATAGAGGACATCTTGAATTTTAAGTGGATATAACGTATTATAATCTTTGCTTATACCTTACATTAGCAATAATCTCTCTCCATCTCCCTAAATCCCTTTTGAAAGTTTAACTATTGATCATTTTAACATTCCACTAGATATATTTATACCTGCTGTTTAACATGGTATATTAGTCATCATGGAGTGTTACTATTTTATTTCAATTAAGTTCAAACAGTCAAACAATTAACATTAAGGTTAAACAGCTCTTCTTTATACATTGCCTTGATATCAATTTTCTAGTATTAAGTACAGAAGTTACTTTTTATAGGAAATTATTTAACATCCATCATACCATTTTAAACAAAATAATACCATATTATATACATTTGGAATTTTTGGTGCAAAAGTAGAAACAAGAACAACAAGTGTGGTGAGGGGGGTGGGGAGGGGGGGTGGGTGGTTGGACAGATAAGCCACAACTACATAAACAATGACAGCCTAGGAAGCATAGAAGTTAGAACAGACATCTCACTGGTGCCGTACGCTTTTCTAGACCACAACTCAAGTGCCTCCCCACATGAGCTTTCAGGATGAGAGAAAGGTGGGGAAGGAGGGTGGGGTATGGGGAGAGATTCAAGTAGGCCGCGGAGAAAGATGTGAAAGGAAAAGTGAATCAAGGAGGGAGAGAGGTAGGTGTAGGTGCTGTCATCACATGCCAGAGACCCTGGTTCAATTCCCAGCAGTTCTCTTTTTTCAGTTCATCTTCCAGCATCCATATAATATATCCATATAATATACGGGTAGAGCGATTTCTAGGAAAGGAGGTAGAAATCCATATAAGGAATATAGGGGTTTCTTTGTCCCGAATGTTCTCGGAATTTGTTGTATTACAAACCCCTTTACTCATCTGTAGAGGTCTGTCCCCCCTCTCTGGATGTTGTCGTATGTGGTTTGTGAAGGTATTTGGGTTGGAAATATGATTTTCAAGGCTTTTTTAAATTGCTATCTCTACACTCTATTTATAGCCTGGGAAAGCCCCTGTGAGATACTACGTCATTTCTCACAACCTACGTCCAGGGGGACCTAAATTGTATACATGGGTCATATTTTCAGAAAATGCACAATAGGCCTGTCCCCCACTGGTGTTAATGACCCCTCAGACTAGATGTTTTGGATTAGCTTGGGTCGACCTGGAGCAAACAATCTACTCACTCCCATACATTTAGCATTGCAATCCATATGCAGAACCTTCTAAAATTGATATTTTAGCGTTTTTTAAGAAAGTTGGGAAGTTATAAAATGGGAAGAATTCAGAGACAGGGTCAGTCAATACATGTCAGTCAATACATATATTATGGAATTACTTTAAATCTGGCCCACATGCAAAGGAGGGGAAG
The DNA here is from genome assembly GCA_942159475.1 of Sthenelais limicola. Lineage (NCBI taxonomy): Eukaryota > Metazoa > Annelida > Polychaeta > Phyllodocida > Sigalionidae > Sthenelais > Sthenelais limicola. The sequence continues at coordinate 101,748,807 of OW804100.1, read as the reverse complement.
AGTGAAGAAGAGGGTGTAGGAATAGGAAAGGGGGAGGGGGAGGGAGAGAAGAGGGGGGAAAGACAGAAGGGCGAGGATGTAGGGGAAGGGAGAGAGGGGAGGGAGAGAAAGCGGGGAGGGGGAGCATGTGGAAGAGGGAGGGAGAGGGAGAGGAATCAGAGATAGGGTTGGGAGAGAAAAACAGGTATGAAAGACAGAGAAGAGGGGGAGGGAAAAGAGGGAGAGGGGGATGTATGGGGAGAGAGGGTGACCGTCCTACATGCAGAGGAGTGGGAGAGTGAAGAAGAGGTTGTAGGAATAGGAGAGGGGGAGGGAAACAAGAGGGCGGGGGAAAGAGAGGAGGGAGAGGATGTAAGGGAAGGGAGAGAGGGGAGGGAGAGAAAGCAGGGAGGGGGAGCATGAGAAAGAGGGGAGGGATAGCGGGGTGGGAAATTAGAGATGGGGTTGGGAGAGAAAAACAGGTATGAAAGTCAGAGAAGAGTGGGAGGGAAAAGAGGGAGAGGGGGAAGTGTGGGGAGAGAGGGTGACCGTCCGGAGGACGGGTACTTTGCTAGTACATAATAAGGTTGTAAAATCCTAGCCCTAACATTAGTAAAAGTTAAGGGATTTATTCTTATGGGTCTCATTTAGACATACATCTGCCACGCCCCCTACTGACTCAGAGGCTAGCTAACTTTCTTCCTGCCGCATACTCATGGGTCACTTCCCAAAGTCCAAGGTACAGGTCACTGTCCATGTCAAATTGTTATCTTAGGGTTGATCACATGGGAAGGGAGGGGAGGGACTGACCGCCAGGTCAACAAAGGGAGGGGGCATTGATTAAGAGCAGGAGGGAGAGGGGAGGGGAGATAACCACATGACCGGGTCACAACACAAGATTGGTCAGGTGTGACAGTGGTTGCTTTGACCTCGTATTCATCTTTGATGTTCATTGTTAACCTGTGGTTGATTGGATCCCTTATCTAACCCGGTAATTAATTGGTCCAGCCAGGATAAGCCAATCAGACCAGGCCCTGTGTCAATCGTTGTAATCTGTCTAGTATATAAGCAATAAAATGATTACAGCCATCCTCTTTTAACTGGTTCGGTTCTCAGCTTGAAACATACATCTCTGTTGCATTGATTAATTTCTCGCTCAACTACTTACCCTAAATATTCATCGGAGAATGACCCTGAATTCTTCAAAGTGATGAAAAAAGTGCAGATTGACTGAGCCTTGAAACCACAACGGTGTCACTTTATATAGTATCTAGGATTTGCAGTGATCGCATTGCTGTTGGTGAATAGAATGCTATGCACAAAATAGAATAGAAACAATGAAATTGACGAGGCATTTTGGGTATAATGAGTAGCTTCCATCCCATGTAGATATGGTTTATTATAGTTTATGAGGAACATTGGCAGTCATTGTATTTGATTAAGGGACACCTGGCTTAATAGCTCTGCATTGGCCCTTCATATGGTATGGAAATTAGACATATTCTAATTAATTGTTAAATTTGTATATATGAACCAGACATTACGTAATACCATTGTCATTTCATGAAGAGTCTCAGAAGGTTTCACAGGGTCTGGAATGATTTCTATTTCTGCAACTGCAACCTTGATTTCATACACATTCAAGGAAATGTTGGGATCATTCTTCAAGTTCATTATGACGACTTGGCAATAATAAAGTTTCAATAAAAATAAGAAGACGCTCTTTTTTTTATGTATTTATTAATTGAAATAAATGGCTATGGTTCAAAATATGAATTTAAGGGATTTAATTGTGTGACAACAACATAAATGAATTCGATGAAAATTATATAATAATACCATACCACCCTATATTATATTGGGCCTGTTGCATAAGTACAACTATGAAGAACCAATGCAACAAGCCCATTGTGATGGTTATTTATAATATATACCAGTAAACAAGGCAGTGATATTCGCCAATGTGCATGTGGCGATGACAATAACACGAATTTTCATCAAAATTAACCTTCACCAAAATCTATAATTTTGTTTACTTTTATATAATCCCCTCAAATCTGAGGTGGACTGGATATCAAACACGACAGTAAATTGTCACTCCCCTAGCAATGCCTTATTTTCTATTGATTGAAATAAGCGAGGTGATAATACTGTTGTTAATACAGTTTTAAGCCAGATATAATCTTTTTCGCATTATCATAATTCAACTTTTAGAGGAAGCCTTATACTGATATAGTATATGGTATTTTTGCAATTTCATTACACTAATGGACAATGATAAATGATTATTTACATGAATGAAACCGGTGAATGATGATTTAAGATTTTTTTGTATTTAGAGGAGTAAAATACATATTATGGGATTAAGTCAAGATCCGAAGCTATTCTAGAAAAGTTGAAAGAGTAAGAGAAAGGAAAACACATTTCCAAGATTTATAGTAACAACTAAAACTTTCTATTTACAATTTAATTAAGGGTGATATATTTTGGCATTGATATATGATATCATTCACAGGCGTACTAGTTCATTGTTTACGCAGTCGGCCACACATTCCAGAATTGAATGTATTGAATCACAGCCATGGTTCTTGTAATATTCAATGGTTAAATATGAAACAAATATTCCCTAGTTCAATGACGACGCCTTCAGGAAGGATATACAACTGCCTTTTGCAGGAGCGAATCCGGACATTGCTCAAGGATTGGCTATGATCTTGTTTTACATACAGGTTGTCGCAGAAGTATAACTAATTATGAATATTTTTAGTACATACATATTCGGGTGAGTAGCTAACCATTTTTTATTCAGATTTGTATGGGAATTTTGCAAACCGAAAAGGTAATTTGGTTCCAAAAGGTTCCACTTCTTTTAAATGGTAATAACTATTTAGATAAATGGGGGGGTTGAGCTCGATTTGACTTCTCCTAACCTCTTCGTCATTTGATTAACAATATTTTATCAGCTTCTCCATATATACATTTGTGATGTGTTTCAGGAAAATGAATCATAAGTCGGAATTTTTTTTGAGATTTTGAGATATCATTAGATTTGAAAAGATGAGATCAAGGGGATTCCAATGATAGTAAACAGTCTTATAATCTTATAAGTATTTCTAGATTTTAAGTTTGATAATTTCGTTTTTGAAAAAAAAAGTTTTCAATATTTCTGGGGGTCAATAAACAGAAAGGTAACTAAATGTAGTCCATATGAGGCCCTGTATAACTAAAGGATATATTACATAGATTGTCCTGGAATTTAATACATTAATCGATATAGCTATAATTGATAAACTCTCCAAAAATCAGAACATTCCAATAATGTGATCTTGTGAAAAAAACACTTTGAAAAACATCAATTTTGCGACTTATGACTCATTTTCCTAAAACACGTCACAATTTTGGGTATTTTCGGTAGAAGTCCCATAGTGATTTCTAAGGGAAGTTCCATACAATCGCCAGGTTCTCTGGCATAGTTTCCAAGAGAGGAAGGATTGCAAATGTTAAAATCCATTATTGTATCCTAAAGTTTGATAGGTGGAAGGCGACAAGTGGAACAGGAGAACATTATCTTACAACCCTTTGACATTCCATCTTGATGAGATTCAGTATTGAGAAACCAGTGGACAGAACAAGTACACGCTTACCCACAATCAGCTGGGAATGCACCTTTAATCTAAAATGGGCCAGGAACGCTTTGGGCCGTTGCAGAATTAATGGTTTCACAAACCTTTGTAAGCAGGGTTATTTCCATGACGTATCATAGCATTTAAAACAGAATCGCATGCTCTCACAATATTTATGTACATAATATTAATAATTATGAATAAATATAGAGGTTAAAATGTTAACCGTTTTTCCCATTGGCCGACCTGTATATGAGCACTTACACAAGTTGAAGAAAGTAGCTAGACTTGAAGTGGAGTGACATGAAGACCTAAGTCCAGGGATTTTTGATTTATTATGGCCCTCTTCCAACGCCTATTTGCATTTGTTAATTCATTCTTTGCATACAGACATTTCATTAATCCTTTATTTGGACAATACTTGCATGTATTTATGTGAAGGTACTTTCATGTAATCTTAAAAAAAACTCTCTCATAATAAACATCACAATGTTATATCATAAATGTATGAAGATGAATGGATAAATACTTCATCATTAAATGCTTCTATTTTCACCTGTTCTAGGATTATCCATCCGTTAATATCACTATCAGGCAGGTATAGTTAAAGGGGCATACAGGCGTTGTAATCTTGGTCTCACAAACTTGAATACCTTCATCTGTTAACAGATATATATATAGTTATTGTATGTTTTGCACTCGATGGCTTTGTAGTAACAATTTTTCTCGTAACATTAGTTTAACATATGGAGCATGTAAGAAGTTTTAGTTTAACATGACATTGTACAAAGGCCATCGGCGCCATATTTTGTATTTTGTTTCGTATGGAGATGATTATTGAATGTCTTGATACAGCATCCACTAATCTACCTCACTCTTTATAACATTTAGTGAATGCCTGGTACAGCCCCTATAATCTACCTCCTGAGACTAATTCCAGTGAATACTCTATAGTATTTTAGTGTACAATTCCTCTAATCACTTCAATTGCTACCGTACGCAAGTCAGGAGGGGTTCCTAAAATGAACATTTGGAACCAGTTAGAACCCATAATTTTGGAACCAGTTAGAACCCATAATAATACCTATATCATCATACATGTGACATTAGTGTACACAGGCTTTATGTCTACTTGAGCCAAGCTAATAAGATTTGACCAATCATATGTTTATATAGAATAGTTAATACATAAATATATAATATAGCTATGGATTAACTATTCTTCAATTTATTTCCCTCATGATTAATATGACAAAAAGGGAACTTGCACTCTCATATTAAATTGAGATATTTAACCTCTGGGTTTTGTTATTGGAGATAATAACAGTAATTGTACATGTTTTGCAGTCTGAGCCATAGGTTCTTGTATATTGATCAATGGTCCTTATTTGGGTCAGATTTTCAGAAAATGTGCAATTGGTAGCTGTACACATTTAGTAAATTCTTCCAAATTAGGCTGCAATTTGGTCAATACTAGGTAAATTCGAGTATATTCGGCATTGCATTGATTCTAGCAATCTGTTTGGTTAGGTTGAAGTGAATTTGAGCTTTATTTTCGTCGGAAATTTGGGTTATTTGAGAGGATTGCCAAAGGTGAATTGTACATTTTCTGAAAATCTGACCCATTCATAACCTGTTCTTGTGACATCCATAAGATGTCCTCATGACGCAAGGGACATATATAGATTAATCCATTTGAAAGCACCACATTGACAGAAGTTCATTTCAGAGGAATTAAGTGTGTGCAACTATTAAAGGTTATAAAATTGAGAAAGTGAAAAGTACAAAGGGAAAAACCTTATATACAGAGCTGATTGAAGAATATGCATGAAAGACTCAATATAACTTCGTGGTGAAGATATGATTATCTATTTACAAAGAGGTTGCCCATTCAGAAAGGTCCATCTTTCAATGCACTGAACTGTTCAAGTTGTATGCAGAGCCTGAATGGAACCGATGGTGAATCTCCATCATTGAGGATCATTAAGGGTGCTAAAAGAATTAAGAATCATTAAGGGTGCTAAAAATGGGCTTAGTTTGAAATACATGATGAAATAAAAAGAACAGTCATATAATAGGTATATATGCTCCATTCTATGAATCCTAAATTCATAAAAGATTCATTTTTGTGGTTAGCTGTGGTTAGCTATTGAGCATAGCCATGCCCTTATGTGCTTCTAGCTATACTACTGGAGTGTAGGATGATATTATGAAAACTGGAAAATCTTTAAATATTCAAGCATTGCATATTGTTGAACAGCTCTTATTGGGAGTTCATACCAAGGGATTACAGATAGGTAAAAGAGGCTAATTCATTTTAAGGAATAAAATGAAAAGGGAAAATCTTGTTGCGCCTTTTCGGTTACCGACCCCGGGACATAAAATGTGTGATTAAAAGAATACCATGATATATCGGGCACATGGGTCCAGCTACTGAGACATCACTTATTCCTTAACTTTCAACACAGTTATGCATATAAGTCCAACAACAATATCTGTCATATATAAGAGTTGAGGAACAGCCCGATCTAATGGCCAAGTAGTTTACACTCGTGCACTCAAAAGCATCAAGATTTGGGAACTTGAGCATTAGGGTCAGATTTTCAGAAAATGTACAATTAGCAGCTCTACACATTTAGGAAATGCTCCTAAATTAGGTTGAAAAATGAAGAATACCAGGTATATCTGAGTATATTTGGTATCACATTGATTTAAAGTATCAGTTCTGTAATGTTAAACTGCATATTGAAGCTCATTTTTGTCTGAAATGTTGGATATTTGAGAGGATTGGTGAAGGCGAATTGTACATTTTCTGAAAATCTGACCCATTATCTCAATTATTCCAAGTTGCCGTAGCTTGACCCATGATTGACATTTGACATGTGGTGGAACAGTCCTGACCAGGAATTGTAGAGCGCTCCACTTTTGGTCCCCTTGTGACGACGCCTTTCTTATAATAATAATATTAATAATAATAATAACAACTGATGAACAAGAACATGATACATGAAACACATCAACGACTTTGCAATTACATGACCTATCATTGTTAACATAAATATATTTACATGTATACCACCTTTGAATATGAACTCCAAAGCAAAGAAGTATTCCTGAGACACTATTCCCCACATTTCGCTATAATATCTAGAACGATACTTCAACAACCCTCATTCTGATTCGTCCGCCAATGATCTGGGCCCCGGTACATGATCAAGTTGTAAGCTTGTATTCCATATCTTATCTCTGTCCTGTATTTGAGATCCCGATATTGATATACTGTTGTTGCATCACACCAGTGTCTTATCTTATACTAAGGTTATATGTGATGTGTTCCAGGAAAATGAGTCATAAGTCGCAAACTTGATATTTTACAAAGTGTTTTTTTCACAAGATCACATTATTGGAATGTTCTAATTTTTTTAGGGTTGATCACTTATAGCTATATCAATCGATGTATCAAATTTCAGGACAATCTCTGTAATATATCCTTTCGTTTTAAAGGTCCTCATATGGACTACATTTAGTTACTTTACTGTTTATTGACCCGCAGAAATATTGGAAACTTTTTTTTTCAAAAACAAAAATATCAACTTAAAATCTAGAAATACTTATCAGATTATTAGACTGTTTACTATCATTGGAATCAGCTTGATCTCATCTTTTCAAATATAATGCTATCTAAAAATCTATTTTTTACGACTTATGACTCATTTTCCTGAAACACATCACATATGTCTTATAGTTTGTCTTTGCTGTCTTATTTGTGACATTGACTAAGATATTGTGTGATGCAAAGGGCCTCTGATGTCATTATCTTTGATATATACATACATACAGCACTCTCTCCTTGATTCATTTATCAACAGAGCGGCTTTGGTTCCCTCCTCTGACGTCCCTCTTCCCTGCGGTGCACCGCGCCCTTCGATCTCGGATTACATTGCAAGGTCATTACGTTTTAGGACCCCCAATAATTCGCTGACAAAATCTTTCTCCGTTTCCTGGCCCTCATTCTCCTCAGGCCCTATCATGAAAATGTGAACACTTGGGGTGTATGATGCATCTTATTCTCACATGATGATGACTGTTGTCAATATATATAATCTGTTCATCACCTGTTTGTGAAATACCACCCCAACATTAGATCCACTGTTTTCAATGCACCCTCCATCCACAGTTGGCACTCCCCTCCACAAAAAGTACTACCCACCACAAAGATATCCTCTCTCCTCAAAGGTTTTATCATGCGCTCCATAATCTTTTCCACATCAACTCCCTTCTTCCATATATGCCACCCGCAGCCGGCTGATGATTTAGACCAGTCTTTCACAATGACAGACTTAGGTGTAGGGATATCCTCCTCTTTGATGCCATAGGCCTGCGCCAGCTGTGAAACTATATGCTTGACTATATCATCAGATCTGTTACAGGTTCTGCCTTGTTTCACCTTGCCTACCATGTCTGCAAAGTACTTGGTGTCCAGGGAGTCGACATTAGCCACCATGTACAGATGTTGCTCTCCAGTGTTTCTAGCTTGAGGTACAGGCCCTGTTGTACCTCCTGCATCTCTCTCCTCCCCATGATCATGGTGGGTGACATCATTCAGTATGAGAGAGTCATCCTTGAAATTAAATCTTCGCTTTCGGTGGTGGATTTTGCCCCTCCTACGGGCTGAGCGACCCTGGCGGGGCCGACCCCCCAGATACATAGCTTGGCGAATGGGGAGATCTGTTCTAACAAGCTGGACGTTTCGCCGGTGATTTTTCACCAACTTCTTGTCAAAGAGAAAGAGGACTCTGAGAGCAGGGATTGGCTCTACTGTTGTCATATCCTCTCTCATCTGCCACTTGTCATCTTCTGGTTTCCAACTCAGTTTATTGATGGCTTTGGGAGGTAGGGCCAAGATCACCCTTCTCGCACACACTTCCTCCTTGGTCTGGAAAGGAAAAATGACAGGGATTGAGAATGCAATCATTGTATTTACATGCACATACGTTAAAGATGCAATCCCAGCTATTTTGGAAGGAAAATGATAATGTCACTATTCGATTAAAGGAGAACGGCCGATTATATTGGAATGGGGAGAGTATTCTGGCCATGCAGACCGCTTTGGCTTAAAGAGTGCTTACAGTATCTGCAAGTTCCCGACCATACACTGATGGACGTACTCTACTCCAGGAGCTAGTCAACTAGAAACAACCCCGTAAAGTACAATAGCAAATGTAGGTTCTTCTTTTGCTTTGGTAATGTCTAATTTTGATGTATTTTGAGTCATATAATGAATTAATCACTGGGAAACCTTTGCTGGGAATACACCTTAAAGGGCGTAATCTCTCATCATCAGAGACGTCCTGTCGTATGAACTGACCTAACCCTGGTGAAAAATATTTTTAAAAAAGAAAGAAAAAAGAAGTCAGGCCATCAGCATATGAGCCTCTGAAGGTCACCTTCGGCAAAGTTATGCAAGAATTAGGACTTTTGCGTTAGCATTAACATGGCATCATTTTTATAATGTAACAACATATTTATGATAATTCCTAAGACCCTGACCTTTCTCTAATGAACATATAGATATGGTAACAATTATGCAAAAATTATAATTTATTTGATAATTTTAATCTTAATTTCGAACTTGAAAACTAGATATTTCCAGCGTTAAAATTATTCGAAGGGAAGTACTTCAGATGTCCATATTCAGGCACCCTGACTCACATCCGAAAAGAGACCGAGACAAAAGTATTTAGAAATCCTCAAGACATCCTTGTCCTATAATAAACTTCATAATAGAGTAAATAGCGGACACAAACATTGGGAGTAGGTATACAGAACACGTATAATGATTAATATAATATATTAATATAATTATATACACAGGAGTAATAAATCCAAGCGCATGAATGAATGATTTAAAATAGAAGGTATCTAAGGTGGATAAGAAAGTTGTAACAAAATGAATTTTGGTGATTTGGGGTGAGTGTTGGTGTTTATTACACCCCTGTGATATTGCTTCCTATACCTTTAGCATTGTATTCACACTTGGCATTTAGCATTGTATTCAAAGTGGTGCATAACATGTGAGTTATGTCACCCTTGGCGCATACAACAAGTAGGTCCACCAAAAACTTAAATTACTTCTTTTATTTTTAATTAATTATATTTTTTATTCATTAATGGGGTGTAATAAATATGGAACAAAGCTCAGGTGAAGTCTGTACGGGAGCGCAGAAGATCTCGGGCTAACGCCCTCTATCTTCCCGCGCTCCCTCGTTCAATAACAAGTGTACAGGCTTCCCCCTTGCTAGGTTCCATCTATGTCTTTTCTTATGTGGGAGTTTTTGTAAAGTTATTTGTCTCAGCGATTTCTTCTTAGAGCTATTGCTTGTGTGAAGAGAAGATCTGGGACCGACATGCTCTAGGTCTAGGTGTTTGTGACAGGGTGTTGAGAATAATATCAACAATTAACTCTTGATATTATGCTATATATTCGCTAGAGTTGCAGTGGTAAGGACTTAAGTGAACGAATATATAGACTTTGATGTTGTAATAGGCGGTGTTTGTATATTATGTATAGTGTAGGAGATGTGGGAAGGAGCAATTCTATAATATTAGAAGGAAATTCAAAATAGCCGTAAATGTCAGTGACAAATATAATTTTTCAAAATTAATGAAATCTATGCTAGAACTGGAACGACAGAAACAATAAATGGACACTGATCAAAGTTAGTCTGAAACTTCAACCACATTTTTAAAGAAGGGATAAAATTCATGTAAACATAAGCTATATCTATGGTCAACTACTTCCCATTTCAAAGCATGCTTCAATGTAATAAGCAAACATTCTATATAAAAGAACAATGTTGTAATGAACCTCAAACCACCCTTCATGAATATCAAACTTTCTTATTAATCGTAGTAAGATGTCATGCTTTAAGCTAATATGTCCCTTGGATCTAGTAAAAGATTTAATGGCGGCTAAGGCCCAAGCAAATGTCCATAATGTGTCTTTAAATGTGAAATAATTTGACAAGTATTGGTTATTAAAATGATTACAATAGAGATGCTTATATTAATTAATGTCTAGAGCCAAATTAAGATAACATTCTAGGTTTTTATCTCTTATCCTAAGAGCACGTTATCAGAGAAGAAGAATAAATTTAAGTCCATGGATTACCAGTGCTTTATGTTTGAAAATGGACATCCACTTTTACTTGGGCCAAAGGGGCTGTAGAAATGGGGGAAAGCAGCGCACACTAATTGTGCGGTGAACTATGGACACATTAGCTTAAGAGTCAAACCATAGAGAACACCACTCTGCCTTACCAATTTATGGTTCATCTGCATTGCGTTGTAGCGAAAAGATAACGGTGATCATCAAAATTATATCTCTTGTTCTCCCCCATATACCACCTCTCACTTGCAAGACCCGGCCCCCCCGTGTGAGGATAGCTAGGGAATGGCAGCATGATAAATGGTAACCCAAGAGAACGACGGCTCACTCTAATAATTGGGTCAGATTTTCAGAAAATGTACAATTCAACTTCGCCAGTCTTCTCAAATAACCCAAATTTCAGATGAAAATAAAGTTCAAAATACAGTTCAACCTAACCAAACAGATTGCTAGAATCAATGCAATGCCGAATATACTCGAATTTACCTAGTTTTGACAAAATTGCAGCCTAACTTAGGAGAATTTCCTAAATGTGTAGAGCTGCCAATTGTACATTTTCTGAAAATCTGACCCAATTAACAGAAGACATAATCGGGCTCTGGGTTTGGGGCATTTACAATTCAACCAAACGTTTGTTTCCCTTTCCCGACAATTCGCCTCCATAGTGTGGGAGGATGAGGAGGGTGGGGACGTTATGAAAGGTGCATTATACTGGAATTATGACGTTTCAGGAAAATGAGTCATAAGTCGCAAAATTCATATTTCTCAAAGCGTTTTTTTCATAAGATCACATTATTGGAATCTTCTGATTTTTGGAGAGTTTGTCACTTATAGTTATGTCAATCGATGTATCAAATTTCAGGACAATCTATGGAATATATCCTTTGTTTTAAAGGTCCTTATATGGACTTCATTTAGTGACTTTACTGTTAAAGACCCCCAGAAATATTGGAAACTTTTTTTTTCAAAAACGAAAATATCAAACTTAAAATCTAGAAATACTTATTATTTTATTAGACTGTTTACTATCATTGGAATCGGCTTCATCTCATCTTTTCAAATATAAAAATATCTCAAAATCAATTTTTTGCGACTTTTGACTCATTTTCCTGAAACACAGCACAGACTGAGATCTGCACCAACCATAACAGTATTCCCCCCCCCCCCGTGTATACTGCGGAAATGCTAATTCAAGAATTAGACACCATAGTTTTTAGGAAACAGAAGTTGTGTAATTCTTTTAGAAAATTTGGGTCGATTCAAAGGTGTGGGGCTAAGACTGTGGGCATGTTGATCAGAAACAATGTGAATGTATTTTAGATTCTTTTATTCCTAAGCGGCCATGTTTTTAAATTGACGTATGGCCTTGTTAGTCTAGTAGAGGGAGAAATCGATCCAAACATAATATTATTTCGAATATTCATCCTCCATCACTACGTTATGACACTTCAAATGTGATGTGTTTCAGGGAAATGAGTTGTAAGTCTCAAAATTGATATTTTTCAAAGTGTTTTTTTCACAGGATATCTTTATTAAAATGTTTTGATTTTTAGAGGGTTTAGCACTTAAAGTCATATAAACCCATGTAACAAATTTTGGGACATTGTAATAGATATATCTCTGCGTTTTGAAGGCCTTTATATGGAGTATTTAATTACTTTACTTGTAATTACCCATCCAGAAACATTGCAAACTTTTTTTTCAAAAATATAAATATCAAACTTAAAATATAGAAATAATTATTAAGTGTCCTAGTGTTTACTATCATTGAAATCACCTTTATCTCCTCTTTTCAAATATGGTGATAATGCAAAATCCATCATTTTGCGACTTATGACTCATTTTCCTGAAACACATCACAAATACTATTTTGTCCATATTTACCACAACACAGGTCTAAGTTCATCATACTCGACCAGTGGCTACGCAAACAACTCTATAATTAAACCTTCTCTGGACAACTTTCTCCTGACGATTTGGAAATAAGATTCTAACAGAAACTATACACTTGCGGAAAAATCACATTATATTTTGAATTTTTATTCTAGCGAACTCAGTAAGAGTTAATTGTGATCAGTGAATATCAGACTCTACATGTCCCAGCCCTTGGTCACTACTACATATATGGGTCAGATTTTCAGAAAATGTAGAATTCATCTTCGCCAATCTTCTCAAATAACCCAAATTTCAGACGAAAATAAAGTTCAAAATACAGTTCAACCTAACCAAACACATTGCTAGAATCAATGCAATGCCGAATATACTCGAAATTACCAAGTATTGACCAAATTGCAGCCTAATTTAGCAGAATCTACTAAAAGTGCACCGCTGCCAATTGTACATTTTCAGAAAATCTGACCCATATACTGGAGTCAGGGCAACCTCTAAAATTAAAAATCTGTTTTTAGAATAAATGTAGGCGCAGTACAAGAGTTCTGACAGGGCGCGCATATACATAGCGAGAGAGGAAAAGTAAGTAGTATGTGGAAATTGGGCCCATCGCATGGCACCACACAATGACTTTGTGATAAAAACTCTAAGCAAATGATAAATTCAATATGTAGAGAATGTCGGGTACACTATTGCAGCCAACCGGACCCTATAATAATATTGTGATGTGTTTCAGGAAAATGAGTCATAAGTCGTAAAAAATAGATTTTGAGATACCATTATATTTGAAAAGATGAGATCAAGCTGATTCCAATGATAGTAAACAGTCTAATAATCTGCTAAGTATTTCTAGATTTTAAGTTTGATATTTTCGTTTTTGAAAAAAAAAGTTTCCAATATTTTTTGGGGTCAATAAACAGTAAAGTAACTAAATGTAGTCCATATGAGGACCTTTAAAACGAAAGGATATATTACAGAGATTGTCCTGAAATTTGAGACATCGATTGACAGGGCTATAAGTGATCAACCCTAAAAAAATTAGAACATTCCAATAATGTGATCTTGTGAAAAAAACACTTTGTAAAATATCAAGTTTGCGACTTATGACTCATTTTCCTGGAACACATCACATATTACAGCTTGGCATACTCTGGTATTGTCGGATACGTTTTGAGAATTGCACTGAAACTAACAAAGATAATGGATTGGTGTCACCGTCAAAACTCATTGTAAATTTCCCCATACCACATACTCATAGAGACCATTATGCAATAATTGGAAGCAATTTCCTTTAATTTTGCATGAATATTTCTAAGAATTATCTCCCTGAGTCCCTAATATTGCACTGATTGGTGGGAAGACATCACGTGGGCTGGTTGCCCGACCAATGACTTTTTCGAATGAACAATTTTCAGGAATTTATAATTATTTCCAGCAACCCATAATAATCCTAATCATTTCTAGCATTTCACAACCCATTTAAAGTTCTAGCTTTATTCCGTGCCTTGTACAGGTTATGTTGCCACAGAGAGACATTAAAGTATTGAATAACACTTACATAGAGGTCTGTGGTCACATCCTCCACCGTCTTAGTCTTCACAAATACCAGGTTATAGCCCTCCTTGAATTCTCTCTTTTTTATGCATGACAGTCTCCAGTTCATTTCTACGCTGTGGCTGAAAAGATAAACAACAACGCGGTAATAGAATCAAAACCAAAACGAATTAAATCTTTAGTTTAGTTCTAAGATTAAATGGTGGTGTTGTTTTGTATTTACCTTCCACTTAGAGATCCCGCATAGCAGGAGTTAAGTATTTCCCAAACTCAATGAAAGGTCTATGGTATGTATACTTCCCAGTAGGAAATGTAATGATGCTTAGAATATATTTATATATTTTTTTTTATTTAAAAAATTAGCCAATTACATTTAAATATTCATATCAAACACGCATGTCAACTCTGTCGATGTTTTGTTGCGTTGCTATACACAGTTCAAATCAAATTTGGTTCATCTTTCAACTTACATTACATATATCTTCTTTATCTAATGCTACATCAGAGATATCTATTGATGCAATTCAGTATAGCAGGTACTTTGAATAAGACTGTTGGTATATATTTATTATAAACATTGATTTCCGCATACAACCTATATCTTTGGTCTTTGGTATAACAAGCCCAATTCCCCTGGACACAATCGCTCACTGTAAATATGAGTGGCGGGAAGAGGCAGTATCTGCCCCCATGTCTAATGATGGATAGACAAATAATGAATGCAGTATAACATGGGTCAGATTTTCAGAAAAGGTACAATTGGCAGATCTAATGTAAAGAATTGGCATCTTTGGATCCCAGACCCGACCTATTTAGCCCTGATCATGGTCAGGGCACGCACGCCACACGTGGCCTGGCCAGGAGGGAGGGGGAGATGAGCCACTCAGGGCTCACCCCACCTCCCCCAGCCCGACCTAATTACTTATACACTGCTCTGGGGTATCAAGAGGGGGGAAGGGCCAAGAGGGAGGGGGGGGGGCTGGCACGAGCCATGGGATCCATGAGTAAGGGGTGGGAGGGGGAAGGCTGAGGAGAGGGATCCGACCTGCATGCATTCCATATATGGTCTCTGCCTGGGGAGCAGAGGTCGGCGTGTGGGCAAGGAAGATTCTCTCTCCCTCAACCAATTAGAGGGAAGGGGAAGAGCTAGTGGAATATTTCCTGGGTTTGATTGTATGAATAATTCATGATTGTGGAGTATAAAATAAAGTGACCATTCGGACCTAGGTACTCTCTTACTCGCTGAGTCACCACCGCCTAGGCCGAATCCAGACGAACTACAACCTCGGACTTCTTGTCTCACTTCTTCATCTTACTGAACCTATGGGCTAAAAACCCTTAGTGCTTCTTTACACTGGCGAACCACTTCTGGGACTTGTTGCTAAGTTGAGCAACAACCCAGTCTTCTGACTGGAAGTGAGACATAGCCTAGGAGAGGCAGGATGAGCTGGAAGAGTAGGTGAGTGGAACTCTAAAAACTCTGATTGAGCTTATAAATTGTATTTATGGGATGTATGGAGGGTGGATCTGGGCCACTGTATAGGGTTGGGAGAATGATCACACTCAAACACTCATAATACAAGGAGAGTGGGTGAGCAATGTTCGGGGTAAAAACTTTGCTAGGTTCTGGGTTCTGTTGGTTATAACTCTGTACCTTGTGCCATCTAGTTTTCTTTTTTTTTCTTTACTCTCACTCTCTCAACAAAGTGTAAAACATGGCGGACATCAATTGGGATCTCAATGCCGCGGACTTGGCCATGCTTGACGAGGGTCAAAGGAGGGCCAGGTTTGCAGCTATTAAGGAGGTCAGAAGGCACATGGAACGCCATGGCGCCATGCTAGGAGTAAATGATGGGTCCAATAAGGACACTTTGAGAGAGTGGCTAGATGGAATAAGCAGGGCAAAAGCCTACTGTGTAGCGAATGATACGCTCACTCTAGAGCTTTTGGGAACTCTTGCCAGCGGGCCTCTAGCGAGGTGCGTGGCAGGATTCCTACAGGTACCGGCCAATAGGACATGGGATCTGGCGAGGGCTGAGATTTTCCGCCTCTTCATGAATGAAGAGGAGGAACAGCAGCTGCGAGCAAGGCTCACCGATCTCTATCAGCTCCCATATGAGGATGCAAAACAATACGGACGCAAGTTCCAACTAGCGTCTCAGAGGGCTTACAGCGTGGATAACCTGGACCACGAGATAGTCCAAGAGACGTTGGTCAGGAATTTTGTGTTGGGACTCAGGGATGAGCAAATACGTCATGACGTATTTGCTGCTCGCCCTGATACCCTGGCTGAGGCAATAAGACAAGCCTCAGCTGCGGCTCACACATTCGCTCTGGCAGGACAACCTACCAGAGGGGATAGGAAGGATGAACCAATGGAAATTGGGGCTATCCTCCCTAAGAAAATGGCCCCCTCTGGGCCAAATCCCACAGATGCTTCAGATTGGAAGCTGATAGCTGATTTGGAGTCTAAGGTGAATTACCTTACGAAATTAGTAGAGAGGATGGAGACGGGGAAACCATCCAACCCCACAGTGATCGTTCCCCAATCAGGTGCAGCACCCCAGTACCCCTTTCAAACACCCATGTTGCCTATGTATCCCCCATATTTCAACACGTCCTATCCCCCACCCCCGATCGCCAGTTCTCAGGTAGTAAATCACCCAGGGAAAGGGAAGGGGAAGGGAAATGATAATCCAGGACCGGAAAAAAATAAGCAGGGAGGAGGGAAGAGGTTTAGGGGTAAAAATGTCTGTTATGAGTGTGGGGAGGAGGGACACTTCGCAAGAGAATGTTCCCACCGCTATGCACATGTACAGGCTGCAGTGGTGGCAGCCATGCAGATGGCCTCTACCACTCAAAAGCCAGCCAAATATGTTAACCAGGGGGAATAGAAACGCCGGATGAGAGGTTCTGCCTCTCCATCTCAGTGGCGGGGATGGAGATGCGTGCCCTCATTGATACCGGCGCATCAAGGAGTCTAATGCGGGAGGATGTATGGAGAGCCTTTTGCAAAACCCATCATCGGCCTCTCGTATTGACAAAGGGGGAATCTCTTAAATCACTCTCTGGTCATGATCTTAAAACTGAAGGGCAGGCGATAGTTAACTTGGGGGGTAGCTCATTTCCAGTTTATATTGTAAGAAAACTTCACCATGAACTGCTTCTGGGGGATGATGCCTTATTTATATTAGATGCCCAAATTAGCTTCAGAAAAAGAAAGGTAATTTTGGAAGGAAAAAGTTACAGAAGGCAACAAGTGGGTAGTGCAGATCAAGAATTCGCCTCTATCCACACAGAGGCAGAAGCATGGGAAGAAAAATACCCCGCTGTTTTTGGCATAGGAAAGCAGGGAAAATTAGGTACCTTTAAAGATGTGAAAATGCACATAGATACTGGAAATGCGCGCCCAATTAATCAACGCCCCTATCGTTTGCCCCTGGCCAAGAGAAAACTTGTAGATAAAGAATTAGATGAAATGCTGGAGCTGGGAGTAATAGAACCCAGCAGCTCAGCATGGGGAAGCCCGATATTGTTGGTCCCAAAGAAAGATGGGAGCAATAGACCTTGTGTCGATTTCAGAAAACTAAACTCTGTAAGCAAAAAGGATGCTCATCCACTTCCAAATATTCAAGATATTTTTGACAGTTTAGCAGGATCAACTGTCTTTTCCACCATCGACCTAAAAAGCGGCTACTGGCAAGTAGAGATGGACCCGGATAGCATGGAAAAGACAGCGTTTGTGTGTCATAGGGGCCTATTTCAATTCCGTAGGATGCCTTTTGGACTCACTAACGCACCAGCCGTCTTTCAACGGGCCATGAACAAAATGTTTTCGGAATTTATTGGCAAATTTTGCATGACTTTCATAGATGATATTGTAATCTATTCCAAATCTGAAGAGGAGCATGATCACCATTTGGCTCTGGTGTTTGATAAATTAGAAGAATACGGAATTACAGTCAAAAAGAGTAAATGTATTTTCAAACAAGAGAAGGTAGATCTCCTCGGCTACCAAGTTTCAAAAGATGGAATTAATTCCCACCCAGATAAATGTAGTGCTATCAGGGATATGCTACCTCCAGAGGATGTGAGCGGAATTCGCTCCTTCCTAGGAATGACTGGGTATTACCGTCAATGTATCCCAGATTATGCTAAGGTAGCTCATCCCTTGGTCAAACTTACCAAAAAGTATGCCAGGTTCGAATGGTTGGAAGAGCAGCAAAGCTCATTTGAAACTCTGAAGGAATTACTAACTTCAGATAGAGTAATGGCGCACCCCCAGTTGGATAAGCCTTATCGTCTCTATAGCGATGCGTGTGATTACGCAATAGGGGCCATATTGGTCCAGTCTGATAGTGAAGGCATAGAGAGGCCAGTTCAGTATATCTCTAAACAACTCTCTGGGCCACAACTCAATTGGGCTACGATTGAAAAGGAAGCTTATGCAATCGTGTATGCCTTAAACAAGCTCAGACCTTATCTACAGGGTAGCGAATTCAAAATTTACACTGACCACAAGCCTTTAAAGTCTCTGTTTGTGGGAGAAGTTAAAAACACCAAAATTCAAAGATGGGCGGTATTAATAGCAGAGTTTGGGGCTCCCATTGAATATAGAAAAGGGGCAAACAATATCCGGGCAGACATGCTTTCTCGAATAAAAACAAACCCCAAGAAGGAAGGGCCGACTCTCAGTTCTCTTGAAGTCTGTGCCTTGGAGGAGATAGATGAAATTCCTTGGGAATTTGATAAACTCGAGAAAGACAAAATACGTTTAGAACAGAGGGAGTTGGAACAATTTCAACAGGGGATGGAGGATGAGGGGGATTACACCATAATTGATGGCATGCTGTTTACTCTCACCCCTCCCCCAGGCAAGCCAGCCTACCCCCGCCTGGTCCTGCCACCCTCAGCTAGGCATAGAGTAGTGAGGCGCGCCCACACTGAAGTAGGCCACCAGGGCATGAGGAAGACCCTAGATAGGATCCAAGAGGCTTATAAATGGCCCACCATGAGAAGAGATACCTATAATGTCTTAATCCGATGCGCTAGGTGTGCTGTAAACAGAGTGGGTAGGGCGCGTGTACCTCCTACTGCGATGCCAATAGCAAAATATCCTGGTCAGATACTGGGAATGGATCTCTGTGGTCCCTTCCCAGTCTCTGATAAAGGTAATAGATACATCTTGACCGTAATAGATCACGCAACTGGCTGGGTAGAAGTCAAACCCATACCCTCCAAAGCAGCTAAAAACATTGCTGATTATCTGGCTAATGAATATGTCCCTAGGTATGGCCCCCCAGAGGTGCTCATCACCGACCGGGGACTTGAATTTATGAACCAGCAAGTGGAAGGGTACCTTAAATCCATAGGCACTGAAGTAAGGCATTCTACAGCTTTTCACCCCCAGACAAACGGTAAAATCGAAAGATTTAACAAAACTTTTAAAAATATACTAAGAAAATTCATCAATGCAAGACCAGCAGAGTGGGAGAGCCATTTAGGTCCAACCCTCTGGGCACATAGAGTCTCCACTTCTTGTGTAACTGGTTTTACACCATATTTTTTAACTTTTGGCACCAATCCAAGATATCCCTTTTCTAAAATATTCCCCACTCCAGAGGGAACAGAAGATGCCGTACTCAGTGAGCGCCTACAGGCCTTAACAGATGCGTTCAGAGAAGCTGCTGAGCGCACTGAGGCCAGTAGAGTGGCTAATTATGAGAGATTAAGGGCCAGAGCAAATGCAAAGGATCTAAAAATAGGGGATCATGTGGTGGTGCTATCAGGCACCAGCGCTCCATTAGATCCCAAGTGGGATCATGGTTATGTAATAACGGGGATAAGGGGTACCACCCTAACTATGAGGGGACCCCAGGGTGAACGCAGGCGTATAAATAGGGATAGGGTAAAAATGGTATCTGGGGAAATAGAATGGGATATACTGAGAACTAGGCAACCGAGGGCGGGTCAAGGAAAGAGAAATAAGGCTCGGAGACAAGCCCAAAAAGCTCAACAAGTTCATGTTCCACCACCTCCCCCACCCCAGCCTAGGGCAGTGCCCGACACTGTTTATTTACCCATACCAAACATGCCTCCTCCAATTCAGATAGAACAGGAAGACCAAGCGAGAGCAGAGCAACCAGAGGACGAGCACATGCATGTGGAGGACGAGGACCAAGTGCCACGCCCACCTCAATCACAACAAGTGCCACGCCCACCCCAGCAGCGACCGCCGAGGGAGAAGGTGCTAGTACTGGCTTCACCTAAGCCAGTTACATTGCGCCGACCCCTGCCACCAGCCGTTGCTGTGGAGACTGCTCCCCCGCGCACACCACCACCAGGTCCTGTTACAAGGTCAAGGGCAAAAAGAGGGAGGATAGAGACCCCAACCAAGTGCCCTAAACCCAAGGCTTTGACCACCACCTCTGAATGCACTGAAAAGAGGATCAAAGTGTTCCACCCTCTAGGCTCTACTAAGAGGGAAAGGCCTGACTCCTCACCAAACCCAGCCACGCCCACTTCGCCCGTGCAGAGGCCGAGGAAGCTGCCCTGTATACCCCCACCATCGCCACCACCATCACCATCACCTACACCCCCACCCCCACCGTCACCCCCACCACAGCCCCAACCATGGGAGTTCGACCCAGGGGCACCAGCAGTGACGGACTTCTCTCAACCTACACCTTCCAGTCCCTCCTCATAATCACCCTGGCTATGATGGCTAATGGCGATTTGTTTGAGGAGGAAGGGGTGTTGGTGTATGAGGAAGGGGAGGTCAGAGCCCTGACCGCGACTTGGACAACAGTGATCGTTCTACACCCCCCCACGCCCCCTCCTGTCAGTGCTTGGGTCTCCGTCCTAAGAAGGCGAATTGGAGAACTCAGACAGGCGGAGGTTGTGGGAGACGGAGATGTCAGTGCCTGGGAGGAGCACATGGGTTTCCTCCAGGCAGAGATTCCAACACCAGTCCAACAAGACACCCGAAGGAAGAGAGGCCTATTCAATTTTGTGGGCTCGCTAAGCCGTGCCTTGTTTGGCACCGCTACTGTAGGACAGGTGAACGAATTAAGGTCTGCAGTACAAGAAGCTCAGGCTAGCGAGAGCGCATTGGCCCATTGTCAGGAAGAAATGGTGTCGGTGTTGAATCAGACAAGGCTCTACATGACAGAGAACCGCTTGGACATCGCGCAGCTCCAAGCTGCAGCAAGTAACATCTCCCGCCAAGTGACAGACATTCTAACACAGTTAAATGGTTTCAGTAAAGATATTCATAGAATTCATATGAAAAGGGAAGTGGATATTCTATTGCAGCGAGTGAGTAGGGCGGTGGAAAATTACCACCGTCAAAACGAATTATTTTATCGCCAGCGCATTCAGCTGGAAAGGGGATTCTTAACAGACCAGATTTTACCACTGGCCTACTTATCAGAAATATTGTCTAAATTACAAGAAGGGAAACATTACACCCCACAAGATAACCGCTGGTATTATAGACACCTGAACGTTCGACTATTATTAGACGGCGAACAGGAGCTAATATACCAGACAGTAATTCCGGCAGTTTCAGGCACTCAATTTTTACACTATAGATTAAAGTATTTTCCGGTCCCATATGGTGCTGACCACCTGAGAAAGTTGGTAGGAGAAGAGGAGGTGGCCCTAGATAGCATATCCAGCGCGTCATTTCTTCCTCAGCATTGTATCGGGTTTGAACCCCAGATTTGCTCAGCTGCAATAGAGCATCTAACCCCGACCTGCGAAACAAATATTATTTTAGGTAAAAAGCCAGACCTTTGTAAGGCGCAGATTGTAAAAAGAAATAACTTAACAAACCAAGTGTTTAGAGAGGGAGAGTCCATTTCTTCTGTAATTCTGGCT
This sequence comes from Sthenelais limicola, assembly GCA_942159475.1. NCBI lineage: Eukaryota > Metazoa > Annelida > Polychaeta > Phyllodocida > Sigalionidae > Sthenelais > Sthenelais limicola. The sequence goes on along the minus strand of OW804100.1, from coordinate 101,726,712 downwards.
ATTTATGAACCTCTGGAAACAATCTTGAGGTGCCCTGGGCAAAAACCAGTGATACAAACGTATCATCGGCATGCCAGGGTGATTTTAGAAGGCGGTTGTCTCCTGGTCGGAAAGGATTGGCGTGTGAGTAGCATCCAACGCCATGAGTCCCATATAACCCTCCCCATCCCCAAGATTATGCCCCTCCCCGGGTTTAATCTGACTTATGGCAAATTATCCCTTTACCCCCATTTAGATCAGCAATTGACTTTCCTGCCAAGAGCTGAAATACCCTTACTAGCCCTGACAGATTTTCCTAAACCCATTTCCCCCCTGATTTCCTCCACCCCTTGGTCCGAAAGTTCTATCTGGGGTATAGCCACTCTCATCCCCACTCTCCTAGGAGTCATGACCCTGGGAATAATCTACCTCCGCCGAAAGGGGCTCGCCCCAAGAGGCAAAGTCAACCTTTTGTGTTGTCTGAGAAACCTTAAGCCCCGAGAGAATATCCCAATAGGACCCCCAACCCACCACCCTGTAGCCCTAGCCCTCCAAGACCTAGATCGAGAGGAGGGAGAGGCCACTCCAGGCGCTAGGACTGGCTCTCGTTCCCTCGAGCATATCCCTGCCCCCTCCCCCGCCTCACCATATTACGCTGCCAACTTCGGACTGACCAGGATGAAATAATTAGTCTACCAATGTTTATTGGGTTTCTCTGGGGTAACAAACACTTTTTGAACTTGTCTGTAACTTACTCTTGTTTAATATTTACTATTAATTTTTGTTCTGTCCTCTTCTCGGGTGCGAGGGAGATCACAGAACACAGAGTAGTATACCTGGGTGAAATCCATTTTTCTCTCTCGGGAGGAAATGGTGGAATCCGTGAACAAGGATCCAGCCCAAATAGGTATTTTTATTTCAACTCTCATTGTGAGAAGTTGTTTTTACACAAACAGAATCGGTCGAGACAGAGGAGCCTGAGAGGAAGCACCATGGAATCGAAGCCCTCACCTTGTCTCCGACCATTCTGCTTTGAAGAGGTATTTTTCCAAATAATAAGAGTTTATACGTGATGCTACAGTAAAGTCGACATGTGTTCTGTAGCGTTTGAGGTTAAAAATGGAAATATTGTAGTGTTGACTACCCAACCGCTCTCACTCTCCATGGCCAAAGGAGGAGAGAGAAAGAGACGGGCGTCCTGTCGGTCAGCGACGAGGTCCAGCGGGGGCCTCGGCTGACCGGCCGGGCAGAGGAGACGGCGGTGACGACCGTATTGGAGAACTTTGTGAGTACTAGCTCAGTACAAAGGAAGACATTTAACAGTGTTCAGGAGCACACTTAAAAACACAGAGACTTCTCTTACATAATATTCGACTAAAAGACTTTTTAGTGCAGGGTGATGGCCTCTGATATAAATGAACACTCCTTTTAATAGAGCCACTCCCTTTGGAAACTTTCTATCTTGACCCGTTAGGTCTACCGATATAATAATTTATAATACTTTTACTTTACCCTTTTCTATGATTTTGTGTGTGTAAATTATGTAACCTTATTTCTATTTCTCTTGTCTGGTTGGACTGGGTTGATCAGTGGCTAAATATTTTGTTCGAAAGAAAGCTTTCAACAAAAATAAAATATGGGACGAATGTAAAGAATTGGCATCTTTGGATCCCAGACCCGACCTATTTAGCCCTGATCATGGTCAGGGCACGCACGCCACACGTGGCCTGGCCAGGAGGGAGGGGGAGATGAGCCACTCAGGGCTCACCCCACCTCCCCCAGCCCGACCTAATTACTTATACACTGCTCTGGGGTATCAAGAGGGGGGAAGGGCCAAGAGGGAGGGGGGGGGGGGGCTGGCACGAGCCATGGGATCCATGAGTAAGGGGTGGGAGGGGGAAGGCTGAGGAGAGGGATCCGACCTGCATGCATTCCATATATGGTCTCTGCCTGGGGAGCAGAGGTCGGCGTGTGGGCAAGGAAGATTCTCTCTCCCTCAACCAATTAGAGGGAAGGGGAAGAGCTAGTGGAATATTTCCTGGGTTTGATTGTATGAATAATTCATGATTGTGGAGTATAAAATAAAGTGACCATTCGGACCTAGGTACTCTCTTACTCGCTGAGTCACCACCGCCTAGGCCGAATCCAGACGAACTACAACCTCGGACTTCTTGTCTCACTTCTTCATCTTACTGAACCTATGGGCTAAAAACCCTTAGTGATTCTTTACACTACACTTTTGGTCAATTCGGCTAAATTAGACCAAAATTTGGTCAATACTAGGTAAATTCGAGTATATTCGGCATTGCATTGGTTCTAGCAATCTGTTTAGTTAGGTTGAACTGCATTTTGAAAGTCATTTTTGTCTTAAATATGCGTTATTTGATAGGATTGGTGAAGATGGATTGTACATTTTCTGACAATCTGACCCATAGATAATAATGAATGCAGTATAACATTTAGAGCGCTGGTTCATTGGGGGCAGCTTAACAGGGAAAGGGTGTGTGTGTACAGTGGGTCAGATTTTCATGAAAAAATGTACAATTCGCCTTCACCAATTCTCTCAAATAACCCACATTTAAGACAAAAATGAGCTTCAAAATGCAGTTTAACATAACAAAACTGATACTTTAAATCAATGCGATACCAAATATACTCAGATATACCCAGTTCTCACCATTATTTAGTTAAATTTAGCAGAATTCCCTAATAGTGAAAAGCTGGCAATTGTGCATTTTCTGAAAATCTGACCCGTGTGTGTGTGCTTTACTACCGCTATGTTTAGATCATGACGGGGGGTGGGGTGGGTGGGGGTGGGGGGAGGTTTGGGGATAGTCTAAATCAAATTATCAACAAAAAACTATAGTAATAGTCAATGATTTTCCCAAACAGAAACGGCTACTGGGTTCCCTTTTGCCCCCTTTCTGATCCACCCCTGTACTGCACAGAGAAAGATCAGTCTAATATGAAGGGGCAGTGTAGGGCCATTCTCCCGCTGAACAATGCTGATGAAATATTTACAAGTTGTACAGTAGGAATACCAAACACAGCTACTAGAGCATTACTCCTCACTCCATCTCTGCCCCGTCTGGAGTGCACCCTCTACCAGCAGCTACAGTCAAAAGTTATGTGGGTGAGATTTTCAGAAAATGTACAATTGGCAGCTGTATACATTTAGTAAATTCTGCTAAATTAGGCTGCAATTTGGTCAATACTAGGTAAATTCGAGTATATACGGCATTGCATTGATTCTAGCAATCTGTTTGGTTAGGGTGAACTGTATTTTGAACTTTATTTTTGTCTGAAATTTGGGTTATTTGAGAAGTTTGGCGAAGTTGAATTGTACATTTTCTGAAAATCTGACCCATAAAGGTCTTCAACTGAATACAAACATCTTCCAGAAACATGGAAAGCATTGTTTTACCCAACATAATTGAATCAATAGGAAAGCATTTTTATCATTTATAGACAGCAAAATGTAGACATAATTTTTCATTCATTCATTCATGTTAGCAGTGTGTTAATAGGTGAAGTAGCCCCGAGTGAAGGTGTGTTGCTTTGGCAGGTCTAGTCGGACAAAGCCCTGGTAGTTGGCAGGTCGTGGGTGTGATTTCTGCCTGACCTTTTCTACTTAGGGTCAGTACAATGCTATAGTATTAAATCATTAATGTGATAATCGTTGTAGAGTCTGTGCATATAATCAGACTTCTCCTCCTCCCCTCCCCCATTGAACTGTTGTCTGCATCCATTGATCAACTCCCTTACTATAATAGGACTCGGGTTGCACTCTCATATGTGATGTGTTTCAGGAAAATGAGTCATAAGTAGCAAAATTGATATTTTTCAAAGTGTTTTTATCACAAGATCATATTATTGGAGTGTTCTAATCTTTGGGGAGTTCATCGCTTATAGCTATATATATCGATGTATCAAATTGCAGGACAATCTATGTAATATATCCTTGCGTTTTAAAGGTCCTCATATGGAGTATATTTGGTTACTTTACTGTTTATTGACCCCCAGAAATATTGGAAACTTTTTTTTTTTCAAAAACGAAAATATCAAACTTTAAATCTAGAAATACTTATTTGATTATTAGACTGTTTACTATCATTAGAATCAGCTTGATCTCATCTTATCAAATATAATGGTATCTCAAAATTTATTTTTTGCAACTTATGACTCATTTTCCTGAAACACATCACATATAGAACAATAGAAATGTTTGCTCTTCTTTAAGCAGCCCACATTATTTCCCTTTCTTAGCAACAATAGGATGCACTGGCATCCGTATGACCCAAACAGAAAACATTTTGAAAAATTCCAAAAACACTTACGTGGAGCTGACATTTTCAAACTGCTCAGCCATGCGCTTGGGAATGGAGTCCATGCCTTCACTGATGGTCATCTGTGTCTCTGACTCCTGCATGGACAGCGACCCCAGCACGGCAGCGTTCTCGTTACTAAGGAAACTCCTCCATTCTGCTGTGTCATACAGGAAGTTGTATCCCTCCTTACTTCCCACCTGAGCAAGTAAATTCCATAATCTGTGGCAGAAATGTCATTATCTGTTTTAGAACATATATACATTCAACATTCAGCATTAATTCGCCTTAATAACGTGACGTTCTTTGATAATAGGGAGATTTAGCAACCACAACGCACCAACACAACACTAACGCATCCCCTAACTATTAGTACATTATTACTGCTGTGGGGATATCTCGAGAGGCCTGCAATGCAGATGCCCTCGGCCTAGCGCCTCTCGAGATATCCCCACAGCGGTAATAATGATCAAATAGTTAGTGAGATGCGTTAGTGTTGTGTTGGTGCATTGTGGTTGCTAAATCTCCCTATTTCCTACCAAGGTGTCGCCGTAAAAACTCACTGTAAAATTCCCCATACCACATGTTCTTTGATACACATATGGGTCAGATTTTGTGAAAATGTACAATTGGCAGCTCTACACATTTAGTAAATTCGGCTGTAATTTGGCCAATACTAGATAAATTCGAGTATATTTGGCATTGCATTGATTCTAACAATCTGTTAGGCTAGGTTAAACTGTATTTTGATCTTTATTTTTGTCTAAAATTTGGGTTATTTGAGAAGATTGGCGAAGGCGAATTGTACATTTTCTTAAAATCTGACGCATATAACGAGTGCACATGTCACTTATTGGTCTATCATTACCACTATACTATCCTACCAGTCCTGGCTTTATAATAGGACTAATCGCAACTTGTTATAGGATATTAATTGCGTCAGTGGCAGTGTTTCTCCCACAAGGGCACATACCCCCATCTGTATACGTTACATTGATTGATTGCATGCTTTATTGTCATGAGACAAAGACAATGCTGTGCCCAGGATTTCCAGTGCAAGCTCTACATGGGTCAGATTTTCAGAAAATGTACAATTGGCAGCTCTACACGTTCAATTAATTCTGCTAAATTAGGCTGCAATTTGGTCAATGCTAGGTAAATTTGAGTATATTTGGCATTGTATTGATTCTAACAATCTGTTTGGTTAGGTTGAACTGTATTTTGAACTTTATTTTCGTCTGAAATTTGGGTTATTTGAAAAAACTGGTAAAGTTGAATTGTACATTTTCTGAAAATCTGACCCACATACTGTAAACGTATTTATTTTCGCGCACATAGATTTTCGCGCACTAACTACTTTGACACCTTTTCGCGCGGATTTAAATTTGCGCAGCAAGGAAGTCTTACACCTTGTTATGACTTTCGCGCAGGATTTATTTTCACGCATAAAAGTGGGTGCGCGAAAATGGCAAAAATAAATACTGCGCGAATATTAATACGTTTACAGTATTAGACATTGCCCCTAGTTCAAATATCTTATTTTAGATAATTCCAATATGTGATGTGTTTCAGGAAAATGAGTCATAAGTCGCAAAATTGATGTTTTTCAAAGTGTTTTTTTCATAGGATCACATTATTGTATCAAATTTCAGGACAATCTATGTAATATATTCTATCGTTTTAAAGGTCCCCATATGGACTAAATTTAGTTACTTTACTGTTTATTTACCCCCAGAAATATTGGAAACTTTTTTTTTAAAAACGAAAATATTGAACTTAAAATTTAGAAATACTTATTAGATTATTAGACTGTTTACTATCATTGGAATCGGCTTGATCTCATCTTTTCAAATATAATGGTATCTCAAAATCTATTTTTTGCAACTTATGACTCATTTTCCTGAAACATCACATATGTTGTCGGTGTTCCTATACGTACCCATGTTTATATAGGTGTCGTCCATCTTTAGTTGTGGCTCGTAGCGGGTTGGCTGACAAATCACTGCCATTTGACATGGCCTTAGAAAGGTACATTCTGCAAGAGACAAGAGAGACCATTTATAGCAATCTATATAATGGAATTGTGCGTCTATAAAAGAAACAATGCAATACAGGGAGAGGGAGGAATGTCACTGTGACAGACAGTAGCTGGAATAGATAGGTCGATGGATGGGTTCTTTGATACACACATAATGGACGAAGGGATAAATATATTATAGAAATAAGATATTTTCTAGCTAGCTAGCTAGATAGATAGATAGATAGGTAAATAGATAGTCAGATTGAGAGATCGGCAGATTTGCTGTCTGTGGTGCTATGCTCCGTTGCTAATAGTTAAGAAGATTAGTGTTTACTCTACATTGATGTATGTACCACATGCTATTTGTATGGGTGGGAGTAGTGTGGTAATTTGCACCAGTTCCACATGTGTGGCATGACTTCCTGCCCCCAGTAAACATAGCCATATAAAGTAAGCATAGCAACGTGGGAGTAAATATAGAACCTAAATTCGTATGTGGTACTCGGGACACTATTACACTGTCCTCGATGTTTGTTTGTTTTCATAACCCACTCACCTATCGGCTTGTGGGCCATGAAAAAACAAAAATCTCGGACAGTGCAATGGTGTCCCTTGTACCACATTTTCATCAGGTTCTATCTATGTACCACACGCTATAGCATGTTTCTTCACAAGATAATAGTATACTACCCAAGGATTTAGCGGAAGGTCACCAATGGAGCTGCACTAAATCGCTTGGTAAAACATGCTAAATCAATTAACATGTTCCCAGGACATATCCCATATATGGGTCGGATTTTCAGAAAATGTACAATTGGCAGCTCTACACATTTAGGAAATTGTCCTAAATTAAGCTGAAAAATGAAGAATACCGGGTATATCTGAGTATATTTGGTATCGCATTGATTTAAAGTATCAGTTCTTTTATGTTAAACTGCATTCTGAAGCTCATTTTTGTCTTAAATGTGGGTTATTTGAGAGGATTGGTGAAGGTGAATTGTACATTTTCTGAAAATCTGACCCATATAGCAGTGCAGTCATAATATCCCCTGTATAAGCACAATTCTTACAATTAGCTTAATGAGGATTGTTACTGTGTCGTATTTCAACAAGAAACACTGGTCACCAGAGATAACATTTTCATGAAAGGTGGAGAAAGGTTAGAAAAATTAAGTAGAGAACTTGCGCAGAGGAACATTAAAGTGACACTTCTCACTGTTGTTGGCTAGATTATCGAGTAACGGAATTTCTACTTCCTTTTCTTGTATTTGATTCACCTTACCCTACCTAACTAACTCCTGTAGATATCAAAACTCTAACATTCATATTATATCAGATATTTGGTAAAACAGTGAGCAAAATCATTTTTGCACGCCATACAGATATGTCAAGCTATGTCAGAATGGCAGTTGGGTTCTGGCATCTGGAGACATAATGCCAGCCTTGACCAAAGGTCACCCATAGACTCCTAGGTTAAATCTAGTTACATCCCTGGTCACTTAAGAGAGTGGGGGCACCACTTGACAGCTACTATTCTGTGATTTGAAATCTGGTCTATTCATTACACTTATTCAATGATTATTGAATGAGGAAACAATGTTGGGGCTCCATACTTTAGATATTGTCATACATATCCTATATGGTTACACTGAATAAGTTTCATGTGATTCTTTGACTACTCGTTTTAACTATCTTAGCCACTTTAAGGTTGGCGCGCGCCGCTTTAATCGACCATAAAGGAACGCGCGCAATAAGGACATAATAACAAGTGTGAGTAGTATACGGAAATATGGGCGCAAATACTAAACATACTTATAATGGGAAATTGGATTGTAATTAATCGTTATTGAATATATCGATATTCTTTTGGGGGAATTTATTTAATTAATCGAAAGCTGTGAATTATATAAGTCATCTTACACGTTTTCTATATATTATACCAAAATGATCCTAGGTTTTTCTTGCGCGTTGCGGGGGTTGGGGTGGGCGGTGCGGGGGTTGGGGTGGGCAGGGCGGGGGTTGGGGTGGGCGGGGTGGATCTCGATATCCCGTTGAACGTCCTATTTTTGTCTAATTCTAGAACACATGATTTATTAAATCAATCGATATTTGTCCAAGTGGGTTGGATGAGGCTTGAGCTCCCGCCCCCGTCTCCTCCATAGATCCTGGTTACCAAGGAGACTTAAGGATCTGCCGCGCGTGAATTGTCATAACTCCCAGTTGTAAGTTGGCAATTTCACTTTTCCATGGGGTAGCAGCAGGTTGCCGGCACAGCCATTAATTCATATTAAATAGGAGCGCCAGAAGTGGTTGTCAAGTGTTATGCTGCTTTTTACTGAGCTTCATCAAGCTCCACTCAGTTATGGGTCAGATTTTCAGAAAATGTACAATTTATCTTCACCAATCCTATTGACAAAATTGCAGCCTAATTTAGGAGAATTTCCTAAATGTGTAGAGCGGCCAATTGTACATTTTCTGAAGATCTTACCCATATACAGCTCATTGTCACGTGACCTAAAGAGTTACCCTTCACTCTAAGAAGAAAGAGTTCTTTCAAGAACCCTTATGAGTTCTTCGGCTTGTCCCCATGGCAGAACCCCTAATGGTTCTTTGAAGAACTCTTTTTGGGGAGGTTCTTAGAAGAACCCCCGTTGGGGAACGTAGAAGCCCATAGAAATACTATCAAATATCGTAGAAGCCCATATAAAGCCCTTATTTCCATATTTTTATTTTTTATTTCCTAAGCCCATATTATGGGCTTAGGAAATAAAAAAATAGCAAGCTTCTACACCCTCCTCCTTATAAATCCCAGCTATGCTGCGCCGGCCTCATTGCCAGAATACCAATTGCTGAATTACATCTTCTATGGTGAGCTGTCAACTTTTATTCTGTAATAACAAAGTACAGAAATGGACTGAGGCTTCTAAGAATAGATCTTCCAGTTCGCCCATTAAACAAAATATATTCGAAATAACATCTAGATACCATATCCTTAATTCTAATCAGTACAGAGTTTGTTCACTTTAGTCCTTTTGTCCTTTTCACTTTATAATAATATTATCTTTATATATTATTGTTATTGTTATTTTCGTTGATTAAATAATTTCAAAGTCTGTGATGTTTCCTGGTCTTTCTGACTATTTACTTTCAAGGTGTTGTTGTTTGCACTTCCTTGAGTATTTGATAGTATTTGTACCCACAGTACTCCTCTCAATCCTTTTAAATTTTGTATAAAGTACTCACGATTAAATTGTTGATAAATTACTAAAATGATTTTAGTACATTGCGCCATTTTAGCTCCATGTCATACACTTAAAAAAGCGACGCTCCTTTTTAATTTGTCTATTGTTCATGTGATAATTATCAAATTGTGATGTGTTACAGGAAAATGAGTCATAAGTCGCAAAAAATAGATTTTGAGGTATCATTATATTTGAAAAGATGAGGTCAAGCTGATTCCAATGATAGTAAACAATCTAATAAAATAATGAGTATTTCTAGATTTTAAGTTTGATATTTTCGTTTTTGAAAAAAAAAGTTTCCAATATTTCTGGGGGTCACTAAACAGTAAAGTAACCAAATATACTCCATATGTTGACCTTTAAAACGCAAGGATATATTACATAGATTGTCCTGAAATTTGATACATCAATTGATATAGCTATAAGTGATAAACTCCCCAAAGATTAGAACATTCCAATGATGTGATCCTGTGAAAAAAACACTTTGAAAAATATCAATTTTGCGACTTATGACACATTTTCCTAAAACACGTCACAATTATTTTTGTTTAAAAAAACAAAAAAACTGTAGTTGTGGAGGAAATGAGTGGAAAGGGAATACAGCACAAAGATTTAAAAGTACATCAGTATTCAATCACTTGAGCTTTTAAACTGTACCACGGAGAAAGAAACTGTTGGGCATGCAGGGCATGAGGGGAGTGGAGAATGCCTTCCACTTGATGGACTTCACCCTCTTATATAGATTAGATGCATGATCGGAAGTCTAAGCAGGCATCTGCATTGCCCCTCCTATAGTCCCTTCTGTAACCTGGCCAGCTTGCTCCAATTTGTCTATTAAAAGTGCATGCCTATGAAGTTATTTAACTATGAAGCCGTTTAGATATATTTATATGCTTCATGTAGAACAATTGATATATATAATATTATGTGATGTGTTTCAGGAAAATGAGTCATAAGTCGCAAAAAATAGATTTTGAGATACCATTATATTTGAAAAGTTGAGATCAAGCCGATTCCAATGATAGTAAACAGTCTATAATAGTCTAATAAGTATTTCTAGATTTTAATTCTTTTTGAAAAAAAAAGTTTCCAATATTTCTGGGGGTCAATAAACAGTAAAGTAACTAAATGTAGTCCATATGAGGACCTATAAAACTAAAGGATATGTTACATAGATTGTTCTGAAATTTAATACATTAATTGATATAGGTATAAGTGATAAACTCCCCAAAACTCAGAACATTCCAATAATGTGATCTTGTGAAAAAAACACTTTGAAAAATATCAATTTTGCGACTTATGACTCATTTACCTGAAACACATTACATATTATATATATATAAATCAATCCTACAAGCACTAATAAACCTGCGTTAGTCACAAAAGAAGGATTTGGATGCTCTTTATCGTGGAATAAACTTTATAATTCCTGCTATCGTTATTAAAGAAAAGAAGGTTAAAGTAAGGCTGTTTAATACTATTAATTGTAGAAAGTGTTATGGTCTTTGTAACATAGAAGAGAATGATGTTTTAGTGAATATCCTAGAGGTTTATTTTGTAGATGTGTTGTAGGAATGATGGTAAACCCCTCTCCAGCTGGCCTGAGGGGAGGGCCTTATATGGGTCAGATTTTCAGAAAATGTACAATTGGCAGCTCTACACATTTAGGAAATTCTGCTAAAGTTGGTTGAAAAATGATGAATACCGGGTATATCTGAGTATATTTGGTATCTAATTGATTTAAAGTATCAGTTCTATTATGTTAAACTGCATTTTGAAGCTCATTTCTGTCTTAAATGTGGGCTATTTGAGAGGATTGGTGAAGGCGAACTGTACATTTTCTGAAAATCTGACCCTTATAGGAAAGTTTCCCGGGGACCCCAGCCAGAGGTGTTAAACATGCATGCTACAACATGGTGTAACAAAAGTAGTAATTTCCACGGCCAGGTGTAGTATTTGGTTATTGCAATAACATATTGTAATCTTAAGCAATGGCTGTTCTTGTAATCCTAAGCAATGGCTATTTTTGTGTTCTGAATCAAATTTCACTCCAGAAAGGATATCGTCTATGATTCATTTGTGATCCGTTTTAGAAGAATGAGTCATAAGTCGCAAAATATGGATTTTGAGATATCAACATATTTGAAAAGAAAAGATCAAGACGATTCCAATGATAGTAAACAGTATATTAATCTAATAAGTATCTTTATATTTCAAATTTGACATTTTTGTTGGAGGAAAAAAAACTTTGCACTGTTTCTTGGGAGCAATAACCAGTAAAGTAATTAAATGTACTCTGTGAGATTAGCATAGAAATGCATGAATATATTGAATAGACTGTCTTGAATTTTGATACATGTGTTCATGCTATAGACAGCATTAAACACCCTAAAAATAAAAACATTCACACAAAGACATCTTGTGAATAAAACACATAACATTTGTGTTTGATAGAGCAACCCAACACCAACCAACCCAACCTATTTACAGCATGGTTCGTATGGTCTTATGCTTGAATCAGCTAAAATGCACCAAATAAACCAGACGACTCTGTATTCACGTTTGCTCCAATGCACACAAGGCGGCAGGCAATCTCCTCTCAACTCCATCGAATGAATCAAGATTTCTTTTTCTTTTATCATAACACTGGGTGGTATATACATGTACTTTGAAGTGGGACCTATAATATGCATGTCAGCTAGAGTCCTCATCAATCTAACCAAGGGTGTTCTCTACATTCCCACCAGGTGGCCTTTGCTGCCCCCTGGTGGCAATGATCAGAATCATAGAGAGGAAATATAATTAACTGGGCTACAGTGTATAGTGGCAATGATGATAACAGATTTATTATCTATATACGTTATATGTTTGCTTTACATCAAAGCGACGGATATGGGTCGGATTTTCAGAAAATGTACAATTGGCAGCTGTACACATTTAGGAAATTCTCCTAAATTAGGCTGAAAAATGAAGAATACCGGGAATATCTGAGTATATTTGGTGTCGTGTTGATTTATAGTATCTGTTTTGTTATGTTAAACTGCATTTTGAAGTTCATTCATGTCTTCAATATGGGTTATTTGAGAAAATTAGAGAAGGCGAATTGTACATTTTCCCAAAATCTGACCCATATAGACGTGGCCGGTTGATGAATAGGCAGTTTGTTCATTTCTCTTTCATTAATCTCTGTATCTGATGGGGTCAATAGGCCTGTAACATGTACGTAGTACAATGTCTATGAAGACAGTTGCGCGTTTCCATTGCCAATAATACCTCTTCAACTTGAATTAATGTTCCAACTAGAGGCTTGAACACGGAGACCTGGATTTCAAGAAGTTCGTGTGTCAGTATTATATATATAGGATTTTTATTCCGAATAGACATACAGTACAATCAGAAAAGAATACACCATCTGCAAGTCTTATGACATGCAGGTCTTCCAGGCAAATCTTAGTTAGTGAACATAGTTGGTTTGTTCAATGTTCAATCATGTTGTTTGTGATTGAATATGGTCCGTGTCAATTTGTAGTGTTCCTTGTTTATGTAGTAACGGACAGCAGAGTTTGTTTATTACAATGTTAAAATAGAGTCTATTCGAGAGATAAGGTTCCTGTAACAATATCTAGGGAAGAATAAAATAGAATAATATAAAATACTACTACAAGTTTAGTTTTGTTCCTCTTGTACTAGAGGGCCAAGACATTTGAGACATTGAAATTCACCCTCCATTCGCACTTGTACTAAAAAGGTAATTGCACTAAATAAGGCCCATGACGTGGACACTTATAGAAATATAAAATTCAGTGCTTTAATCTGGAATGTGTAACTTATAATTTGGTATACTTATAATTTTAGAGCCATACTTGAGATTTGAACTGTTTTTCTTGATTAAAATCACTGATGTAACCATGGCGACCAACTAAGCCTAACTATGCTCCCTTATTTGGTAAAGTCATCACTCTGGCCTTATTTTGGGCTATATTTGCCTTTTAACTAGTATTCCAATTGAATTTACAATAGTTTAATTTCATTTCATTTCTTCTTAGAGCTAATTTTTTGAAAATTCAATATCTACAATACATCATATCATCAATAGAATTTGGACATCAGCCTTATGAAATAATCTGGGAGGTCTATCATTCTGATTAAAGACAAGATGTTTGCTGATCTTCGATGTCTCCCCAAACCAGGCCAAAATTGGTCATTTTTTACCATTTCGTCGCTCGACTCCTACTGTTTTTTTCCCTTGGGACAATATTGGAATCACACATGTGATATATCATCAGATGCGGAAATTTGTTCATCACAACTTGCAGAGATAAAATTAGTTTTCATCTATTTTCCATCAAATGAAAGAGATTTTATTGCCACAAGGTCCTTATGTTTTTACAATTTCAAAATTTTTCAGAAACAGTTGCCATGGGAACTTGACCATCAAACATAAGTTCTAAAAAGTGACAGTTGTACCAAACCCTTCCCCACATTGTAAGCTCTGATAATATATATACTTGTTCAGAACTCGTATAAAAAAATAAAAAGCTATCAGGGTTCAATTGGAGAGATGTCTGGAAACATAATGTTTATGGGCCTTATTTAGTGGTTCGAGCTAGTGGAGTAATAACGTAATAATACATTTTCAACAATACAGTGTAACAAAGTTTCATCCCCCTTTCCCCTGAGAATATCGCTATATATAGTTATAATCAAATGAAAAACCAAGGATAACTCAACCCAAGTGAGTAGACCATTGCTATATGAACGTTAATACATGTCGGTCTAGGGGAGTGGGAATGTTCGCAAACATTATTATCATTTTGTATGATAACTATATCATGTCTCTCTCTTCCTTCTTCTCTATCTCTATTTCCTGGGTATGATCATAAACTGCCTCCCTCTCAGCTCTCCCGCCCTTGATAAAACACTTCAATGTGTTGACAAGGGCGTAAAGCAACCAATCTCACTCACCCCCCCCCCCCCCATACACACACACACTATCATCTGTTTGTAATAAAGTATGTGGTTCCCTCGCTCCTCCATCCACTTGGATTGAGTTAACCAAATTATCTCACTATACTGTCTCTTTTACATGATCTCAATGGTTTTATT